>OY744535.1:66620892-66788392 GCA_963556195.1 Sepiola atlantica
ATATTACATATAGATACATATATATATATATACATATAGATACATATATATACAAATACATATATATATATACATATATATATACATATACATATATATATATACATATATATATACATATATATATACATATATATATATACATATAGATACATATATATATATACATATAGATACATATATATAGATACATATATATATATACATATAGATACATATATATATATACATATATATATACATATAGATACATATATATATATAGATACATATATATATACATATAGATATATATATATATACATATATATATATACATATAGATATATATATATATATACATATAGATATATATATATATATACATATAGATATATATATATATATACATATATATACATATATACATATATATACATATATATATATATAGATACATATATACGTATACATATATATATATAAAGATACATATATACATATACATATATATATATATAGATACATATATACATATACATATATATATATAGATACATATATATATATATACATATATATATATATATATACATATAGATACATATATATATACATATAGATACATATATATATAATACATATATATATACATATAGATAAATATATATATATACATAGATAAATATATATATACATATACATAGAATAAATATATATATACACATAGATAAATATATATATATATACATATAGATAAATATATATATACATATAGATAAATATATATATACATATAGATAAATATATATATATATATATATACATATAGATAAATATATATATATATATACATAATATATACATAGATAAATATATATATATATATATATATACATATAGATAATATATATATATACATATATATATACATATAGATAATATATATATATACATATAGATAAATATATATATATACATATAGATAAATATATATATATACATATAGATAAATATATATATATACATATAGATAAATATATATATATATACATATAGATAATATATATATATACATATAGATAAATATATATATATACATATAGATAAATATATATATATACATATAGATAAATATATATATATACATATAGATAAATATATATATATACATATAGATAAATATATTATATATATATATATACATATAGATAAATATATATATATATAACATATAGATAAATATATATATACATATAGATAAATATATATATATATACATATAGATAAATATATATATATATATATATACATATAGATAAATATATATATATATACATATAGATAAATATATATATACATATAGATAAATATATATATATATACATATAGATAAATATATATATATATATACATATATATACATATAGATAATATATATATATACATATATATACATATAGATAATATATATATATACATATAGATAAATATAGATAATATATATTATATATATACATATAGATAAATATATATATATATACATATATATACATATAGATAATATATATATATATACATATATATACATATAGATAATATATATATATACATATATATACATATAGATAATATATATATATACATATATATACATATAGATAATATATATATATATATATACATATAGATAATATATATATATATATATATACATATAGATAATATATATATATATATATATACATATAGATAATATATATATATATATATATACATATAGATAATATATATATATATATATACATATAGATAAATATATATATATATATATATACATATTGATAAATATATATATATATATACATAGATAATTTATATATATATACATAGATAATTTATATATATATACATAGATAAATTATATATATATATTATATATACATAGATAAATTATATATATATATTATATATACATAGATAAATTATATATATATATCATATATACATAGATAAGTTATATATATATATTATATATCCATAGATAAATTATATATATATATTATATATCCATAGATAAATTATATATATATATTATATATCCATAGATAAATTATATATATATATATGATATATACATAGATAAATTATATATATATATATTATATATACATAGATAAATTATATATATATATATATTATATACATAGATAAATTATATATATATATATTATATATACATAGATAAATTATATATATATATATTATATATACATAGATAAATTATATATATATATTATATATACATAGATAAATTATATATATATTATATATACATAGATAAATTATATATATATTATATATACATAGATAAATTATATATATATATATTATATATACATAGATAAATTATATATTTATATATTATATATACATAGATAAATTATATATATATATTATATATACATAGATAAATTATATATATATATTATATATACATAGATAAATTATATATATATATTATATATACATAGATAAATTATATATATATATTATATATACATAGATAAATTATATATATATATTATATATACATAGATAAATTATATATATTATATATACATAGATAAATTATATATATTATATATACATAGATAAATTATATATATTATATATACATAGATAAATTATATATATATATATATAGATAAATTATATATATATATATATATATATATATATATATATATATATATATATATATATATATATATATATATATATATATATAAGTTAATACAACAAAAGATATAAGAGGCACCTAATATCTGTAATTAGTGAACATCCGGATAAAACCGAAGCTGGATAGAGCATTAATAGCACTAGATAAAGTGAAAGAATAAAATAAGGTGCCACTCAAATTTTATTTGCATTCAATTTTCAAGTAAAGTCCTTTAAAGTCCTTAACTCATGAGTTTCTAAAGAGAATCTTCTCCTGAGAGGACCATTACCGCAATGACATTGTTGCAGGTAATAAAATTAAACTTTGAAAATATATATAAAAAATTTTTTACATAAAAATACATAAAACATCAAATATATCGGCCCAATAGATACTTTTCTCCTAAACTTATACTGTTCATCCAAGTCATAAAGTTTAAAACAGCTTCAAGAAAGATATCAAAGAGGTTGAATAAAAACAATCCAGCTGGTGAATGGTATTCCAAAAAGAAAAAGTTATCCAGGTGGGAAATTTGTTTGCTATCGAGGCAGTATATGACAGTGAAAAGTGTATCCAAGGTGTATGCAAATTAATAAAACGATAGAGAAAACCAAATCATATGAAAAGTTCAGAAAAAATCTCACTTGGTGTTGAATTATAATATTCAACACCAAGTGAGATTCAGGGTCCTGATGAGTTGATAGGAGTTGTGCAAACCATAACTTCCTGGTTAGATGCAAGCTCCGCTAAAACCAATTCGAATAAAATTAAACTGACCTGATGTATTCGGCCATTTTTTCTTCCGGGTCCGATGATGTTAATCCAGTGAAACAAATTTTACATTCGAAGGTAATCAAGCTCCCGCAAGCCCTATTGATAGCATAACGAGTCCAAAAGAAATCCTTCTTCCTGGTAAGACAGTCTTGCAAAATGTAGTTGTATGTCTACTGATTCAAACCGCATATACAAACGTCTGCGTTAACAACGACAACACCATCTTATAGTTACGGATGTGTAAAATCAGCTATATGCACACCGGATGCTATGTGTCTGGGTCAAATCAGTTATGTGTATAACGGATATTAAAAGTCTGGGTCACAGAGACGGATGTGTACATTTAGGTCAAAGCCTCCAGACAGCCTCTTATCCAAACTAACTATTTGATCGTCTGCTTTAAGTATATAAACCAAATTCACACATCCAACACTATCAGATAATTTAGAAGATTTATGAAATTATTAATTAATAAGTTATTAAAACATTTAGAGTTTATAAAAATTAATATAATATAATTTAGAAGATTTAATTAAGTTATTAAAACATTTAGAGTTTATTAAAATTAACATAATATAATTTAGAAGATTTAATTAAGAAGTTATTAAAACATTCAGAATTAGACTAATTTAAAAATGTAAAAATTTAGACTTTTTCAACTTAAACAATTTAAAGAGATATTTAGGCATTTTCAATGTCTAAACATTTCAGGCAGGGAAGATTTAACAAACACAGCTCCAAAACTGGATACTCTGAAGCTGGTCCCGACACTCACTCAATCAGCTACGGTGGGTTTGGTGGTGGGCTGAATTGTGCATACTTGAATTTCCTCCTATGGCGAAATTTGGAAACTAATTCATTTCTAGAATTGATCAAATTTAAACGTTTAGGTGCTGTGCATCACGGCCTCTGAGTTGCATAGACTGCAAGATCTAGATCCTGGGTTATAAGAGTATGATTTTTTCAAGATGGACCATTTTATACTGTGTGGAATATTTTTGAATCTTAGATTTTTAACTAAAGTAGTCAGTGATGTCTTGTTGTTGCTGACATCGTTATTGAAGGAGTAATTATGCGTAGATATGCAGGTTTTAATTAAATTTGCAGTGGCCCCAATATAGGTGTGTATCTCAGGGTTTGCTATTGTTCCTGAACCACTTGTATCCCTATTCACGGGTCTACTTCTGTTTACTGTGTTATCATGATATGGATTAGGCTGGTTAATTAATTGTATATTATGGTTAGCGTTATCATTATCTACCATTGAAAGATCGTTTTCGGCTTGCTGAGGTGGAGGGTGGGTATTATAATTTTTAGGTGTAGCATTATCGTGCAAATTAGTAATAAGGCTCAGTTGTGGAGTTTGAATAGGGGCTGCATTTATGTGATCTCTAAGGTTCATTGTAGAATTATTTATTTCAGTTACAGTACAAGCGTACACAATGTCAGTGTATGTGCATCTATTATCCAATGGGCATTCACTGGTATGCCTGCAGTTGCATGCATTTATGGGGTTGGGACCACTAGCATTGGATTGGATAGATTTTATTTTTTTGCTATTTGCCGAAATTATTGTTTGGGCTATGTTAGGCATAGTGGAGTAGGAGATTTTGATTGAGTTTTTATTAAGTATGGAACTATATTTATGTGGGTATTTAAAGGAGTTTTCTAATATTTTAAAGAATTCCTTGGAAATATTGGTTTTAACGTTGTTATTAAAAGGTGGGTTAAACCAGATGTTTTTACTTCTAAGGCGTTTACGTGAAGTGGGTATGGAATTATCTATATGTTGCTCATTCACATCAGGTTTGATGGAATGCCCCTGCTGTCTACGGTCATTTATATTTCTTTTGGTCCGGCTCCTATTGCTAATTGTCATATTATGTGTAATAATATTTACATTTGTATCTTCCTGTTGATTCTGGTTATAAGTTATTTTTTTAGAATATCCTGAGTTAAGTAAGGCATTATTAGAAATTGTGCGTTTTGGTTAAAAATGTTTTTATTAGCGGAAAGCCTAGAGATTCTATTGGAAACTGAAGGGACTATTGAATTGATTATAGCTTTCGGGTGGTTGGATAGTTTGTGTACATAAAAAAGAGTTAGATTAGGAAGGGGCTGTATAATCCGTCATTGAGGTTAAGAGTGATATCTAGGAAGTTAGAAGTTTTCCTCTCATGATCAACAGTAATGAATAGGCCGAAATTTCTGAAAAAATCATGCAAGGCTTCAATTGTTTTGCTATACCTTCTAGGCCTCTCATCAGAGACAAATAAGGCATCGTCTCTATATGGGCCCCCTTTTATATTTCTAAATTTATGTTTAATTTCATTTAAGAGGAAGATACCCACTAAGTCAGTTACGTGAGCAGAATCCGAGGACCCCATAGTAATATCGAAATCATTGGGGGTGTCCTTTCTAGTCCATAACGTGCCCTCGAATTGGAGGATAGATCTTCTAGCTAGTGTAATAAGTTTAATTTCTAAATCAGTAAGGTCTGAATTATTTTTCGCTAAAATTAGAGCTTTATTTAAGAGAATTGGGGAAATAGACTGATAATAGTTGTCTATGTCAAAAGGGAACACAAGCTACTTTTCTTGATTTGGATATAAAAATTGAAGATAAAATATCTATCTATAAACTGTTTGATAAAAGAAATTCATTCTCTTTTCGTATCGTGCGGATGCCACATAAAAATAGTACCTGTCCTGTGTATATATTTTACGGGAGTATTATGTCCGAATTTCTGAGGATGGCTCGTGTTACCTTAAAATTGGTAGATTTTATGCCCCCAATTTCTAACCTAATAATAAGAATGATTAAACAAGGTGGCCATCAAAATAAAATATTTAGACAATTAAATAAGACAATTACTCGCCATCCTGATGCTTTTTAAGTCTTATCAAATTAATCAAAATAAATTGATAGAGCAAATCCAAAGCTATCTACATAAAAATAATGTAGAATAAACGTATATATAACACATATTCTAATTATATAAAAAATAGTTACATGTAATAAACAGTAGAAAGGGATAAAGAAAGAAAGAAATGTTAAAAAAGAAGAAGAAAGAGAAAAAATCGGCAGTTAACTTATGAACGCCGATTGGAAACGCTGTGAGTTAAAAAAAAGAAGAAGAAGAAAGAGAAAAAATCGACAGTTAAGCTTATGAACGCTGTGAGTGGGCAAGGAAGATTAGTACTTATTTAAAATTGATGACAAGGAATTAAACAACAAAGGAGGAGGGGGAGAAAAAAAGGACTAAAAGTATATATATGTATATATATATATAATTAAACATTTTTTTTTATATTTTGATACGTTGATATTTTTTATATTTTTAATATAAAACTAAAACTAAAAAGTAGTGTAATGGATTCGTCTAGACACTTTAAAATGCAGCAACATTTTTGTAAGTAACGGATAAATTTTATTAGACAGACGAACAACACAGGTGAGGAGGACTTCTTTTTTTTTTTTTAATAACTAATTAGCAAAAAATTTATACGGAACAAAACTTTGATTTAGTATACGAAACGTTTATGTTTTTGTCTTTTAAGGGAAGTGGGGTCTGATCAACTCTGCTGGGAAGCCATGAAATTAAATACTGTCTTGTTTTTAAATTCCCGAAACAGGTTTTCATGGTAAACAACTGATGATCCCTTAAATAATGTTAGAAGCAAACTAATATAATAACTGTAAAAATTAAATTGACTTACATGAGTGATTTTCCACTGAACGACTTCGGACTTAAGTTTTTTAAATTTTTTCATTTATTTATTTTTTTCCTTATATAGTTTTAATGGTTGAGATACTTCCGAGAATATATATATATACAGTGTGTCAGGTTGTACATGAAAAGAAATCAAATAAAGTGCTCGATCATATAAGAGAGCTAATATAATTTATTTAGATACTGTACATTACATATTTCAGCAATGTACCGCAGTTTCATCCAAAAGGGCAGATTTAGACATCTTTAGTAAATCTCTGTGCCCAGTGGAATCATCGGCAAGCTGAAATGATTGTAGTCATGTCCCGATAGGGAATAGCGTCAACAATGACAGAAAACGGTGTATCTCTGAGGAGGTCCCTGAAAAAATCCGGTGTGGGATAGTGATTAACTAAGACTTCAGAGACTTCGATGTTAGTTTGTGTATGAAAGGCCTTTATGTTATTCCCTAGCAAGTTTTATTTATTTATTTATCTGTTCTTTTTTGGATTTGTAATATTATTGTTTTACCTAGTCTGAAAAAATACGAAAGTGGCGGCTATGAAGTTTGCCGTTTGGGTTTGTGAATTTGTTGTTTTTGGGAATAAATTTATGTATCGGATTAATTGTTCGATATAGTGCTGAAAAAGATGATGCAATAATATTTTTATGGACTTAACATGTTTGTTTATTTTTGTTTATTGCATTGGTGTTTTCGTATTTTCTGGATCTTAATGGGAGGAAAGCCGTATATTAAAAAACGGTGTTTCGTTGATATGTCCCGTTTATAACCAGTAGTGTTGAAAACAAAAATTGGTTATAAACGAAATGATGGATGCTATCTGTTATTTCCATTTGAGGGGTATAAGTTTAGTCTCTGGGTGGGGGTTGTTAACTTCTATTTTATTGATGATGTATTAATAATATTAATATTTAGTGTATTTCAGAAAATTTATTAAATTCTTTATCTTATTATTTTATTTTATTCCACTCGTACACGTACTTCCCTCCATGCGCGCCGGCAAATAAACTTATATACCCATACGTGCATGGAACCACATACATGTCTATATACAACATCTGCACGCATATTCGTATGCACGCACATACACGCATCTATACTCACATGTATGGGGGGTTATTAATTTTATTTTTTATTTTCTATTTTTTACTTTTTGTGTTTTTGTTATGTTATTAATCTAATCTTTTATTTATATTATTAATATTATTTTATATTTTATATTTATTAATAATATGCTCCTATACATGCGCACCCGCACACACGTGCGTGTACATACACACGGATGTATACACACGCATGTACACTCATCTTCATTTATACAGGGGTGGGCGGGTGATTTGAGAATCTATTATATGGACTGTATGAAGTGGGGGGGTTCTTAGGGGTCAAAAATTCTTTCGTTCTGTGGGGTATCTGTATTCCTGGGAGTTTAAAGGGGTTTCATGTATTTACCGTGATAGGAGGGTCACGTGGAGATGGGGTATCTGCTGATAAATGTATAAGCCGCGGTGGATGGGGTTAGTTTTAGTATGGATGATGTGATTATCTGTGGTGAAAGGGTGGGGTGTTTATTAATGAATAACATGAAGGCCTTTCATACACAAACTAACATCGGACTCTCTTAAGTCTTAGTTAATCACTATCCCACACCGGATTTTTTTTTTTTTACTAGAACATGCATAGAAATAATAGAAATATGCAGATAAAATATAATTTTATTCATATACATATAGTTTTTGTATTTGTTCTGCAATTTCAAACTTCTAACAGTATTTTAACTTCATTTTTTAAAATTTTTATTTACCTGATGATTCGTGTTTATTCTATGGTCCAAATTACTCAGAAGTGTATAAATATATATATTTTTAAAATGTTGCCTTCATTAATGTAATTCATAAAGATTTTTAGGTTTTAAACTAAAAGTTTAAAAGAAATGTAAGTATTATTGTGAAACATTTGCATAGAAAAGAGAAATATTTAAAAATAATTTTACCTTTAAATTGACTGTTTACAATTTCTCGCTCTCCAAATCGCACAAAATTTACTCGGCCCAAATTCTCCACCAAAATTCCCAGGTTCATTTCAGCCGGCATATCCTTCTAGAAAAAGATTAAAAAATGAAGTTCTTAAAACTCACATTCTCAGCAATTTTTGCTCTTATGTAATCTATTATATAAAAAGGAACCAACAGGGGTGGAGATAGGTACGTATATAGTATGTGTATCGAGGTGGAAATAGGTACGTATATAGTATGTGCACCGGGGCGGGGATAGGTATGTAAATAGTATACAAACCAAGGTGGGGATAGGTATGAATATAGTAGCCATATGTATATATATAGTATGCACACTGGGGCGGCGATAGATACATATATGGTATGTGCACAGGGACGGAGATAGGTACGTATATAGTATGTGCACTGGGGTGGCGATTGGTACATATATAGCATGCGCAGTGGGGCGGATATAGGTACATATATAGTATGCGCACCAAGGTGGTGATAGGTACGTATATAGTATGTGCACAGGGGCGGCGATAGGTACGTATATAGTATGCGCACCAGGGCGTGGATAGGTATGTAAATAGTATACAAACCAGGGTGGGGATAGGTACGAATATAGTATGTGCACTGGGCCGGGGATAGGTACGTATATAGTATGCGCACCGGGGCAGAAGTAGGTACGTATATAGTATTCGCACTGGGGCGGAGATAACTACATATATAGTATTCGCACTGGGGCGGCGATAGGTACGTATATATTATGCGCATCGGGGCAGCGATAGGTGCGTATATAGTATGTGCACTGAGCGGCGATAGGTACTTATGTAGTATGTGCACCAAAGCGGCCATATGTACATATATAGTATGCATACTGGAGCGGCAGTAGATACATATATGGTATGTGGACAGGGGTGGAGATAGGTATGTATATAGTATGTGCACTGGAGTGGCGATTGGTACATATATAGTATGCGCAGTGGGACGGCGATAGGTACATATATAGTATGCGCACCAAGGCGGTGATAGGTACGTATATAGTATGTGCACCGGGGCAGAGATAGGTGCGTATATTGTATTCACACAGGGGCAGAGATGTTGGATAATGGCCCTGTGAGGCCGAACGCATGTTGAGTGAACGTATGTGTGGAGGATCGTTTGGTTTGGCTTGCGCGATTTATTGCGGGTGGACTCATACAATCAAGTGCAAAATAAAGCTTGTTCTCACAGTCAGAGCTCACAAGCATTGACAGGACCACCACGTTTGACGAGACCTCAGGTCAAGGGTCAAAATGCACCTGCGCATAAGGGTTCTGTGACGTCAAGGGTTCTTGTGTGGGAAACTGAGTTTTGCCAGTCTGGTTTTTTCGAAGCAGGCTGAACAGACGTATTTCTCCATGTAGTCCACAAATGAAAAGGGGAATTTATTTCCCTAAAAGAATACAGGTGTGATGAAATTCTTCCCCCCCCCCTCCCTGAATGGCTAAGGACTTAATGAACCATAGATAGCTAGGAATTAACTACAATAAAAGTGGTAAATTAATCTCTCTCTCTTCTGTTAGTAAAACATTTCTAAGAGTGAAAGAAAATTAACGCCTAAATAAAAGTAATCAAATTTAAAAGAGAGAGTCTGCCTTATCTTTCGCTGTGTACGAGAATTTTTGTTAGAGCCCAATACAACGATGATGATACTGGTGACGCGCAGTATGCGAGTATGGGGGCAGCGGACGACGGACAAGTTCTAGCAGCAGGATAGCAGGACACACTGTTGCAGCGAGGATCGACAACAATAACAACAACAATTATAATGACACTAGACGGTTGGTTTGCATGTGTGAGTGTTGACTGTATGAACTGGGTGAGAATATCAAACATCCAAAGTTTAACGTACAAGTAGACAGCACTAAATGTTTCATACAGTAATTTGGTGGAAGTGATCACGGCTCCCCTCACATAGGGAGGCAGAACAGAGGTTCCACGAACACAACAAATTTGGATCTGAAAAGCGTTGTTATGAACTGTAGGAGATGCACACACACACATGGACTACGGAATGAAAAGAAAAAAAGAGAGAAGAAAATGAAGAAAAATAAAAGGTAACACATGCACACGCAAATTCAAATAGTTGAAAAAAGAAAAAGTATTAATTCTTGTTAGAACACATACAAAAAAGGAAAACAATGACACACGCACACAAATTTAGTAATAAGGTAATAAAAAAAACAATGTAATATGAGCACGCACACATGAATTAGATAATTATTAAAAAAAAAAAGAAAAAGATGGAAAAGACAAAATGAGAAAAAGAAAAAAAACTGAAAAGCAAATTGTTGATTCTGTGGTGACTTTCTGTCTGTTTAAAATATGCATTCTGTTAGGGGAAGAGATTTCTTGTATTGTTTATTATTGTCGGCGATTGGAGTTGTTTTACTCAATTTTGTTGTCTAAAATCCTTTTTTGATTTAAATGTATTTTGTGTATCGTATCGGAGAGAGAGACCACACTTGTTGTATTCTAGTGTTTATTTTGCTTAACCTGAGAGAAAAACAGTTTTGTTTCCTCGAGTTAAGAATTAATTAAAAAGAGAGAAAAAAAAACAGGTAATTAAATCCGTAAAGTAAGGTCAGCCAGACAAACAGGTTTCGGATTAGGAGATTGACCTTTGGGGATGCGGGAAGGATTGGCGAAAGAGATCCGAGGTAATGTGGAGATGCCGGTAGAGGGGCAATGTTTTGTTACTGACGCCCCACGTTTATCGTATAAGCATACTATTTGATAGATATTGCAGTCGGTGTTCGCTGTGTGTGACCAGTTGCGATTATATGAACAGGGATGGAATGTTCGGTGCACACACGTGAAAACCAGTGGACGGGTTGAATGATGGAAACGGTCATTCTGAAACCACGCGAGAGGCGTGGTTAGCATTGTGGATATTTGTTTTTTGGGGACCTTGGGGTTGCTGCATTTGTATTGGTCAATCAAGCATGAATGGTGAATTTCTAAGTTATAGGAACGGATCCCTTCTGTGGTTTTGGGGGTGGCCGACCTGTGCGTGGAGACAACTCTCCACCCCCCATGACATAGATAGAATCGCGGGATAGGTGAGTTAGGAAACGATGTGAGCGAGTCCACATCAACGGGTTTGGAAGTTAATTTGGGGGTGATTGAGCACCCAGTGCGCGCGTCGGGAACTGCCAGCCATAGATGGGTTTGACATTAAAGGAAAGTGCCGTATTTTAGGTCCTGTATTAGCAGTAGAAAGGAATTGGATTGGATTGGGACCTGGTGTGAAGAGTGGGGACTGCCAACCCCAAACTATATACATAGATGGCAGGAAGGTGTCTTGAACCTAAGGTCCGGATATTGTACTTATGGTTAGAGCGGCACCTAAAATTAAATTTGTGGGCTGACAGTACTAGATTAATGTGTTTAAAATAGGGGTTTCTGATTTGTTCTCCGTATTTGTGGTAATACGTGCCAGTTAGTATTAATTGGTAATTTTAATGGATGTGTGTGGTGAATTGTGTGCTTAGTTATCATATGCAGATGCCCTTGGGGTCAAGTAGTCAAGCAGCCTTGCAACAGGGGAAAACCGAGCATGTGCTTTTATCAATTATGACAGGGATGGTCGTTGAGCCGATATCGATTGTAAGGAGAATTTCCTTACATACCAGGGAATATCATAGGGCCGATTGGAGGCAGCCAGGTCAAGAGGATGGAGCAGAGGTGTTTAGCCATGCTAACCCCTGGTTCTGACCTGACCCTGCAGAGGGGTGTGTAAAAATAAAATCTTAGGATTGTTTTTTTTTGTATTGGGAGGGGAGGAATGTTGGATAATAGCCCTGTGAGGCCGGACGCATGTTGAGTGAACGTATGTGTGGAGGATCGTTTGGTTTGGTTTGGGCGATTTATTGCGGGTGGACTCGTACAATCAAGTGCAAAATAAAGCTTGTTCTCACAGTCAGAACTCACAAGCATTGACAGGACCACCATGTTTGACGAGACCTCAGATCAAGGGTCAAAATGCACCTGCGCATAAGGGTTCTGTGACGTCAAGGGTTCTTGTGTGAGAAACTGAGTTTTGCCAGTCTGGTTTTTGGAAGCAGGCTTAACAGACGTATTTCTCCATGTAGTCCGCAAATGAAAAGGGGAATTTATTTCCCTAAAAGAATACAGGCATGATGAAATTCCTTCATCCCCCTTCCTGAATAGCTAAGGACTTAATGGATAGCTAAGAATTAACTACGATAGAAGTGGTAAATTAATCTCTCTCTCTTCGTTAGTTAAAAATTTCTAAGAGTGACAGAAAATTGATGCCTAAATAAAAGTAATCAAATCGCTGTGTATGAGAATTTTTGTTAGAGCCTAATACAACGGTGATGATACTGGTGACGCGCAGTATGCGAGTATGGGGGCGGCGGACGACGGACATGTTCCAGCAGCAGGATAGCCTTTGCAGCGAGGATCAACAACAACAACAACAACAACAATTATAATGACACTAGACAGATTGTTTGCGTGTGTGAGTGTTGACTGTATGAACTGGGTGAGAATATTGAACACCCAAAGTTTAACGTACAAGTAGACAGCACTAAACGTTACAGAGATAGTTATGTATATAGTATGCGCATCACGGAGGAGACATGTATGGATATAGTATTCGCACCGCGGCGGCGATAGGTACGTATATAGTATGCGTACTGGGGCGGCGATAGGTACTATATTGTATTCGCACAGGGGCGGAGATTGTTATTTATATAGTATGTGCACCAGGGCCGAGATAGGTACGATATAGTATTTGCACCAGGGCAGCGATAGGTACGTATATAGTATGCGCACCGGGGCAGAAGTAGGTACGTATATAGTATGCGCACCGGGGCGGCGATACGTACGTATATAGTATGTGCACTGAGGTGGCGATACGTATGTATATAGTATGCGCACCGGGTCGGCGATAGGTACGTATATAGTATGCGCACCGGGGCGGCGATAGATATGAATATAGGTACTATCTCTCTTTCCCTTTCTCTCTCTCTCATTCAAGCAAACCCAAAACGTGTCATCTGATTTGTGTTTAAATAAACGTTCTTAAAACTAGACCAGCATCCAGGGTTATCGTTTAGTGCCAGAGATACACCAGACACCAAAGACGAACCTGGGTACACACCTGCCAAGGTAAGCAGAAATATACAACATCTCCGATATGGAGAATACAACACTGAGTCAAGAATAACTTCTGTATTGGGGTTCGAATCAAATCAAAGGGATTGTCTCCTCCCATACTGAAGATTGCAGGTTTGGCATGAAACACATGGGTATATGTGTAAATTTGACAATAATATTTATTTATAAATACTTGTTCAAAGATCTTGCAAGATGGAGCAATTTAAGTTGACAACAAGCAGTCATTTATAGCGTAATGACCTACTCTAGACCCCACCTATTGAGTTCTGTTTGACAGCTTACTAATGCAATACCTTTGGCCCCTGCCTATTGAGTTCTGTTTAAAAGTTTGCTTACATGCCCGCAGAATTTGACATTTAGACGTTAATTTACTCTCCCATTTCCACAGCAATGTGTGTTGGCCGCAACGATTAGCACTCTGACTACTGAGTCAAAAATAACCTTCGTATTGGGTTTTAAATCGTGCGACCGGTAGGGATTGTCTCCTCCTATTAAAATAATATTTATTTATAAATAATTTTATATATATATATATATATATATATGATTAAAAGTTGAAACAGAATTATTGATTGAAATAGATACATTTTATCATTATTCAGTTAAGACTTGTAGTTGGATTGAATGATTTACCTGTGGAAGGGCAACACTTTGGTCACTCTTTTTCCAGTCGACTGTTGCAACGATTTCAGAGTTAATCAGAACCTGCAAAAGACAAGCATGAAATTTTAAGTCACAAAATTCTACAACCATTTATACTTATGGATGGCCCAAATAACTTACAATCTTATATGTTTCTACTGGTTGCCTTTATGATATATATATATATATATATATATATATATATATATATATTGAAGAGACAATATTTATTATTCATAATGAATTTAAGAAATTAAAAAGATGAAAGGGCAGCTGACCGGTTTCGTACCTCGCTCAACAGACCCTCTGTAACAATGGCTATCCTTTAGACATTGTACAATCTACGATTAAAACAAAAATATTACATTTTTACAAAAGCAAACCAGCTTTTGTAGACAGATGCCCTGTTTACCTTCGCCTACCTTGGCTTGGTAATATTAGTGATAGATTCGCCAAACAAATCTCTTTGTCTGTACAAAAATGTTATTTTGCTGCGAATACGTGTGTTGTTTTTTCCTCTCGTCCAATCTTAACTTCTATTCGAAAAGATGTCCTTCCCCCACATCATAATAATTCCATTATTTATTTATTTAAATGTAGTTGCAGTATGCACTACGTCGGGATGACGTCACAGAGATTGGACATCCGGGTCAAACAACATGTGCCCACAAAAATTCGCAATGGAAATTATTTACCAACTGATGATTTGAATAATACTTATGGCTCGTCGATAGGTCAACATCTCATAAATAATCGCACCTGTGCCTCTAAATTCAGTGTCGACTTATTCTCCATTCTTAGTAAGTCGCACTCCCCTTATCATCTCAAGATCTTAGAAACAATTTATATTAAGTCCTTGAGACCTTCTCTTTGCAAACAAAGAGAAAATCTCCTCGGGCTTAATGTTGTTTCTATTTGACTGAACTTTTTTTTTTTTTTTTTGATTTTTTAATATTTTTTTTTTTTTACCCCTTTCCCTCGCTATAATTCTCATAGCATCTTTTTATATTTTTTATACATTACCTCGATATTTGGCTCTGTTGAGCGAGGTACGAAACCGGTCAGCTGCCCTTTCATCTTTTTAATTTCTTAAATTCATTATGAATAATAAATATTGTCTCTTCAATGCTATTTTAAAGTTTTGTACGACAAAGAAAATATTTAAATATATATATATATATATATATATATATATATAAAGTTAGGTATATATATATATATATATATATATATATATATATATACTAGCATATATATATATTCCCTCTTGGAGGATAGTATCATGGTGAACGAACATATACTACTGTGGCAGACATGATGATCATGAAGCCAGATAGAACGGTGGAAGTGGCCCTAATTTGCCTCATCCATGTCCTGGCATGAAATTTGAAAATTAAAGAAATGTTTAAATTATAGGTTGCCCCATTGATGACGAATACCGGCATTAACAGCTAGGAGAGCAAGTCCAAAGATATAGCTATGCAAATCAACTTGATTTGCATATGTCTGATTTAAGTCAATAAAAGAAGGAACATAATTCACATTTTGGAGTTGGGAATTCATTTTCTGAACTTGATGTTGGGAAGAGCAGAACAAAGAGAAGGAGAAAAAAGAGTAGATAAAGAAAACATTCAGTGAGGCAACAAGTCAATTATTTTCATTTAATTCAGTGAAAGTTATCTTTAACCGTCCCCATTGAAATCAGAGTGAAAACGGTACCTTGATAAACTTTCAAACCCCCTTTTACAAGCTATTTCGGTATATATACTTCAGTATGGATGTCAAGGCTTCGACATTCGGCTAATTTCGAAATTCAGCAGTGCTACAACTGACATGCCTGCGCTATGGACAAAATCGAGTGTGTTCTACCATTACGGCTATGAAGCGGTGCTCTTGCCATGTACAGACAGCTGTGTAAAGAATGAAGGGCAGACATAGAACACATTAAATGTGCTCTTATGACAGCATATGCGACGGATAGGTTCAACGAATTTGACCAATTCGTGGCGAGGTGTCTTTTCCCAGAGGAAACAGATAACAAATTTCTGACTGAAATGCATCGCTCAACTTGGCTGGTTAGAGAACCGCTGCACAATTGATGGATGGCATGTGCATTCGTGTCAGGGTTGTCACAACACGTCAGGCAGCTTCTCAGAGCCTCGTCCAGGATGAACACGATGAGTATAGAACAAATTCTGACTTGGGAAAAAGCCATCATGACGAATGACGAAGGGTGCTTTATATCGAAGGGTGCTTTATATCATCCGCTGCATCTGCAGGACGACTGTGTTTGGATTCCGTTTAACCATATAATGAAACAATCATCTGTTACAAGTTCAGAAATTGTACACAAGGACCCCTGAAGTAGTAAGACAGTAGAAGTTTGGCAGCGGTAAATGGTGTTTTCAATGCAATGGACTTGGGCACATTTCATCAGAGTGCCAGAGAAACGTCAGCGCCAGCCTTCTTCCCGACCAAGCAAAAAAATGAAAATTACCTGCTGTAAGAGTATTTATAGACGGATGAGAATGCATGGCTCTGGTGGATTCCGGATGCTCACAGATCTAGTGAGTAGGGCCATGTGTCGCTGATGGAGGCAGAAGAAGGTGGGCGTATTGATCACTGATGGAAGGACCCTGAATTGTCAAGTGTACGAAAAAATCACGTTGATCGTTGATCAGGTTTAGCTTGTGAATATTGAGGCCCTAATTGCGGTTGCCGGTTCCTGGGATTCGATCTCCTTGAGATTGATGCGATTAAGGAGCTTGGAGGTGTGCACCTGACTGAATCGGATGAAGTGCGCTTCAGAAACCTAAACAGGTGTACTGCACTATTTCGATCAATGAGCCTGACTTTAGTGTACCATTCAATTGATGTACGAAAGCATGGACTGCATTATGGAAATGGGCAATTAGTCATTCTCTCAGCAAGCTGACAAATAAAGTACAGCAGTCCATGAAGCATACGAAGGATAACTCGCACAACAGATGACTATTACCATATCCTGAGAAAGAACTTGGCTGATTCCCTTGATGGTGGTTGTGCAAGATTACAAACAGAAGGTCTGACCAGTACTTGACTATCAAGAATTGAATCTGAATGCATTTACTGCTAATGCAGAGAGTGGCGGCGACCAGGGGCTGATGTGTCACTTTTGGATTTAAGGAATGCATACCTACAAATTCCCGTTGACAAAGTGGTGTGGCCTTTTCAAACAGTGATAAATCGAAAGGTAACATAAGGTAAGAAGGGGTTCAGCCTAAATGTGGCACTACTCATTATGAAATTTGTTATTGCTGCGTTAACGTCCCAAGATAAGAAAATCAAGAGTGCCACATCAATATACATGAACACAATCTTCATTAATGAACTTTTAGTGTCTTAGCACTTTTTAGACTACGGGTTAGTCTGTAAAGATCCGGAACAACTGAGAGACGGATTTAACGTCCTGGGTCTGCAGGTCTGGTGAGAGAGTGATTCTCTCCGATGGAAACGGGGTTGTAAGATTCTGGAAATTCGCTGTGTAGTGACGCCGTCAACATATATTTTTCTTGTGTGGGAAACATGGTGGGCCATTTCTCTTTGTGCAGCTCACTTAGGGTTGCTACTGCATTCATCAAGCGGTAAGCAAGTGCGCTAACCAAGGGATGGGACGATGAGATCAAGGATGCCTTTGATAAATGCTGACGGAAACAACTGCAAGAGTATGCGAATTAGATCCATGTCAGGGGAGATCGGTGCGTAAATAGCAACAAGATGAAGGTCTGGATGGATGCAAGTTCTGTGGCTATGGGAGTGGCATTAGAAATGAATGGAATCATTGTGGAAGATGCCTGTTAGTTGCATCTTACCAATGATGCTGGCCGAACTTGATGCAGTAATTGAACGCGTTAATCTGGCCTTTCAATGAAAGGTACGAGTGTTTCATGTAAATCGATTCAGCATGCATGCATCAGCGGGTGTTTGATACCCTGGCAGGACAGGTGTGCCTAAAGACAAAGGTGGCTGGTGAAATGCTGACGAAGTAGCGCTTGGAAACATTACGATCTCTGGCAGAGGAATACGTCTTGACAATTGATGTGACGCTGGTAAAATCCTGCCAAAACAAAGCTGACAGTCTCACCAGAGTTCCGCAAAGATGGTTGGGTATGCACAAGAAAGGAGAGCCGATTCCTGAGAGTTGCATCACTGCAATAATCTAATTAAATGAAAGTCAGATTGCTAACATTCACAAACAGCGTCGTTACCCAGGTGTTAAAAGAATACTATATTTTGCCAGGACTGTTGACCCAATGGTATCTAAAAGACTTGTCAAATCGGTTGTCAGAGCCTGTTAAGCTTGCCAATCGATTGATCCAGCACCAGTTCAACAGAAAAGAGATCTGAGCGTTGAAAAAAACTAGCGCAGGTTGGCAATGGGTGTAACCCATTACGATGGGTTCCATTTTCTGATGCTTATCGATTGTGGCCCCTCCCATTTCACGATATGGTGACCACTGTGGCAGCAAGATTCGACTAGTATCATTCGTCAGCTGAAGCTTTTATGAACGAAAACCACCAACTGAAATATTGCCTGATAATGACACTGCATTCACTTGCCGGCAATTTAAGGAATTAATGAGTAGTTGAGGCGTGTATTTGAGATTCCAGTGTGCTTACATTTCATCCAGGAATGCAGTCACAGAAGCGTAAAAACGATTGCAACTAGGAAAAATTGCTCTGCATTGGAGGCTGTCTAATGGCATCGCGGCCACTATCAAACACGCAGGGATGGTGAACACAGTCAGGATACCGCTATCTGCCGGAACTATAGGAGGGGCTACCCATGCTACCGTGGACGCGACTGTCAGTTCCGCCACCCACCTCGTGCCCAGGCATACATCGCAGCAACAGATGAAAATATACCTCCTGCAAACACTCATCCCGCTGCCGAGGATGAGGATTTTCAGCACGGACCAAGCGAGATGTGATGGCTCATCCCTTGGTCCACCAAAATCGCCATCACGTATTTAACTTCCAGCAACAATATACACAGCAATCACCCTTCGTCAACGCACACTTCATAATCAAGGGAACCACATTTTCAAACATATCCATGTTAGACTCTGACTGCTCCACTTGTATCATGCCAGTCTCTCGATTACCCGAGGAAGTCAGACATCACATAACGCCCTCAAATATACACGTCAAAGGCATAAATGGCAGCATAGATATCCTGGGTAAACTCAGTTGCAACATCACCATCGGCGACCATGATTCACCCGTTTTTAACGAGATCAACATGCTCATAACATCCTCTATAGCCCCAATCTTAATCGGCCAAAGCATCCTCGGTCACAACACGTTGGACTCATACACAATCGACAACCAGAAGTCAACAATCAAATTTAGACGGACACTTGCATCCGGTCAGACAACACACACAGCAGCAACGCTGTCAGCTTCTACACACGAGATACCAACTGATAATAACACAATTGGAGCCCACATCACTGAGCAACCCATTAGGACCAAACAGCCCAGCATTCAAACATTAAAAAAAAAACTACAATGGCTACAGGATACTGTGAGTTTGTTACTACCCAACCATCCGAACTGCGACGAGTTAGAAGCTACAGCGGACCTACTTATCTGCTTCGCCGACATCCTCGGTACCGAAAATGGGGAAAAGGGTACTTTCATCAGACCAGTGCGGATACCAACAAATGGCCGGTCCCGCTGCCAGAAGCAACACCCGATCGCCCAGGCTCTTGAGGCCGATATCGATGCTGAAATCTCACACATGGCCACCAGAGAGATCATCGAGCCATGCAGCGACCCCAAGGGCTTTAATAGCCCTGTATTTGCGGCCGCAAGAAGAATGGAACCATCCGGGTAGTTGCCAACTTCAAGGGAACCCTCAACAAGGTTCTAGTCGACCTCAACCCCTACCCCATGCCAACGATCGACCACTTGTTCCACAGAATCGGCGAAGGAAACAAATATTTTGCATCCCTCGATCTCCGCAGCGACTATTGGCAAATCGTCATCGACGAACGGGATCGGCACAAAACTGCATTTACATGGAAGGGCAAATGCTATCAATATACGCAACTGGTCTTCGGTCTTACATCTGCTGGACAGATCTTCTCCCATTGCATAGCCGAAGCCTTGGCCACCGTTACATCTCGTGCCAACATATCCTCATACATTGACGACAACCTAGTCCACGCCAAAACATTTGAAGGATATATACGAGCACTGGAACAACTATTTACTGCCCTTCGTAAATTTGGGCTAAAGTTGAATCCAGATAAATGTACCTTCCTCGGAGACAATGCAAAATTCCTCGGTCGCATTGTGAATAACAAGGGATTTGAAGCTGACCTTGAATACGTCCGCGCCATCATAGAAATGAGACCTCCAACAACAAAAAAGGAACTACAAGGTCGTCTAGTATGGATACGTCAATTCCTTGAGACACGTCTACAGGAGCGGATCAGGTCGGACACGTTTTCCAAATCATGGCACCCATCCACGAACTAAACAGGATCAATAAACCATTTGTATGGACTGAGCAGGCCGACAAGGCGTTTGAAAAGATCAAGAAAAGACTATTGTCACCTCCAGTCATTTCATTCCCTGACTTCAATCAACTCTTTACACTCACCACTGATGCGAGCGACATTGCATGCGGGGCCATCCTGATGCAAGAAGATGATAACGGAAAAAAGAAAATTATAGCAGTCGCTTCGCACATATTTAGCCCAACAGAACAAAACTGGTCCACAACCGAACGTGAGGCATATGCGATAAAATGGGCCATATCCAAATTCGATTATTTCCTGCGCGGCCGCCCCTTCGTCATCTTCACCGATCACAGATCACTGACTTACCTGGATCAGCGGGTGTTCAACGATGGCAAGAAGAGATCGCATGCTATAAATTTGTCTTAGAGTTTATTGAAGGAGAATCCAATGTCTGGGCTGACATGCTCAGCAGGAGTCACGAACAAAGAAAAAATAACACGCCGGCCGACACCACCCCTGCAGGCAAAACATTCAGAATCAAAGGCTCTAACCTTCACATTTATATCCCATCATGGTGTACTGATGAAATAAAGGGATCGATGCTCATTCCCGAAACACATACACCTCAGAACATCCGCCACCACAAGAATATCACAGATGCATTCTTCGCATATCATTTTACATCAACTATACCCACTAAGAATAACTGCGACCAGGTCAATATCGCTGCTGAACAGTGCACAGACGACACACTATCGAAAATCATCAGAAACTTCCGGACGAATGACTCAAACAAAAACTTTGAGATCGATCCAAATGACCACCGGACCCCCCTTCTCAACAAATACATCCACCAGTTCTACCTATAGCCTGACACCTCCGTTTTAATGATTAGAGACGACAGCCACCTCCCCAAAACTAGTCGTACCATACAAGCTCCGCCCCAAGTACCTACACCAGGCACATGATTGCGTTAATCATTCAGGTATCACTCACATGCGTGAGCATCTATCTGGCTACTGGTGGGAACTCAAGGACCGTGACATCAAAACATATGTCGAATCCTGCGAAATATGTGCCAAGCGGAAGGGCAACTATGGCAAACAAAGAAACTGGCCCTCCGGACACTGTAAGCGTGGGAAAAGGCCATTCGAGATCATTTATGTCGATTTCGTCACAATGCCAGTTTCAAAGGGAAAACGCTACATCTTAACCATGCTAGATAGTTTCAGTAGACATCTTACTGTCGTACCGTGTGCCAGGGATCGTGTTATCGCCGCCGCCCGTGGACTCTACAGTTTCTTTCTTCGCCACCGGGAAATACCACGCATTGTATCATCCGATCGCAGAACCCATTTCACGGGGGAGGTATACAAGAACTTCTGCCAACTCACATCAATCACGCAGGAATTGCACTGCGCATGGCGACCACAAAGCTCAGGCAACATCGAGCGGCAGCACCGCACAATGAAAAAACGCCATCTACATGCTATGTGAGGATAGAAACTGCGAATGGACTGACGTTCTCGAATCCGTTGTCTCTTCAATGAATGCTACCATAAACAGTGCCACTGATGCATCACCCCACTATATAATCACTGGTCGACATCCCAACATTGGTTTACCCAAACTACCCGACAACAGACTTACAGGCCATAGCCCTACGGCCTATGGCATGCAGGTTAACGCTCTACTGAGGCAAGTTCATCAACGCGTCGCGTTGGCCAACAATGATGCCGACCACATCCACAATTCAAAAGTAGACAAAAACATGAACAAGGCACCGATACAAATTGGTGATAAGGTGCTAATACACCGTCCTCAATCGGTACTTTCGAAGTCACCAAAACCAATGACATGGTGATCCAGATAAAAAACGAAGACGGCGAGAGTGAATGGGTGCACCGGGCACATATTCGCCGACTACTATCGCGACCAAGACATCTGTCTCCCAACCTACCTCCTATACCTTACACAACCGTGGTAACAACGCCTTCATCCATGGCTGGGGCACACGGGACATTACAAGACTCCAGACACATAGAAGTTCCTCAAACACCATCCAGATACAGACCAAACCTGGTCCCTAGACGATCGACACGAGGCCAGCTACCTGCACGTTTTAAGGACTTCATCATGAAGTGATTCCACTTACGCGTGCGACTTTACACATGCCACACAGGTCAAATCAAAATGAGATCTGGGGGAGCTGTTATGATTTTTAGGTCTCGTTTTGATTTGACGACGCTCGTCATACCAGCTGGAGTGTTGTTGTCATAGCGACCGCCACCTTTGATGTGTCTTGTTTGGGCGATTCCCGACTGCTCAAAAGTGGAATCCCAGGCACTGGGAGGCGTTCTGTGATCGCCACAGTGGCACAAAAGTCGGTAAACATGATCATGTTTACTACCACGAAGTTACGTGCTGACTGATCATGTGCCGTGGTTACTGTGGCGAAAATAGAAATTCAAACAAACACAGTTTGTTGACGCCGGCCGTCAGATTTTCATCTCCGTGTTATCGGTCATATGTCTACAACTACGTCCGCAGGCTTTTCCATAAAACCAGCTGGTCCAAGCAGACGACAGGAAAAAATCTGGAATCAGCCAAGAACACAAGAATAGCGACGTTCGGTCCTCCTCAAACAACGA
The DNA here is from genome assembly GCA_963556195.1 of Sepiola atlantica. NCBI lineage: Eukaryota > Metazoa > Mollusca > Cephalopoda > Sepiida > Sepiolidae > Sepiola > Sepiola atlantica. The sequence continues at coordinate 66,645,087 of OY744535.1, forward strand.
CGAAAAAACCAGCAACTTCAAGTACAACAAAATAACAATTCAACAACGCGACTATCACGACAACTTCTACGACAATTTCGTCTGCTAAACGTCATTGAATCAGCGACGCTGAACAACAACACAACTATTCGCACTACTGCTACACCGCGTCCTCCAACGCCGACATCTTTACACCGCAACTATTACTGCTTTTACTACGGCTCGCTCAGCTCGCGTACAGGACAATGTCAAAACAAATTACTACTACCCACTAAGGCTTCTCGACTGTTATTGACATTCACTCCAATTCCGAAATTACTTCTCGGAAAATTCTTCCCGTTTATTTGTTCTGGAAAATAAACCATAGTATTTTTCCAATTTTAATCCTGTGTTGTTCGTTCATTTCTGCTTGTCACCATACGCTTACAGTAATATAACAATAACATGTGCAGGTTCTGCCCCACAGAAGTGGAGAGTGTGAGCCACTTAACATCCAATTGTAAGATTCTCCTGGGCGATGGCTATTATACAATGTGACACAATGGAGTGTGCAAATATCTTCACTGGACTATATGTTAAAAGTTAAATATCCAGTGTAGCAGCAAGTCCTGTGAGCATATACCAGAAAGAACATTTGGAAATAAGTTATACACCATCCACTATGACTATGCAATCCCTACAGCTACATATCTAGAAAACGGAGCTGTTAAACCTGACATCGTAATATGGGACAAAAGAGAGAAAGTAGCAACTCTAGTTGAAGTCAGTGTTCCTCTGAAAGGGAAAAGGTAACTAAATACGAAGGTCTTATGTACGACATGAAAAGAAACTGGAATCTTAGAAAGATCTCCATCATTCCAGTAATTATAGGATCAACAGAACTAATGAAAAAGAATTTCAAAAACTTCTTGGCGAATATACCCGATGAACCGAGTGCAAGAGAGATACAAACAATTGCACTTAGAGGGACGGTTAGAATCTTAAAAAGATCTCTCGGCTGGAGTGTCTGAAATAGTGGTGAATGTCTGGCATCCGGTAGGATGCCCCATCTCCAGCAAAAACAAAAAGATAAGAAAATTAAAAAAAAGGAATATATATATATATATATACACACACACACACAAACGACCCATCATTTTCCCGTCATATATTCAATTTTTTATGTAACTAGCTAAGCCAGTAAGAAATTCGAATACCATAATCTGTACAGAATATTTATAATGTACAGATTATGGTATTCGAATTTCTTACTGGCTTAGCTAGTTACATAAAAAATTGAATAATAAGATTAATACATTTAATATTACAAACTAATAAGGATGATAATCATCGTAATAATAATATTAATAATAACTATAATATTAAAATAAAATAAAAAGTTAATAAAGCTATAATAATAAAACATACTAATCAAAGTAGAATAGAGATAAGATTAAAATTAACAATTAAAATTTAAGTTTAAAATTTCAAAATAAAATATCGGTAAGTAAAATATATATAATTGTATTAAATATAAAGTAAAATAAGATAGAATAAGATGATAAAGATAGAAATTAAATTAAATATAACCAATTTAAGAAGATTATTAGCATCCTTAACTATAATAGTGAAATATAATAGTGGTATACAAACTGTAGTGAGACGGAGAATAATAAATAATTTGGTAAAGGTTCTAATTACAAAAAAAAAGCTACAACAAATAATAAACAGTGAAGAGGCCTAACGAAAGAAAATCTGACAGACGAGTTCATCTAGTGGGAGGAGGGTTTGAGGATATAATTTACAACATTTTCCCCTTCAAGTGTTATAATGAGGAGTTCATAGAGTCCTCTTTAGGTAATGAAATCTTTATACTTTCAGCAAAATTTTTTTTCCTTATTAATTTTCCATTTATTTTTTTATTTATTCATTTATTTTCAATAGTGTTCTATTTAGTAACAAAATCCTTGTATTTATCAGGTAATTTTCGTATCCTGCAAGATCTTAGCGACTCGGCCGGAACTTTGCTCTTAACTGGTTCTCCACAAGGGTTGTTTGTTAAAAAAGTTGCATACTTTCCTTTTCACTGGTAGGGCTTTCTGGCTCACTAACAGCTGGCATGCAAGCATTCACTGGTATTATCACCATTAATTGATTTACGTTGACGGTAGCTTCGATGCCAGAAGGTAGATGTAGATAAGCATAGTGAAGATTGATTTTCAGTCATTCATTCATTTTGTATGAATCAGATGATTCTATTTATGGCATTAGTTTTCCCGATATCTTTTTAGTTAGAATTATTTCTAGAAAGACATTGGGTACTTACGGGAAGGACCACGTGAAGGTTCCCAACATCCTAAGTAAAAGTGTTTTTGTGGATTCGAACTTGGCACATTCAGGTCGTCAGCCCGTGTTATTAACCACTTATCCACCGTTGTTAAGAAGGGGGGGGCGTTGTTCCTCTCTTAAATTTCAGACACGAAATGAAATAACAAAGCCTCTTTATAACAACAACGAAAAGAGTTTATTCACAAAGGTTACCTATACCGTTTTGTATAAGTAGAAAGAAACTTGGACAGTAATTGTCTTTTGGAGGTGTATGCACTTTTATTGGTGTAAGAGTGGGTTGATGCAATATGTATGTAGGAGGAATATGTGTCTCTTGTGTTTTTGTGTCTAGAAAGGCTCTTTTTACCCTGTCAATAGATACAGTTTCTTTTTTACCACCAATGTCTAGTGTGAATAATTTGTCAGTGCGTGAAAGCACGTGATAAGGATCAGTATAAGGGGCTTTCACAGAGTCTTTTCTAAGAAAAACGTAAGTCCACTAAGAAATGTCTTTAGGGACCGAAGATTTTGTGGTCTGCTGCCTGGGGTTCATAGGTGGAAGCTTATTAAAATAAGCTTGCAGTCTGTCTGTGTACAGAGCTGTATCTGTTGCTGTTAAATCTATCGGGTCAGCATCTGCCCTGGCAACGGTAGAGGTACTCCGTAGACAAGTTCGGCTGGCGAGTATTCGAGGTCCTCTTTGATCACTGTGCGACCATCAAGAAGGACAATAGGTACGTACTCGCTCCATCGCTGTTGGTCAGAATAAGCACGCAACGCGGCTTTCAATTGACGATGGAAGCGTTCTATCATTTTGTTAAAAGCTGGATGAGAGCTACGGATACGTTTAATCCCTAAGATCCTGGAAAGTTCCTGGAATAGGTGGAATTGAAACTGTCCACCACGGTCGGTGGTAATAGATGTGGAAACTCCGTAACGATATACGGGCTCACACTACAGATTCAGCCGAAATGTCTTTTAAGGGGAATAGCTTCAGGCCACCATGTAAAACAGTCTATACAGGTCAGGAGATAAGTAAATCCCTGACTGACCGGCCATGGTCCAACCAGATCAATGTGAATATGGCTGAACCAAGGGTCTGGAGTGCTGAATGTTTTTTAGGTGTTTGCAAATGGAGCTAGTGTCAGAGAGATGTAAGGTTAATCTTCGGGAAAGTGTTGTGGTTGTGAAACCGATGTAAGAATTAGTTTTATTGTTAAAAAAACATGACTGCCCCCTTTCTCAATATAGACACATACTAGTTAACAATACTAAAATAATACACCACGATACGAACACCAAAAGATTAAAAATTCTTGAAACTCTCTACATAAAAACTAAACATCCCACAATCAATAATGTGAATTACAAAACTCGTCATAATATTTAAAAGTGTCTAGCATAGTAAAGTAATAAACGTTACCAAATTCTTAGCCATTAAGCAATTATATGTTTAAATCTTGAACGCGCTCAGAACGTAATCAAATTCTTAACGGTGAAGCAATCAAACTTTTGAATCTTGTACGCTCTTATAGTCCAGCTGCTAAGCCAAAAAATCGTTCAGTTTGGTACAAAAGCGCCATCTTTGGTGCATAGATACTTTGAATAGTATATTCTCATATCAGATCGGGAGCTATGCTAATTTTTTTCAAGATGGCCACTATTTAAGTGTAAAAACCCTATATAAGTGTTTGTTCTATCAAAACAACATCACATTCGTGAAGTAATGTCCATAATTTGGCCAATTAAAGTCCCTTATAGTCCTACCTAGTGCTTAAAATTAAAATGTGTATAATTAGTGTCCATTTTGAAAAAAGTCTGAAATGACATTCATGGTCTTCATTTTGATTTTTTTCATTAATTATTAATTTTCAGGTATTTTGTGTATAAATATATATGCATTCTTTGTTATATTTTTGTAGTAATGCTTCACTGCTTATTAATAAATTTCGTATTCTTTGCTTTCAGGTAGTTCTGTAGATATAGATATTGGTGGTGGTTAACATGAGTCAAAGTAGTAGATTGGAAACTGTGTGCATTGTGCCAAAAATGGACAGATGACCCCCTAGTCAACCCTCTGAACAGGACACAAAAAGAAAGACCATCAGGTTATGAATCGCTGGCTCAAAACCTGGAAGCCTTGAAAAAACTTTACAGTCTGCCAGAATTTATCAATATTGAAATTCTTGATGATGGAAATGGGATTGAAAGAACAGTTAAAGAAAACAGTGCAGTATGGCACAGAACATGCCGCCTATCATGCAACAACACCAAGATCAAGCGAGCAGAAAAGAGGAAACAAACAGATCCCGCAGAAACTCAAAGCCCAGTTAAAACAAGACTTTCTCTTGGGGTTACAACAAGTACACGGCTAGACAACAAAAATGTTTGCTTAATCTGTGAGAAATCTCAGGGCACACAAAAGCTGTACAAGGCATCCAGTGATAATATTAACTCTACTGTTGGACAGGCTGCAACTGAGCTGCAATGCTCTAAGCTGCTTGCAACATTGGCAGCAGATGATATTTTTGCCATTGATGCCATGTATGACTTAAATTGCCTTACTGAATTGCGAAATCGACATAGACTGCACAAGGAGAGAAACACAAAAGAAGAGCAAAACGAATCACCAAAGGCCAGAGTTTTGGGCGAGTTAGTGGCGTATATAGAGGACACTCATGAAAGCGATACTATAATTACAATGTTCAAATTGTCGGAAAAATCCAAACTGTATGCAAACAAATTGGCAGAACTTGGTGAACGTAGTGAATCAAGGGTAAATGCAACTCATCTTAAAGAGAGACTTTTAATGAAAATACCCGGATTGAGGGCACAAACCCATGGCAGGGATGTCCTGTTGTCCTTTGCAGATGCCCTCAAAAAGGCCACACATGAAGATAGGGATTCTGATGCACTTCACCTGGTGAGAGTAGCTAATATCATAAGGAAGGAGATTTTTGACAAACACTACAGCTTTGATGGCTCATTTCAGAAGCAGTTCCAGCATCACTCAAGGCTTTGATAAGCATGATTATTTCTGGTCCTAACATCAAAGAATAGAGCCACAGTCACACAGCAAGGGAGAAAATCGCCTTAGGACTTTCTGAAATGGTCATGTTTAACTGTGTGAAAAGTATAACAGCTTCTCCTGATAGCACTGTAAGGCATAACACAGACAGAGAGTCCCCCTTACCAATATACATTAGCCTTCTGATCCATGCTTCACATGTAATCTTAGTTCCATATCTCATTTTAACATGATATGATGTCGACTTTTTATGAATCATTCAAAATATTTGTGAAGAAATTATACTTTTTGTTTCTGATATGATGACCTTGAGATTATATAGTGATTGTAAAGCAAATTTATTTGTTATAGTATTAGGTAGTTTCTGATAAATGAGAGATCAAGAAGCCATTGCATAAAATGTTACTCTTAGGATACCAATTCTATGATGAAGGAATTGTAATAACTTTTGAAGAAAAGAAGCATAAATTATGCATTGTTTTTAGATAAACTATATTTTATATTTTGGTTCCTAATTCATACCAATTGCAAGTATTCATAGTGTGAAAGAGGAGATGGTTGTATTGAATGTTGCCTTTAATTAAGCCTTACAATTTTTACTGATGAACAATATGGTAGATCCGGTAATTTGTATTATAAATCTTGAAACATTCTACCTAGCCAAACTATGTCATAATAAATGTATGTTCGTTCGTAAATGTTTTCGGTGTAAACTGTTGAAATAAATATATTTTATTGCATCCGATTTCTCATCCCACATTATCCATATGTAAACATCAAAATTACCTTTCTATTCTAAATAGAATAGAAAGGTAATTTTGGATATGATATTAGCCTGAAGTGGCAGCCATCTTGAAATTAAGCAAGTTTGAGACAACTATTGGATCAAATGCATAACATTTTTATATTTCTTGTCCAAAAGTTTGTATATTTAGAAACAAAAATCACCTATCTACACCTTCTAAGTCCTAAGATGTGATAATGACCTAATATGGTGGCTATTTTGAAAAAAAGCAAGTTTGGGGAAAAACATTGCTTCTGATAAATGAAATTTCTTTTCCAACTTTTTTTTTGCCCCCAAAAATGTATATTTAGACACTAAAATCATCTTGCTACTGCACTGATGAGCTGAGATATGTTCTATGATCTGAAATATTGGCCATCCTGAAAATAGGAGGGTTCCTGGCCAAAAATTTGAGTGGCTCCTGATCTTATTTGAAAGTACGCTATCTTAGGTGTCTGTAGTAAATTTTTGGTGCTTTTGTTCTAAAGTGAACGATTTGGTTAAAAAATGGGCCTTAACAGCTGTACTATTGAATGTAATCACGCTCTCATGTAACATCTCAATATTATAGACACTCATTTTAAGTTGTAAATTACTGGCTGTTATAATAATAAAAAAAATCAACAGTAAAGACATATTGTTGATGAATCAAATCGAAAGTACTCGCAAAAAAGGAAAGAAAATGGACAAGAAACACATGGAACTTACATACAGCAATTTGACCGAAACACTAAATGGACCATTCAGAAAATTGAAAAAAAAGAAAAAAGAAAGTCTTATCAAGCAAAAACACTGTTTTTTAATAATGTTTGTCTAAATGAAAATATGCTGCCTAAATACACACACACAATATATATATATATATATATATATATATATATATATATATATATATATATATATGTCAGGGTTTGAGTTGAAACATGCACGAAGCCTGGTGTTTTGAATCACGCGACGAGTAATGAATAGTTATATCTCTATGCTGACGAGTCCCAATTAAAGGACGAAACGTATACGTAAATATTTATATATATAGCAGACAGAGAATAGATAATAAAAGTGAATGTATTTTCTGTGGTTGTCTATGTAAAGGAATGAACTTTTTGCAGAGGCATTTTAAAAACAAAAATTTGTAAAAGTTTTTCTTTTTCTTTTTATATAATGTGGGGGGAAAAAAGTGGTTTCTTTTATTCGTCAATTAAATTGACTTGTGGAAGTCTACTGTTTAATTCTTCTGTTCCTTTGGCGAAAGAAAAATGCCGGCTTCCATATTCGCACGTGTCGTCTCAAAGTCTAGTAGACTAAAATGACTGAAAAATAATTTAAATTAAAAAGTTTCTCCTTTCTTTTTTCATAATGTCATATAACATAGTTTTTTTTAAGTCTTTCTCTTTCAACAAATCCTTTTTCATTGAAAAAATTTGGTTTTGGAAGAAAAGGGTTTTGTTTGTCAATTTCCAAGACGCGACGAATGTTTTAAGGAGAAAATGATTTAGTCATTTCTCCGGTGCGACAAGTGTTGTTTTAAAAATTTAAAAAGTTTTTGTTTTTTTGTTTATATTTTCATTGAAGAAGGTATTTCCAAGTGTTTCTCTTTCAAAAATTCTTTCAGTGAAAGAGAGAAAAATACTTTATAGAAGAAAAAAGTTTTTGTAATTTTTATTAAAAATTTTTTTTTTTTTTTACGTGGCACGGGCTTTTCAAAAGAGAAAGAAAATAAAAGGAGTTTCAATATATATATATATATATATATATATATATATATATATATATATATATATATATATATATATATATATTTTCGGTGTTTAAAAGAAATGTCCTTTTTTTCAAATTTTGTTTTCTTGAGCTTTTAAAGAGAAACAAAAGTATTTCGGAGGTATTTGAGTTCAAAAATCTGTTTTCTTTCTTTCTTTTTTTGGCAACCGCTTTTATAAGAGTTACGAGCCCTTTCGCTGCTGAAATAACTTTACGAAGGCTTTTTTTTTAAAATTCAGTTTCGTGCTGTTTTTTTTAGTCGGGAGTCACGATCTTAGGTTCAAGACACAAAATGAATTAACAAAACCTCTTTATAACCACAACAAAAAGAGTTTATTCACAAAGTTTGGTATAGGTAGAAAAAACTTGGACAGTGTCCGAGAGAGGAAAAAGAAATTAAGAGTTCTTAGAGCTGCTTGAGGTCTGTCAGCAACTATCTTCAGGCGAAGATAGTATTTGCTGTGAGCGTCCAGTGGACAGGGGAAGGAGAGAGAGTGAAAGAAGTGTTTCCTCATTGCCGACCGCCTGTGATTCCCAAAGAGGCTGAAGTAGTTCTTCAGCCGACAGAAGGAATCCATGCACCCTGCAGGCTGATTGGTCAGTGTGTGATCAGTTCACTCAATGGGGACATTTTTCAGAAGGAGAAAATAGGTCTGTTTATGGCCGCTACACCGTCACATCCCAGTAATGTAGCAGGTGAAACCAGAGGGTCATACTTAAACGACCTGATATGATCTCTGACGTATACTTGGCCCCTGTTTTGCCCATAGAGGAATTGAAGTACCAGAAGTGGATTTACGGCTGGATAGTTCATTATGAGGGTGTAGAGCATCGATCGAATAAAATGTAGAGCACCAGGTAGAATATTTTCTCAACAGGATAGTCCCATATTTTCTCAACAGGATAGTCCCATATTTTCTCAACAGGATAGTCCCATATTTTCTCAACAGGATAGTCCCATATTGCAAGAATGCAAAGTTACTTGCATGACCTTCCATAGTGTGCCATATAGTTTCTCAATTTGCCCATTGCCTTCCGAGTAATATCTACTCGTTTGCGAAGTCGCAATACCTTTCCCATGTAGGTAGTTAGTAGTTTCCTCTGACAGAAAATCAGTTGCTCTATCTGTGTGAATCATATCGGGCATGCTAAATATCGCAAATAGTTTATCGTGTGGCAGTTTACAAGGGAATGCAAAGGGAAAATTTGAGTATTCGTTGATTATTGTAAATAGATATTTGTTACCATGTATGGACGTAGGCAATGGTCCATTAAAATCTATGTTTAATCGCTGGAAGTGTAGTATTGCTTTTATGAGAGTTCCCTTGTTACCGGTAAAGAATTTAGGTTTTTGATACTGGCAAAACGAGCACGAATTAGTTATGCCTTTTATTTGGTCGAGTGAGAAAGGAAGGTTTCTTTTTTTGGAAAAATAAAATAGTTGTGTAATGCCAGGGTTGCATAATTTACAGTGAAGGTCGCAAAGATCTTGTAAAGAATGAGTGAGTGCAGATATCCAGGAAAACATATCAGCAACAGTATTTTCCTTTCCAGGACGGTAGACGATACTAAATTTTAATTGTGACAGTTCAATGTGCCAACGGCATATTTTGTCATTTTTGATTTACTGGTATTATCAAACATGAAGTTAATACTGTTTTGGTCTGTAATTACAGTAATTGCCAAGGAGGAAATGGTGCCACTTTTGTAGAGCTTCGACAATGGTAGCTGCCTCTTTTTCTACTGCATGATGTTTAATTTCACTGGGACTCAGTGTTCTGGAATAGAATTCAACCAGACGGCTTTGTTGATTAAGGGTAGTCGCTATACAATTGTTACTAGCATCGGTTTCTACTACAAATTCTTTTTCTGGCTCAACTGTTACTAGAATAGCATCTTTCAAATCGTCTAATGCCAAACAAGATAATGGGAATTCTCTATTGCGGTTTAATGCTAATATTTTCTCTAGAATTCTGAATAAATTTTCTGTAATAAAAGAACATCCCAGTGATTACTGGTGATTTCAGATTTAGACGAGGTGACATCTCAAGTAGAGGTTTAAGGTGATTGTAGTCAGGCGATATCTGATTGCTTTTGATAGTGCACCCAAGTAAAATTATGGTCGAGACTGAAACGATAATTTTATTCTTATTAAGCGTGATGTTGTACTATTTAGCTACCTCATAAAACCTTTGAAGATTGTAGTCGTGCTCTTTTTGGGGTTTCCCACAGATGGTAACGTTATCTACATAGACAAATGTATCTGATAATTTCTCCCTGTCGACAATGTTGTCAATGCTTCTTTGGAACATACTTACTCATTAGTAACACTGAATGGCAGGCGAGTAAACTGGTACAATCTACCTCAAAGGCTGTAAATTTACGATTCTCGTTACTGATAGGGATTTGATGGTTAGCTGATTTAAGATCAAGAGTAGTGAAAATATTATACCGGGCTATTTCATCGACCATTTTAGATATATTCAGCATAGAGTAAGTGTCTAGTTGATGGTGTCACTATAATCGATCACTATTCTTGTAGTCCGATAATTGAATTAAATTAACTTTCCTTCGGTGTCACCACCACGAAAAATCTCAATCTCCACTGTTCACTGTCAACTGCTCACTTTTCACTGCTTACTGTTCGATCTCTGCTGCCCAGAAATCAACTGAACTCCTCAATTTCAAAAGATTAGTTTTCATAGTAATAAACTTATCACATATTCAAATTGCCTACTAAAAAACACCACTTATGCAAATTGACTACTAGTCAGCGTCAGCAATGTCGATAGACTTTAACTAGCCAATCTGCAAAGAGGAGATAACTCAATTGACAGATATTGTCACCAAGGCAAATTATCACAGTATCTTAAACCACAATTTTTGTTTTCTGGTTTTCATTTGATGTTACTAGACCTGCGCTCGCCAAGGTTAAATTGAGGGTTCTATTATATTTTCCATCCAACAATTTTGTAGTCTTTATTCTTATGAATTTACTATCAGCGATTGTATGACGGCGTGACTTGGTGCTGATTGGAATTGTGTTAGTACAGAGATGAGAAAGTAATGGGGAGGAGAAACGTTAATAGATGGAAAACGATTCATTTTGGTGACTGCTCCAATAAGTTCATCCCCCGGTTCATCAAATTTGAACATTACTTTGTTGTATTTGCATAGAATGTCTTTCTCTATGATAATGCCAACAAAAAAATTCTTAATTACCTCCACTATCATGTCAGAGTGTATACTATTGTTTAGGGAGATATCGACTTTAGCTTCTCCAACAATTTTTGCACACATGTTAGGGTCGGCCAATGATATTGTTTTGTGTTTTAAAATAATTTTAAGGTTAAAATATTTTGCAGCATTGTCTTTAATAAAAGTCCCTATGCTATCAGAATCTACCATGGCATTGACAGTGCAAACATTTAGTCAATGTAATGTCTTTTTCTCTTCCTAGTCACACAAGGATTTAGGGTCTTCATTTAACACTGCCGATATGGAAGATCTACAGACTTTGGCTCAATATACTTTTTTTCAAACACTTTTCGCAGTTTGAGTTATGGGCCAGACAGAGGCGACGCGAATGATGGAAATTCCCACAAAAGAAACAATTTTCCTTCAGCCTCGTATATTTTTGTGTAGCTGCCAGACTTGTATTGTCTCTTGAAGGCGGAAATCTTGGGGCAGAAATCATACTCTCTTAGTTGTAGCATGCAATGTTTTTCGGCTTGTTCAAGAGATCTTGTCATCTCATATACTTTCCAAAAAGTTAGGGAGGATTTCTCAAGAAGTTGTTGTCGAATTGAGGGGGAGGAGATACCGCTAATAAAAGCCTCTCGTTTTTATTTACTTCGGTGCTCACAGCCTGGAAATTTCATGTTTTAGCAAGGTTTTCCAACGGTAACACAAAAGAATCCACTGTTTGCGTTGGTTGCTGTTTTATGGTGATAAGCTGGTGTTGGTTGTAGACTATATTAGTGGGTTTAATGTAGGCCGCATCCAGAGTTCTTATGGTAGAGGTGTAGCCGTTTTTGTCACTAATGATTTCAAATACTTCTGCTGATATGCTATTTATCAATGCACAAAAGTCGGTTTGGGTGTTTCCAGTTATTTCAGCACCATTAACTGTATGCAGGTAATTCATAAAAGTAAGCTTCCAATGTTTGTATTTTTTCTGCGTTAAGGGCTGTAGACTCAGTGTCAAATCGTTCGAGCCGAGTACGCTGTCCATTTCTTTTTGTAATTAAAATTGTAGTGAGACAGAGAATAATAAAAGACCAGAATAAATAATTTGGTAAAGGTTTTAATTACAAAAAAAAAAGCTACAACAAATAATAAACAGTGAAGAGGCACTTAAATAGTCTTCGGCCTAACGAAAGAAAGAGTTCCTTCAGTGGGAGGAGGGTTTAAGAATATAATTTACAACATAAACTACACAAATAACTAGTTATTTTAGAAGAGTACGGTTAATTTAAAGATGTAGAATGGTACAATCAAGCTTACTAGGTTATCAGAATATAAGATTAACAAATCTAGATACAGTCTCAGGATAGGATAAATCATTAATCTTCGTATAAACTAAATAGGTGGGAAAATAGCTACAAGGACTACTTCTATCAGGCATACCATCAGGTAACAAAGTATACAATTTAGTTCTCAAACAAAATAAAATCAATCAGAAACTTTAAAAAAATTATCATAAAACAACAATAAAATACGAAAAAGTAATGTAGTAAGGAACTTACTACATTACTTCTTGGAGCAATGGCGTTATTGATTTTCTGGGTTCTATTAATTTTCTCTGCATTAGATACTATATTATGTTGTGCCAAGTTAGGTACTATATTATGTTGTGCCAAGTTAGGTACTATATTATGTTGTGCCAAGTTAGATACTATATTATGTTGTGCCAAGTTAGATACTATATTATGTTGTGCCAAGTTAGGTACTATATTATGTTGTGCCAAGTTAGGTACTATATTATGTTGTGCCAAGTTCCTTACTATATTATGTTGTGCCAAGTTAGGTACTATATTATGTTGTGCCAAGTTAGGTACTATATCATGTTGTGCCAAGTTAGGTACTATATTATGTTGTGCCAAGTTAGGTACTATATTATGTTGTGCCAAGTTAGGTACTATATTATGTTGTGCCAAGTTAGGTACTATATTATGTTGTGCCAAGTTAGGTACTATATTATGTTGTGCCAAGTTCCTTACTATATTATGTTGTGCCAAGTTAGGTACTATATTATGTTGTGCCAAGTTAGGTACTATATTATGTTGTGCCAAGTTAGGTACTATATTATGTTGTGCCAAGTTAGGTACTATATTATGTTGTGCCAAGTTAGGTACTATATTATGTTGTGCCAAGTTAGGTACTATATTATGTTGTGCCAAGTTCCTTACTATATTATGTTGTGCCAAGTTAGGTACTATATTATGTTGTGCCAAGTTAGGTACTATATTATGTTGTGCCAAGTTAGGTACTATATTATGTTGTGCCAAGTTCCTTACTATATTATGTTGTGCCAAGTTAGGTACTATATTATGTTGTGCCAAGTTAGGTACTATATTATGTTGTGCCAAGTTAGGTACTATATTATGTTGTGCCAAGTTCCTTACTATATTATGTTGTGCCAAGTTAGGTACTATATTATGTTGTGCCAAGTTAGGTACTATATTATGTTGTGCCAAGTTAGATACTATATTATGTTGTGCCAAGTTCCTTACTATATTATGTTGTGCCAAGTTCCTTACTATATTATGTTGTGCCAAGTTAGGTACTATATTATGTTGTGCCAAGTTAGATACTATATTATGTTGTGCCAAGTTCCTTACTATATTATGTTGTGCCAAGTTAGGTACTATATTATGTTGTGCCAAGTTCCTTACTATATTATGTTGTGCCAAGTTAGGTACTATATTATGTTGTGCCAAGTTAGATACTATATTATGTTGTGCCAAGTTCCTTACTATATTATGTTGTGCCAAGTTAGGTACTATATTATGTTGTGCCAAGTTAGATACTATATTATGTTGTGCCAAGTTAGGTACTATATTATGTTGTGCCAAGTTAGATACTATATTATGTTGTGCCAAGTTAAGTACTGTAGAGAAAAAGAGTCTATATTTGTGTGGAACCTTGAAGTTTTCCTTTATAATTTTAACAAAAAAGTTTAAGGATGTCAGTGAGGACATTTTCACTAAACGGACGGTTAAATCAACGGAATTTATGCCCCCTAGACTTGATAAAATTACTTTTAGAGATGTTTGGTTTATTATTATCTATTCTTACATTACGCTGTTGTATAGGTCTAGTTTGTTCCTTACTGCTATTATTCATTTTATTTGGTACTAATATTTAATTTACGTTTAGGTTTTTTTTCATCGTCATGTTATGGGTTATAATATTCAGAACTACTAAAAGGAGTATTCTAAGTAATTTTGATAGTTAATATTTTGATTGTAAACTGAATTTCAGAAACATATGTGCACTTATAAACTTTGTTGATCTATCGCATAAAAGCAGCAAGATATTTGGAAACTATGTCTTCGAGGAAACCATTATTAATAAGGAATTCAGTGATTTTTTTTATTTCAACCAGAAGTTTGCTCTAAGTGCAAATTATTAGAACACAATCAATAAGCTTGTTCTGTAACAGTGACTTGTGTTCCTTTTTCTTCCAGGCAACACGTTTTTCCTTCTTTTAACCGTATTATCCAAACGCATGCGAACTTCGAGACGTTCCCTACTCAACTGAAGTCGACCCAAAAAACACCGCCTTTTATTTAGCCTTCTTTGCCGCACCTGATTTGCATAATGCAACCCAAACAAACACCCCTTTTTATTTAGCCTTCTTTGCCGCACCTGATTTGCATAATGCAACCCTCACTCTCTTTCCTTCTGGACCTGCGTGATGGCTGCTACACTCCCCCCTGATCTCTTGATCACACATGATACAGGGTGGTGGTGGCCTTTTGATTCGTGAGCTTCTCCGAAGTGGGACATGTATCTCAGTTTCTGCTTCTGAATCGTCCGATGAAGTTTCCGCTTCTAAATCTACTGACAAAGTTTCTACTGAACTTGCGGCTTCATTCTCATGGGGATCACTGGCGCTGCCCATTAATAGTTCATCGCCAGACGACCTATTACTTTCCTCAGTAGTTGAATAGTCTGCCCCCAAAGCAGGGCGGAGATCGCGTATGTGACGTGGAATTCCATCAACCAGGACAGATTGCTGACTGACCATGCCTGTCACTCGTCCACGTTTGAATTTGGTGGTACATCGACAGCCTGGCGGTTTCACTCAGACATGATCTCCCACATCATATGGCCCGTCCATCTCCTCATTGTCAAGTGACTGCACAATGTCGATACCTTTTACCCGAGTCCAGTACGTGTAGATGGCAATTGCGGGTGCGGTTGCTGAGGACATGCCATCCTTCGGCGTAACATTGTACCAGTATGTTGCTTCCACAACAGAACACTTCTTCCTGGCAGCAATCCTCTTTATGCTGCGGTGGCTTCTTTCCGCGATGCCATTGCCTGATGGTACGTAAGCGCATCGCAACCGCAATTGAACTCCCCATTCAAATAAAACTGTCTTACTCGCTGGCTGCAAAATGCTGGGTCGTTATCGGCCAAAATCTCATGCGGTGCACCCCTTTCATAAAAGACGGACAATAGTTGTCGAATAACGCTTGCCGAATCTTGGCGTGCAATTGGTCGCCAAACTGCAAAACAGGTTGGTCCACAGTCGATGAGAGTAAGAAAGTGGTTGCCATTATAATGGGTGATATCCATTCCCACCCTTTGCCATGCGTCACTTGCTTCCAGTCGTCCTTTTCGCCACTGCGCCGGTGCTGGGTCAATTGACTGACACATCTCACAGTGCTTGATGACTTGTTTCACCTCTGATTTTGCTACTGCTGGATTTACGCGTCTCACGAAATATAGAGTCCTCTTGACGCCTGGATGTCCACTCTGTCTGTGGATGTTTTCTATCTGCTGCTTGCTCATCGTGCTCATTGTAGCAGCGCATGTTTGCTGAACGGGCTCGACATCCACCTTTATTGCATCGTACCATTTGCGAGGCACTCGTGTCAGTTGGTCAGCAAGGTTGCAGTATGACGGGACCAATGTTACGCTGACTACCAGGCCATACTCGCAGACCAGACTCTTTAAAGTGTCTAACCTTCGTCTTATCAACATCTCACTTGCTGCCTTAGTGCGTATTCTTGCTGCCTTAGTGCGTATTCTTGCTTTCCCAGTCAGCGTGTCGGACACCCAGTGATAGACGCAAAGGGAGTCAGTATGCAAGTGCAACCTCTTTGCTTGCCACTGTAGTGCTAGGTTAACGCCCTACATCACAGCATCTAACTCAGCAAGATTGATGTGCTGGGCGGTGTTTGCAGGCCGTAACCAACAGGCATCCTCCAACATGGCCCCATCCTTCTCCAACAGGACTCCCAATGCTAGTGAACTAGCGTCAACCGATACATTAATTTCTTCTCCATTGACACACCACTCTCCTCGAGCCGGGTCCTCGTGCATCGTTCTCTCAACACTTTCTGCAATCATTCGGGTGAGGAGGGCATCACTTGTTTGATCATCCCACCCTTTGGTTACCGCATTTGCCCTGCGTTTTATTACACCCACTACCACACGCAGCCAACCACACACTGACAGGTGCCCCACAAGTTTTCCGCACAAGAAAAAATGGTCCTTCTTGTGAGAACTTCAGGGATGCCGGAAATCACATTTCCTCGTCTCCATCGCAGGGTGCCATCCTCCCCTCTGACTTCCAGGCCAAGTACGCGTGCTCCGTCTTTCAGCCGCTCTGGGTCTTTGCACGTTAGGCCAAACTCTGACAATTTTGCGCGGATGTGCATTGCCGACTTGACATCTTCATTGATGTAAATGTCGTCAAGGTACGGCGATGTTGCCTTTTCAACGGTCTCTTCCTGGGATAACACAGTACTAACGATGGTCTTCATGATCTGCGGTGCCACATTCAACCCAAAACCAAGTCTCGTTAGGCAGTATCTCTTGCTGCGAAATACCACCGTCTGGAATGGCCATAAAGTTTTGTCGACCCTCACCTGCAGATAGGCCTTCCTCAGATCGAGCTATGATACATTCGATCCTTGCTGGCGCCATTCCCGTAACTTGCTTGCACATACATCAGCATCAGCCATGTAAGCCTCTATATGTTGATTGAGCTCACGGTAGTCCATGACTGGTCGCACCTTTGATTTGTTATGTTGTACCACTGCCATTAAAGGGATAAGACTCTTTGGAGGTCCAAGCTCTTGGTTGGGGTACGGGATCAACCAGCCATCTTTGATCCAGGCGTCAAGCTCTTGTTCCTATTTGGCTCTAACGTTCGCGGGCACGGGGTATTCTGTGACACCATTCCGTAACTTGATTGGTACTTGTTGTGGGGTACAAATCACCCCTATTGGAGAACTGATGGTATCAACCAGGTATAATAAATACCACTTTCCTGAGGGCGTTCCTTTAGCTTTTTTTGTCCAACGACAGATTTTACAATCAGTGCCCTTCACGAATTGTATGCTAGGTTTGGTGTGGTCGATTGTTTAGTGTCGGACAATGGCACGCAATTCACGCAGATTTTAAAAGTTTCTGCGAGGATTTCCAGGTCAACCACATAACAACGCCAACCTATCATCTCCGATCGAACGGTCAGGCAGAGAGGTTCGTGGACACGTTAAAAAGAACCCTGAAAAAAGCTAAAGGAACGCCCTCAGGAAAGGCGTTACAACAGTTTTTACAGGTGTACCGAATTACGTAGTCAAAATGTTGAACAACATAGAGATCATGTATTTCAAGTGTTTGACAGAATAAAAGAATACGGCTTCACGTTGAAGGAGGCAAAATGTGAATTGTTTTTGGAACAAATAAAATACCTGGGTCATATATTAAATAAGGACGGGAGAAAACCCGATCCGGATAGGTCCACAGCAATAAAAGACATGCCAGAGCCTCATAATGTAACTACATTGCAAAGTTTTTTAGAGCTCGTTAACTATTATCAAACTTTTATTAAGAATATGCATAAATAACGCGCGCCTTTGAATGATCTATTAAAAAAGGACAAAAAATGGGACTGGACGCCGGAGTGCCAGTCGGCGTTTAAGCAGTTAAAAGATGTACTAACATCAGATTTATTTCTGATTCATTTCAATCCGAAACAAGAGATCATTGTTGCAACCGACGCAAGTGTTTATGGAATAGGGGCATGCATTCTACATAAAATGCCAGATGGGTCCACACAACCGATCGCCCATGCGTCGAGAACCTTACTGCCAGCCGAGAAGAATTATTCCCAAATTGAGAAGGAAGCACTGGGGATCATATTCGGGGTTACAAAATTCCACCGTTTTTTACACGGTCGAAAATTCAAATTACAAACTGATCACAAGCCGCTTATAACCATTTTTGGTTAAAAAAAGGGGATACCAACTTACTCAGCCAACAGACTGCAAAGATGGGCGACCATCCTGCTAAATTACGATTTCAGTATGGAATTTCTTACATCTGCGAAGTTAGGTCACGCTGACGGATTGTCGCGATTAATCCCGAAATCAAGGGAACCGCTGGAGGACACAGTAATAACGTCACTACAAAGTGAAAAGGACTATACACAAATACTGTGCAATACGATCAAGGAATTACCAGTGACTTTGAAAGATATAATAAGGGAGGCTGAAGAAGATAGTTTCATCAAAGAAACGAAAAAAAAAATTCAATCAGATGAATCGGCGGCGGAAGTTTATTCTATGTGCAATGAGGTACTGTTGTACCGTGAAAGGGTGGTAATCCAAACCACGCTGAGAAAAATTTTTTTTAAAGGATTTTCATACGGGGCACCCTGGGGCTACTAAAATGAAGAGCCTCATGAGGTCCTACGTTTACTGGAAGAGCATGGACACTGATATTGAAGGCATGGTAAAGTCGTGTAAGGGATGCGCATTGGCTGCAAAAGCGCCCCCAATACAATTTAGCCCATGGCCTAAAGCTGACCATCCATGGTCAAGGATACACGTGGACTTTGCAGGTCCATTGGAGGGAAACTATCACTTAATAGTTGTTGATAGTTTTTCAAAATGGCCTGAGGTATTTAGATGCAAGAGTCCAACGACAGATTTTACAATCAGTGCCCTTCACGAATTGTATGCTAGGTTTGGTGTGGTCGATTGTTTAGTGTCGGACAATGGCACGCAATTCACGCAGATTTTAAAAGTTTCTGCGAGGATTTCCAGGTCAACCACATAATAACGCCAACCTATCATCTCCGATCGAACGGTCAGGCAGAGAGGTTCGTGGACACGTTAAAAAGAACCCTGAAAAAAGCTAAAGGAACGCCCTCAGGAAAGGCGTTACAACAGTTTTTACAGGTGTACCGAATTACGCCAAATGAATGCGTTCCATCAAAGATGTCGCCGGCAGAGTTAATGTTTGCGAGGAAAATTAGGTCGGTCTTCGAGAAACTTTTGCCTAAACAGGTAAAACCGCCGAATTCTACAGTTCCTAAAAAGAGGTACTTACCTGGGGAAAAGGTATTTTTCCAGGTACATAAACATAATAGTATGATGTGGGAACTAGGAGAGGTCAAGCAGAGGATCCGGCGGATGGTTTACATGATCGAAGGTCCAAAATTTACTCACAAGAAGCATTTGAACCAAATTCGGAAACGTATCACAGATGACGACAGACAACCTCCTGTTGAACAAGAAGAAGTAATGGACCATATATATGACACGTTCGACCTGGTAACACCACAAGCAGCCGGACAACGCCGGTCTTCCAGAAAAAGAAAAATGATCGATCCCATAGAGATCAATCCCAGAAAAAAGAGCTATACGATCATTCCAGGGGAATGAAAAGCTCGGGAGGGGGGTGTTGTGGGGTACAAATCACCCCTATTGGAGAACTGATGATATCAACCAGGTATAATAAATACCACTGGTTGCAGAGACTTTCATACCATGTTTTACCGCATGTTATGAACCCATTCATCTCCTACCACATTAGTGGCGTTCTGTATTGCTTTATGATAAATACATTGTTATATTTTAACCCTGTCACTATTTGTGGTTTATTTCTTTGTGACCCCTAGCACGGGTCTAGAACAGTACTTTATCACCCGTCCATTTCCACGACGCAGTCCAGATCTTTTGGCGTTGATCAAACTCCACCTTGAAGTCTGGTCGATCAATACAAAGTGCGGCACACACCAGTGCCTTACGGAATTTCACAGTCCCAGCTGGTGTAATGAGAACACCACCCAGTGCCTTAATAGCGTCATATCCGAGCAGTAGGTCGAAGCCCAGTATGTTTTTCTGTGTAGGAGGACATTTACCTCAGTGGATACACCAGAGTCTGCGCAAATCTTTACCAATGCTACTCCACAGCATGCCTGTGTCTCGTCATTTATCGTGGTTATTTTAATGCTCCTCTTGCTCCAGTTGCGGCATAACCTTGCACTCACTATAGTACGGGAGCAGCCTGAATCAAGAAGCGCTGAGCAAGGCGTTTGGTTGACATGTACTTTGATGATTGGTTGCACCTAGTTTACAGTTCTTTATCAAACTGATCTTTCTGCACATTGCCTCTATAGGAGTTTTAAATTAGTGATTCAATAAAAGCGCATGAGTATTCCTACAATGACAGATCTATTTTAAAAGTGTAAATATTTGGTTACAAGCTATTATTTGATATAACATAAAAAATGATGAAATGCAGTGAGAACGAGCCAAAAATGAGGGAGAGGGTGGGAACAAACAAAAATGAATGGAAGAGGGTAAGAGTCAACCGAAAATGAAAGGGAGAGAGTGGGAGAGAACCTAAAATGAAAGGGAGAGTGTGGGAGAGAACCAAAAATGAGAGAGAGAGTGGGAGCAGACAAAAAATGAGGGAGGAAGTATGATTAAACCGAAAACGAGGGAGGGGATAAGAGCCAACAGAAAATGAGGGAAAAGATATGGCGGAGGGAAAAGATATGGCGAAACGAAAATGAAGGAAAAGGTAAGAGCGAAACGAAAATGAAGGAAAAGGTAAGAGCGAAACGAAAATGAAGGAAAAGGTAAGAGCGAAACGAAAATGAGAGAGGGGATAAGACCGAAACAAAAATGAGGGATGAGGTAACAACAAAACGAAAATGAGGGAAGGAAGTAAAAGCAAACAAAAAATGTGCGTGGGGTTAACTGCGAACCTAAAATGTGAGACAGGGTAAGCGCGAACCTAAAACGAGCAACAGGGTAAAAGCAAATACAAAAATGAGAGAGGGGTTGTGAACAGACCAAACATGAGAGAGGGATTAAGAGAGAACGAAAATGAGAGGGAGGTTAAGAGCGAACCAGAAATGAGGGAGGGGGCAAGAGCAACCGAAAATGAGGGAGTGGGGCAAGAGCAACCGAAAATGAGGGAGTGGGGCAAGAGCAACCGAAAACGAAGGAGGGAGTAACAGCCAAATGAGAGAGGGGTTGAGAGCAAACACAAAAATGAAAGAGAGGTGAAGAGCGAACAAATGAGAGAGGGGGTTGACAGCGAACCAAAAATGAGAAAGAGATTTAGAGCCAACCCAAAATGAGAGAGGGGCTGAGATCCGACCCAAAATGAGAGAGGGGGTTGAGACCCAACCGAAAATGAGAGAGGGGGCAAGAACGAACCGAAAATGAGAGATGGGGCTAGAACAGAACCGAAAATCAAGGAGGAGGCAAGAGCGAACTGAAAAATGATGGAGGGTGCAAGACCAAGTCGAAAATAGTGGAGGGGGCAAGAGCAGAACCGAAAATAGTGGAAGGGGGTAAGAGCGAACCGAAAATAAAGGAGAGAGCAAGAGCGACCCTAAAAGGCGGGAGGGGGCAAGAGCGAACCAAAAATATGAAAGGGAGTAAGAGCAAACCGAAAATGAGGGATGGGGCAAAAGCGAACCAAAAATGACAGAGTGCAAGGGTGAACCGAAAATGAAGCGGAGAGTAAGAGCCAACCAGAAATGAGGCAAAAGGGTAAGAGCAGAATGAAAATGATGAAATGAGTAAGAGTGAAACAAAAATGAGGGACGGGATAAGAGCGAAACGAAAATCAGAGATGAGGTAACAACAAAATAAAAATGAGGTAAGAGAGCAAGAGAAAATAAAAAATAAGCGAGGGGTTGGGAGTGAACGAAAAATGAGTGCAGGGGTGAAAGCGAATAAAAAATGGGTGTAGGCTTAAGAGCGAAGCAAAAATGTAAGACAAGGTACGAGCGAAGCAAAAACGAGCAACAGGGTAAAAGCGAACCCAAAATGAGAGACGGGTTGAGAGCGAACCCAAAATGAGAGAGTGGTTGAGAGCGAACCGAAAATGAAGATAGGAGCAAGAGAGACCCGAAAATGAAGGAAGAGGCAAGAGCAAACCGAAAATGAAGGAAGGGGCAAGAGCAAACCGAAAATGAAGGAAGGGGCAAGAGCAAACCGAAAATGAAGGAAGGGGGCGAGAGAGACCCGAAAATGAAGGAAGGGGGGTAAGAGCGAACAAAAATTGAGAGAGGGGTAAGAGTGAAGCAAAAATAAGGGAAGGAGGAAAGGGCGAACCGGAAATAAGGGTCGGGGCAAGAGCGATCCAAAAATAAGGGTTGGGGCAAGAGCGATCCAAAAATAAGGGTTGGGGCAAGAGCGATCCGAAAATAAGGGAGGGGGCAAGAACGATCCGAAAATTAGGAAGGGAGCAAGAGCCAACCGAAAATGAAGGACGGGATGAGTGCCAAATAAAGGGGGTAAGAGTTGACCGAGAATAAGGGAGGAGGTAAGAGCCAACAGAAAATAAGGGAGAAAATAAGAGCAAACTTAAAATGAGAGAGGAGTTAGAGCGAACCAAAAATGAAAGAGGGGGCAATATCAAACGGAAAATGTGGGAAAGTGCAAGAGCGAACTGAAAATGAGGGCGAGACAGAAAATGGAGAAAGGATAGAGCAAAACGAAAAGTAGGGAAGGTGGTAAGTGCCAACCGAAAATGAGAGAGAGGGTAAGAGCGAACTGAATATCAGGGAGGGTCCAAGAGCGAACTGAATATCAGGGAGGGGGCAGGAGTAAAAAAAAATTATGGAAGGGGATAATGGCCAACCAAAAATGAGGGAGGGAGTAAAAGCCAACAGAAAATGAGGGAGGGGGTAAGAGCCAACCGACAATGGGGAGCGAACTGAATATTAAGCGAGGGCAAGAGCAAACCAAAAATGAGGGAAAGGATAAAGCGTAACAAAAATGTGGGAAGGAGCTTAGAGCAAACCGTAAATGTGGAGGGGGTAAGAGCCAACAAAATAACAAAGGAAGCAAGTGCTAACAGAAAATAAAGGAGTGGGTAAAAGCTTTTTCATTCATTTTTTAGTTAAATTTTCATTCATTTTTTCATTGTTTTTTCCTTAATTTTTTTCCTCCATTTTTTCATTCATTTTATAAATTTTTAAATTCATTAACATTACGTATCTTCTTAACATGTTGAAATAGAGGGAGGGAAGAAATTAGGAATTAACTGTGACTATTTGTTCTTCTAATCGTTTACTTTCTTCTATTTTTTATGGCCCCGGGCAATGCCGGGTAGACCTGCTAGTTATTTATATATTTAATAGTCAAAAATAACAATTTCATACTGTTGTTACCCTGTTTAGGGGCCGAAAGGAAGACACGGAACACAGGGTTAGGTGAACAATATATATTGAAGAAAAGATATGTACAGAGAACAAGAGAAGTGGTATATCAGTCCTGACTGCCAGGGTAGACTGGAGTTCAATTACGAGAAGCTTAAATGCTTCCAGTATTTTATAAGGAAGGGACGAGTCCAACTGTTCGTCATATAGGCACGGCACCATAACACCCCCTCCCAAGCCTTACCTCCTCAGAAGTCTTAATATCGTTTCCGTTTTGGATTTATTTCGATATAAGCTATCGTTCTCTTTTGCCGCTTTTCTGTGGCTTCTTGGGGTACTGGTAAGTCAAAGGTGTCGTATATTACGTCCATCACTTCTTCTACCTGGGGAAAGCTGTCAATGTCATCTGACAGTCTTTTCCTAATCTGGTTTAGGTGTCTCTTATGAGAGAACTGAGGTTTTTTGATTATGTAGACCATAGATCCAATCCTTTTCTCTATTTTACTAGGTTCCCAAAAAGATGTGTTGTTTTTAAACATTTTAAAATATACTCTGTCTCCTGGGATGTATCGTTTCTTTGGTACAGTAGAGGCTCGACCTTGTTTGGTCTGTTTAGGCAGTATTTATCAAAAACAGACTTCACTTTCCATGCAAACATCATCTCTGCGGGAGACAATGAGGATGGTATGTTCACGTTTGGCGTGATTCTGTACACTTTTCCGTGGGAGTATCGCAAGCTGTTTTTAGGGCTCTTTTTAGAGTGTCCACAAAGCGTTGCACCTGGCCGTTTGACCGAGGATGATACGGGGGAGTTGTGATGTGTCCGATCTGAAAAATCTTGCAGAATTCATTGAAGTTAAATGACATAAACTTATGTTCTATTGTCGCTAACCAAACAATCTACCACCTCAAAACGGGCGAACAATTCATGCAAGAAGTTGATTGTCACCTCCGTAGTGGGTTTCTTACAACATAATACTTCGGACCACTTGGAAAAACTATCAACCACGATTAGATAGTAGAATCCTTCCAATGGACCTGCAAAATCCATGTGTACTCTCGACCAAGGTTGGTCTGTCTTTGGCCAAGAACTATGTTTGATATGTGCTTTTGCTGCCAAGCCACAGCCTTTACACATATTTATGACATACGCAATCTCCTGATCCATCCTAGGCCAGTACATGCAGCTCCGCATCGAAAACTTCATACTGTTTGTCCCCGGATGGCCAACGTGAAAATACCTTAGAATTCTCTTTTGTAATTTCTTTGGAATGACAACTTTCTCGTTGTACATCATCGCAGAATGAAAAGCTCTTCGCAAAATGTACGCCCTTATCCACCATTTTAGCTTTTGTACCGATGATGAATTCATCCTCGGAGGCTTCTTTTTTAATTTCATATAGAGTCACCAGGAGCTTTCTAATCGCGTTGCACAAAATTGCTTTTATATCCCCTTCTGCTTGCAGGGAAGCGATCACGGTGTCTTCTAGTGGCTCTCTCTGTCTTGGCACCAGTCTAGACAATCCATCCACGTGATAGATCTTTTGTGAGGGTAAACACTCCATTTTGAAATTATAGTTCAGTAAAATCGTTCCCCATTTCTGTAATCTATTTGCCATATACACAGGTAGACCTTTTTTTCGACCCGAAAATGGTAATTAACGGCTTATGGTCAGTCTGTAACGTGAACAATCAACCGTGTATATAGTGGTGGAACTTGGTTACAGAAAATATTATCCCTAGAGCCTCCTTCTCAATTTGGGAATACTGCTTCTCCACCGGAAGCAATGGCCTTGATGCATACATGATGGGTTTATGGGTTCCATCCGGCATTATATGCAGAATGCACGCTCCTAATCCATATGAACTAGCGTCGCTAATCACGATTATGTCTAAATCCGGGTTGTAATGCATAAGGAATAAATCTGACGTCAGCATTTCAATGGTTTTATCGAATGCCCCGTGGCATTCGGGCGTCCACTCCCAGACCTTATCCTTTTTTAATAGTTCATTCAGTGGAGCGCGCAAATTATGCATCTCTGGAATGATAGCTTGGTAGTAATTTGCTAGTCCCAGACAACTCTATAGTGTTGTGACGTTTTCTGGCGCCGACATGTTCTTAATCGTGGTAGCCCTTTCTGGGTCCGGCCTTCTTCTGTCCTTGTCGATAACATGATCCAGGTATTTTATTTCCTCAAGAAAAAAATCACATTTTTCCTCGTTCACTTTAAACCCATAATCCTGGATTTGCGAAAATACTTGTTTGACATGTTTCCGGTGCTGTTCAATATCTTTACTGCCGATTAGAATGTCGTCAAGATATGCAATAGAAAAATCAAGTTCGCCCAGCATTGTATCCATCACTTGCTGAAAAATAGCTGGAGCAACTTTGACCCCAAAAGCTAGCCTTTCGAACTTGTATTAACCATGATGCATATTTATACACAACAGTTTTGAACTCTCTTCTTCCACGAGTATTTGGATGGTACGCTTCACTTAAATCTACTTTTGAAAAAAAAATCTGCCTCCATTTAATTTTGAGAAAACCCCCTCCAGGCTGTGGAGTGGGTAATGATAATCTTTTAGTGCTGCATTTAATCCCGTTGAAAAGTCTGCACACATGCGAATCTCTTTTGATTTCTTTTTCACATAGACCGCGGGTGCTGCCCACTGACTGTACTCCACTTTTGATAAGATGCTGGTAGTCACAAGCCGGTCCAATTCCTCGTTTATTTTGTCTATCGAGGTTGGACATTTTCGTTCAGTTGAAATTTGGCCGCCATCTTTGTGCATCGACCAAGGCCACCAGAAAAAAACTTCGGGAAAAGATTATTTTAATTTCAGCTTCAGTTTTTCTGATTCAGTTGCCCGATTATTTATTTTTTTGCAAAATATATTTATCAGTAACTCCCATAAATTAAATGCTTTCATCCAATCTGTTCCAAAAAGGTTATTAGCGTCTTTTAACACCAGTATTTTTAATTTTTTGGTATTTCCCATTAGGGACACATTTGTTATCTCACCTTCAAATTTAATTCTTTCACCAGTCACTGTGCTGGCTATCCTGTTGGTTCTTAACAGAGTGGGTTTATTCAACCTCTTCCACGTATGTAGATTTATTATTGACACGTCTGAGCCCGACTAATTGCAATTTAATATTTTTATTCAGGATTTTTATGTGTACATATTTTCTTATATTAATACATTCCTGATTATTTGTACTTGTGGCTTGTACCCGCATTTTTTTTCCTCTATTAGTTCTACAGTGCAAACTTTTGTGTCCAACATTTTTACAAGTCAGACAGGTCTTAAAACGAAATGGACAGTCCATGTACCAATGCAGGTTACCACAGTGTGAACAAGGGCTCGGCGGCCATTTACCTGTTTCTTACAAGGTTGGCTTGTCTTTGTGGCATGAAAGTCACTGTTTTTATTTTGACTTATTTTTGGATGAGAGTTGAATTTCGTTTTTTGGCGTACTTTTCGTATATGTGCAATTCCCGACTGTTCGATGTCTTTCGAATCCTGCTTTACACTTTCAAATCTCTGGCAGTCATCGGCTAATTTCTGTAGTGTTAGGCTTGGTTCATCTTCTAATTTATTTAGAACTCTACTCCTTATTTCAGCGTCTTTCCCTGATACCAATCCTTGAACGAAGACTAAACATTTTAAATTATCAGCACTAAGTTCGTATAATTTAAAATCATTGCAATGCTTATTTACTACTGATGCGAACGTAGAATAATCTTCGTCGTCTTTTTTTACCAGGTTTAAACACTTCCAGCGTTTGTGAAATAACGTAGTCTTGGGACTGAACAACTCCGTTAACAGTTTTACCGCTTCTGCAAAAGTAAAATCGCTTCGGATGTTCGGTGGTACCTAATTTTCTAAGTAGCAGGCGAACCTTTTTAGAGTCAGCCCAATTTTCGCAAGTCTTCGTATCTTCTAAAATATGATGTGAATGTTTTTTCTTCATCAGGAGAATATGTGAAGTCGTCGATAGCACTCCACACGGCATTCTGTGAAAAAGTATTATCGTTTTGGCCTCTATCGATATTGTTTGCATTAAGATTTCAATCCTTTCGTTAGCTTCTTTCGGTCTGTCATCAGCTTCTTTCTTCTGTTCGAGAAGGAGCTTCTGAAATTTCTCTTCAGTTTTCTGTTGTTGTTGTATTTGAAATCAGCTAAAGGGCCCCTGCAGGGTACACCCCTCCAGGCACCAATGCACAAGCCCACAGACTTGTCCCAGTTAATTTTGGCCTCTGTTATCGTTTCATACATTCTGATTTCTCTGTCTACGACACTAATCTCGGCACTGCTCGTTACAAGCACAGTCGGCAAAGGCGGAGTACTTTAACGTGGTGCAAGCACCTACCAAAGTAATCCCATGTAGGACCGGATTCACCCTTAGCCTGTGAAGGAAAGGCTCCATCACAAGCACATAGAGCATCGGTGAAAGTGGACATCTCTGACGAAGAGATCTGGATAATCTGACCTTCGCATACAAGAGGCGAATCCAAGAGCAAAATTGCAAGCCAAAACCGGCCGCAGACAAAACAGCCTCCAAGAAACGATTGTCCACCCTATCAAATGCTTTGGAGTGATCTAAATTGATCAGCGTGGCTTCAGTGTCGACTTTATCTATGATCAAGCATATCGAGTGCAAATTATCCTGAATGGTCCGACCATTTACAGCACAAATCTGCTATGGGCTAATTAGACCAGCCAAAACAAGCTGCAGTCGATTGGCTAAGATCTTGGCCAAAATCTTTTACTCAGCATTTAGCATCGTTAAAGGCCGAAAATTACTTAACCCATCCTCACCATTTTTGCTCTTGCGTAACAACTTCACGGTTAAGTACTGGGGTATAGTCCCATTCCTAAACTACAAGTTAAATAAAACTGTCAGCAAGGGAACAAAAATATGCGACATCCTCAAATACTCCTCGTAGGGCAAACCATCGATCTCGTGAAAACCCTTAGCCAGCGCACCCAAATTAAGTGGGTTTCCTGAATACAACATATATTCACTCCAAGGTGCTGAAGGTCTGTAGCAACTGGAAATTTATGAGAGTCGGCCCTCAGCCACGAACATTTATTCTTGCTAGATAGAGAGCCATTGAGAGTTCTTAGGGTTGGGTTCCAGAAACGAACATCGATGAGGTCAGGATGCCGACAGCTCTCCCAATAGAATGCATGGCCATCTGAACATTGATCTGCCTGATATGGGAGATGCCGCTAACATCAAAGGGGTAGGTTAGCTTTGCTATTCTATAAAGGGAAGGGTATAAACGAACGGGGACCCTCCCAACACAATCTTTACACATCAAGTTTTCATCCTTAAAAAAGTCATTGGAGGCGATAAATCAAAGACTGCATTAGCCTCCTTCAGCAGGTGCCAAAGTCCTTTAGCTTCAGGTTTTTTCCTTATCACTGTGAGCACTCTTACAGCGTTAGGGAAGTTAAGGGGATCTTCCACAGATTTGTCACCCACTTCCCTAAATGCGAGTAGTTTTTTCATGTCTGATAGTTGATGGTATTTGGCTGTATCCTCTTGGATTTCTGTGGCTACACACATCTCTTTACCAGGTAGGAAAGCAGTCTTTTTTCTGCCTCTTTCTTTGTCTTTTTTTAGTTTGGGGGGAGAGGTGGAGGAGGCATATCTTTCATTGGGGAGTGGGAAGGGGTGCTGTTTTTATCCTTTGATAGAGGTGAGGTGGGAGAAAGCTGTTTTGTAGGGGATGCAGGGGGAGTACTTGTGGGGAGACAAAAAAAATTATTCTTGGTGGGGCTTAAGAGAATGAGTTTGTACTCTCTTTCTTTTACGGTCTTTTTTGGAGAGGGGGATTTGAGCGGGTTTGATTCTTGAGGGTTTTTTTTACTTATTGTGACTTTCTTTTCGTCCAACTTTTCCTTGAGTTGTTTCACCTCTACATATTTATCCTTTCCAGGATCTTTAGCTAACATCTCATCCTCTTTCATCTCGCCCAAGGATAAACGACCAGGCGTTTTCTTTCCAGGCATCAATATCCATCAATATCCATTCATTTCTTTCCTTATCTTTGCTCAAATCAGGAAACACCGGGTAATCGTCGTCAGATGTTTCCGATGGGGGTGGGGATTTTATTGGCATCCCCACTCTTTGAGTCAAAGGTACACCAAGATGTTGGCCCACCCTTGTCTTCGTAACGGTGAACTTTGTAGTAGTGGGCTTCCTAAGTGGGCAATCAAATGTGAGATGCCCTATTACTTTGCATGCCCAACAAACAGGCATTCTTCCGGCCCCAATTATTGGTAGTTTCTCATCTCCAATTTGGATGTAGTAAGGGATGTTATCGAACGCTGTCTTACCTAAGAGAATTTCAAAATTCCAAATCTCTGGGTATTCGTCCCAGGTTACAGACGTTATGTCCCCATATTTAAGTAAGAAAGCGCCTAAATGTTCTCCGTCCACATGAAATCGTATATTAAAAATGGACACCACAGTTCGCCTTTTTCCCATGTACTCCATTCGAAGTATGTAGTCCTTTGTTATTTCAGTCTGCGATAATTTCAGACAGTTGTCTTCGTTTTGGAATAAAGTGTTCCATGTATTGAAGCCTTTACAACGAATAATTTGTTGTGGCCTATATCCAGCTGTCGCCAATAGTTTACATATCAGGTCTGCAGAAGCTCTTATGTTTTTTAATCTTTTTATCGACGACAAACATGACAATAATTCTTTTTTTAAATTACTTCTAGTTTTGGTATGTCCACGAGTAATCCATTATCAGTAACGAGATGTTCGCATTTTTTTGCCTTTTCGATAAACTCAGCAACATTAATAATCATTTTAGGGGCTTACTCCATTCAGATCCTTCGGGTGCAACCCCAGCTGTCCCTTTCTTCTGCTCGTCGGTAATCTCCATGACGCCAATGGCATCAGGCTACTTATAGCCATCGTCATAAGTTATCAAAGAATTGATAACAGGCAAAAAAACGAAAAAAACAAAACAAAACAAAAACGTAGTAACAAATATAACTCCAAAATGTCCAACAACAATAACGGTAATAATGGTAACAATCCAAACTGGTAATAAAGTAACAAAATAACAATAATTAATACAAATGCTTTCGATATGGGGTTGACTTCTACGTTCAATCCAATTATGAGAAGCCTAAATGCTTCCAGTATTTTATTATGAATGGACGAGTCCAACTGTTCGTCATATAGGTATGGCACCATAACACATATGTAAGTTGGCAAAGACAATTTTTCTGCAAAATACTAATGCATTATCCAGCCAAATTTGATTAAATTCTACAGATTTTGTTTTTCACCTTCTTATATAAATAGGGATTTTGTCCGTCCGCCAGCCTGTCCGTCAGTCACAATTTTTTAAACGTAATAAATACATTGCAAAATAATGGAGAATAATGCAATATGCTAATCTAATATTCCAATCTAATCTAATCTAATTTAAATATAAATAAATGCGAATCTTTCTTAAGTATATTAACATCAACACCTTTAAACTTAAACATGATACAGTATATAGAGTTGTAAGAATTGAGGTTACCTATATCGTTTGGAATAGGTAGAAAGAAACTTAGGACAGTGTCCGAAAGAAGAAGAAGTTCAAATATCTTCAGCCGAAGATAGCAGGCGCCGTGAGAGTCCAGTGGACGAGGAGACAGGAGAGAGGCTGAGGCGATCCTTACTGGCAGGTGCCAGGGTAGCGTCTAGTGATTGTACACATATCCTAAGGGAGTTCAAGTAGTCCCTTAGAGAACTAATGATATCAATGCGCCCTGCGAGCTGATATGCATTACAAAGTAGATCTATGACTGCTCTGAAAACTTTGTCAAACAAAACCCACTTTTGCATATTTATTTCCTTTTTAAGTTTCTAATAAATTAATATTCTGTAATATACATTTACAATTAGTATTGTCAAGTTTTATCATATATTTATAATATTTTCCTCGATAGTAATATTATTATAATTAATTTAAAGAGATTTTATTAAAAAAACGACAGCTTTTTAAAAACATTTTCAAACTTTCAGTTTCACAAGAGATAATTACATGAAAACTTATGATGCTGATGTTAAGAGAATAGATATTACACTTTGATCTGAGCCAAAAGGCCAAGGAGCATGAAATGACCGTGTCCTGGTTATTAAATGATTCTTGAGTGGGTGTAACTTTGAATATGTGAATGTGAATTAACAAACAAAAATATGAGAAAGAATTTAACTGAGGAAACTTTGTATGGTAAAGTAATAATTATTTATTTATCTTTTGCAATTGGAAGAAGAGGGTTTACTAATTAATTGACATTTATAGTGGGAGCTAAAACGGATACGTAATCACAGAATGTCTCTCACTTGTTGGAAGCCAAGGGGACATAACTCTCGCAATTTCGCAAGGGAAATAACCGTGATAAGTTTATCTCCCTTTAATATGTCCATTCTGAATGTCTCATTATTTTCTAGCTAGAAACGGCTCTTGCTAATAGAGCAATAAAAGTATTCTGTTGTGATTAGATATTTTTAAATGAATGAGAAAAAAAACTCGATTTAATCGGAATTTATAAGTGTACTATCGGTTCTGTTGTCATAAGACCGTCCTTTCAGGAATTACCTCTTTCGTTTTTAAGGGGGTGTGAGGGAATCCTTCCATGTATTACATTCTCTTTCATATTTAAAACTTAAAAAAATACTTTTCATATACTTTCAGTTAAAATTAAAAACTGAACAGACGAAATAGACGTTTCCGTTTGGCGTTCAATTGTACTATAAAGATTATTTGAATATCTCACTTATTTCGTTTGATTTTCACAAACATTTTGGATGAAATTTATTAATTAGTCTTAAATTGTATCTTTCATCTCGAAATAAAATTCTAATTTATTTTTTAAGACTTGAAAATGGAACTTTAATGCAATACCTTAATCGCTGGTGGCCATGTTATAATTTCCTATTATTTTATTTTGCGCTTGACATCTATAAAAAGGAAATACGTGTGACTTAATATTATTTATAAAAAAATGTGGTGTCTATGTTTATACTATTGTGGGGTCTGCGTTCGCGCTTGACATCCATAAATAGGGTACTTTATTTAATTATTTTTTGTAACTAAGCATTTTTAAATGAAAAAAAAAAAACTCGATTTAATCGGAATATCTTTTAATGGAGGTGAGTACTGTAGTATAGGTTCTGTTGTCATAAGACTGTCCTCCCAGGAATTACCTCCACCGTTTTTAAGGGGATGTGTGTGGGGCATGGAATTCACCCATATTAAAAAAAACAACAAAAAACATTTAATCGGAATATCTTTTAATGGGGTGGATAGTGTAGTATAGGTTCTGTTGTCATAAGACCACCTTTGCGGGAATTACCTCCCTCTTTTTGGGGGGAGGAAGGTAGTGTTCGTTTGTCATGATACACTCCCATAAGTCAGGGGGTCAGTTTAGTATATGTTTGTTCATCATAATACTAGATAAGGAAGAACGATAACTCAAGTTTATAAACATGTCTTTTTAACTAGAAAATTATGAAAGAAGTTATCGTTCTTCCTTAGCTAGCATATTTATCTTTGTTTATAAAGATGGCGACTATATTTTTCCGGCTAATTTTAATTTAGGTAATCAAATTTGCCATTGTTTTTAATGTTATCTAGATGAATAAATGCAAAAGTTTTTTCCACCTAAGCTAACTATATTAACATTAAAACGGCTTATGTTTATTTAATTCTGTGTATTATATTTTAATTCGTCATGATATATTCCTCCCAGGCATTGCCTCCTCTTTTGAGGGAGGAAGGCAGTATAGTATAAGTTCGTTCCTCACGATACCATCTTCCCAGGACTACCTTCTCCTTTTTTATGGAGGTAGTGTACTATCTATTCTGTTGTCATGATATCATGCTCCTACTTTTTTGAAGGGGAGGGGAGTGTTCGTTCATCATGATATCCTCTCCATTAATACCTCATCATTTAGGGTCAGTGTATGCAGTCCATTCATCATCATATCATCCTTTCAGCCTATCAAAAATATGCGACCGGAGGGAGCATATATTTGATAGTATTTTCAAATTTATTTTTTCATCCAGTTATTGAAAAGGAACACGTTGAATGCGGCAAAAATAAACATTGCCCCAGTCTTGAGGGATTTCTACTATGAACGAAAACAGAGCACAGATTTTTTATATAAAAAAATTATCATTGTCCACACTTAATTGCCTCTGCAAAACGACAATGTTAGACACAAGGTCAGTTTTTAATTATTTTTAAATTAATGAATTAACAAAAAATATTTATGTGATTTTTTGTCAAACGTTTCATAAGACATCAGATCACTTTTA
Organism: Sepiola atlantica; assembly: GCA_963556195.1. Lineage (NCBI taxonomy): Eukaryota > Metazoa > Mollusca > Cephalopoda > Sepiida > Sepiolidae > Sepiola > Sepiola atlantica. Next base: position 66,678,944 of record OY744535.1, read on the forward strand.
AAAGTGTCATTATTGTCTGACAAGCTGTTAATTCATAGAAAAGACAAAATGAGGGGCCAGGGACAGCGATACAAAAATGAAAGTGAAAAAAGCTTTACCCTAACTTCAATAACTGGCTTTTAAGATATAATTATTTATAGAGTTAATAGTTACAAAGAAAAGCCTTGAAAATAATTTTATGAAGATGATGTTGTTACAAAATACAAATACTCCTGAGCAACACCGAGTCGGGACAACTAGTATATATATAAAAAAAATCATTTGACTCATAGGTATATCATAAAACGTTTTCTCTGCATCTTGCCAAATACGTCCAGTGCTTATCCCTCGTTTTCCAGCAGTGTGAAGCAGAGCAGATGTCCTAAACCTGTCATTTGCCAGGATGTTAATCTGCTCCGGTTCTCAAATAGTCACCAATGTGAGTACTGGCCAGGCTCAACGTTGCTTAACTTTGGTGATCTCATGGGAAATGGTGTGTCAACCTCGTTTAACATCTGTTTTACATGCTGGTATGTGTTGCCCCCACGTAGCCAGGGGGGTGCCAGGGGGGGCCTTGCCCCCCCCCCCCCTGCAATTACATTTGCACCCCCTGAAATTTGTGATCCAAAACATATTATAAATATAAATACTCTTATATTTCCTAGTCAACTATACTTCTTCATCATGAACCAGTATTTACTTTTGTGTAATATATTTTACAGCAGGGCCGGATTAAGGAACCAAGGGGCTGGGGCCCTGGGCCACCCACCAAGAGGGGACCTCCCACCAATTTTTAACATAATGATAACATCATGCTAATGATACCATAATAAATATTTACGGATTTTAAACTACCAGTTAAAATAAATCTATTGACCATAATAACATCTAAATATTTATATTTAAATTTATGTTACCTTGTAAAAAGAAAAAAAATTAAAATATACGTGTTCTCAAACTCAAACATAACTTCGCTAGTTTCAGATCAAGTGGTGAGGGAAACAAAGCCTCGATGCTTTTCACCTGTTTACTGCTTGGTGAAAGAGATTGTCAGTGTATCTGTCTTTTTTTGTCAACTTACCAAATATATATTTTTAAATATTGTTAATTCACACTATTTAATATCATAAATTATCAATTTCATAATTATAATTCAAATGATGTAATATAAACACAAAATGAATTCACGTTGTTGTTCTGCCAGCTTCTTTTAAAGATATTTTTTAATTTATAAAAGAAAGTGTTGTCTTCATTCAAAAGATAGAAATGAATACTAGCAACCTAAATTATTTTCAAATGAAAGTGGGAATTAGTTTAAAAAATTATTTTTGTATTTTATCACGAATCTCAAATACGTTTTTTTTCTTTTTGTTGTCAGTTGCAATTAGTAATTTAAAAAATTGTGAATGTTACATTCAACATTTTTGAAATTAACATAGAAAAAAATCCTAGATTTCACCCGAGATGAAGTTGAAAGAAATAACAGCATTGGTAGGGTATAAACCCCACGTATAAATAGAAGATTATAATAGAATTCTGTAGAGCTAGCAAGTAGCTACCTTATTTTATAAATTTATGTTATTATTACTGTGTTTACTATGCTTTATGTGCTTTACTATGCTTATGTTGTTATTTACATGTACCTACCGAAATACACAACAATATATTTAGATTATATAAAAGAAATTGAAATTTTGTATCTACTTATTTATATTTATACACTAGTACACACACACACTGAACCAAAACGTCACTCATATTAGAATATCAATATTAGTTTTGCCCCCCCCCCCCTTAAAATGCCTTGCCCCCCCCTAAAAATGCCTTGCACCCCCTAAACATGCATTGCCCCCCCTAAGTTAGAAGTCTGGCTACGTGCCTGATGTGTTGGGCACCGTTATTAAAGCAATTGTAATGGACAACTGAATATAATCCTATATTCTTTCTCTTAGAAATAGCATTGTATATTCAAATATACATAGTGTATGTTTATACAGAGAATGAATACTTACATGTGCTCGATCACGTACATATCCTCCAATTTTCATATTTTTCACTTTCCCAACAGATTTTTCATAAAGAATGTAGCCATAACTCTGGCCGGCATTGTTATAGATATTTAATAATTCCATTGGATCCATCTTTGTTTCTCTTATACACTGCAAAATATAGAAAAAAGAAATGAAAACCTTTTCATTTTTTTCTTTATCATCAAAAATTAGAGAAAACAATTCCATACATGTCTAAAAGGAAACTTAAATGAAAATATATAAGACTGAAGTCAATTTTTAATCTTCAATTCCTGCAATTCGTATCTATAATAATAGGAGTCATCTGTCTGTCAATTTGTCTGTTATCTCTTAAGCCTCCAAACTTGAAATTTACTTGGAATGATACCCTACCTATGCAGATTGTTAAACTAACTGAAAATATGATGACTTGAAAAGCATGAAATCCGTATCATTATTCTGCTGAAGACAAGAAATCACTTGAACCTCATGATCACTACTTGTTAATCAAACCAATTTTTACTAAACTTTATTAGCTATACTAATATCAGACATGTGTTATTAGCTATACTAATATCAGACACTAGTTTACAGAAACTATTTTTATGTTATAAGACCTACAAACTTGGAATTTCATAGATTGCTTATCTATGCAACTTGTCAGAAGAGGATCACATTTATTCTCATAAAGAAGTTCTTGATGGAACTTGAAACCCTCAATGATTTGAATAAGATTTAAACAAAAATAAACAAATCAAAATTTGAGAAACTGTTTTTAATTGATTTGAAATATCCAAATGTTTTTCACTATTACAAACCATCGACATTTCTTTTCCTAATTTAAAATGGAAAAGTTTTCTTAATTTAATCAAATTAACAAAATGTTTAATTAAAAAAGATTAAATACGGAAAACAAGAACAACTTCTTTATCAGCTATGTGAAAAATATTTAATTAAAAAACATTAAATTAGGTAAACAAGAACAACTTCTATATCGGCTATGTAAAAAATGTTTAATTAAAAAAAATTAAATTAGGTAAACAAGAACAACTTCTTTATCAGCTATGTAAAAAATGTTTAATTAAAAAAAATTAAATTAGGAAAACAAAAACAACTTCTTTATCGGCTATGTAAAAAATGTTTAATTAAAAAAAATTAAATTAGGTAAACAAGAACAACTTCTTTATCGGCTATGTAAAAAATGTTTAATTAAAAAAAATTAAATTAGGTAAATAAGATGCACTTCTTTATCAGCTATGTAAAAAATGTTTAATTAAAAAAAATTAAATTCGGTAAACAAGAACAACTTCTTTATTGGGTATGATGAAATGTTTAATTAAAAAAAATTAAATTAGGTAAACAAGAACAACTTCATTATCAGCTATGAAAAAAAATATTTAATTAAAGAAAATTAAATTAGGTAAACAAGAACAACTTCTTTATCGGCTATGTAAAAAATGTTTAATTAAAAAAAATTAAATTAGGAAAACAAAAACAACTTCTTTATCGGCTATGTAAAAAATGTTTAATTAAAAAAAATTAAATTAGGTAAACAAGAACAACTTCTTTATCAGCTATGTAAAAAATGTTTAATTAAAAAAAATTAAATTAGGTAAACAAGAACAACTTCTTTATCGGCTATGTAAAAAATGTTTTATTAAAAAAAAAAAAATAAGTAAACAAGAACAACTTTATCGGTGTTATGTTTTTAGATCTCGTTTTAGTTTGAAGACGCCGTCATACTGTCGGCATGTGTTACCGTGACGACCGCTACCCAAAGTAAGCCTTGTGTACGTGATTCCTGACCACTTAAAAGTGGAATCGGCTGCATTGGGAGTCGTTCTGTAATCGCTGTGATGGCACAAAAGTCGGAGCACATGATCATACTTGTTACCATAGCAATAACACGCGGATTGCTCACTATGGCAAAAAGAACGTCCCAAAAGAAACACAATTTTCTGAATCATGGGGCCATCTCTCATCCGAAGACATATGTCTACTACTACGTCCCCCACTTTTCTATAAATAGTGGGGTCAAACAACAGGCAGGCAGAGGGACCACTGGCCACCGAGACCCGCGGCTGCTGCGGTGGGAATCGTGGCCGCTCCTGACCATCAGCGCTGCTGCTTCTACTCCTACCAACAACAACAACAACAACAGTCATCGCTGCTTCTACTCCTACCAACAACAACAATCATCTACTCCTACCAACAACAACAATCATCGCTGTGTCTACTCCTACCAACAACAACAATAATAACAACAACAATCATCACTGCGTCTACTCCTACTTTTGGCTAAGATCAAAGTGTAGTATCTGTTCCGATGGATACTACACCCCATAAACTGGTATTTTCTTGGCCTTCGGGGCTTGATTTACGCCGGTCTATGGGTCTGTCCTGTGCAGTTCTAGGAGGTCCACCCTCCCAGGCTTTGCCTACCCTCTTTTGGGAGGAGTAAGTTTATTGCTTACTGCCTGAGGTGCCCCTACCGGGGAATGCCGACGGGGCTGCCCAAGCAATTTTTAAACCCCACTTTCCCGACCCGACCTTGGGTCACATCTTACTTGTGGGAGTAAGATAAAAACTGGCCTTGTGCCTAACTCCTGGAGAGGAGTAAATCAATACTCCTACCAACAACAACAACAACAATCATCACTGCGTCTACTCCTACCAACAACAACAACAACAACAATCATCACTGCGTCTACTCCTATCAACAACAGTCATCGCTGCGTCTACTCCTACCAACAACAACAACAACAATCATCGCTGCGTCTACTCCTACCAACAACAACAACAGTCATCACTGTGTCTACTCCTACCAACAACAGCAATCATCGCTGTGTCTACTCCTACCAACAACGACAACAACAGTCATCGCTGTGTCTACTGCTACCAACAACAAGTGCCGCCGCTGCGTCCATCACTACCACCAACAACAACGACGGCAATTCTTGGTAATTTCCTTCCATTTGTTTGGAAAATAAAGGATTGAATTGTTATAATTTCCATCCTGTGTTGTCTATTCCTTTCTGCTTGCCACCATACGCTTTAATAATATAACACTGGTGTCAGAAGCGTGCGGCAGGTAGAATGGACTACTCAGGATTCACCCGTAATGAACTTCTCAGCCTCATCAAAAATCAAAGATCGGAACTATCAAACATAAAATCTGGTAAAGAATATAACATTTCGTCCAGCCCTGATCAACCACGATTTTGAACATCTCAACAAAGTCAGCCAAGCACGAACAACATCACCAAGCCCCATGACCTAATACTGGTTGTAAAAAGTCAGGCTCAGCAAGCATCAACATTACCTTTCAAGGCCTACCAACCCTCTTCAACACAAGACGCGACAACCAAATCTTCCCAGACATTCATCAAGCACCAAACATTCCCGGACATCACTTACAACACTATGGAAGAAATCGCACCAGTTCAAAAACGAGTACACCTGCACAAGCACAACTAAATGTGCAACAACTGGACGTCTGTTGATCAACAGGAGGACCCATCAATTCGAACGACCCGCACCAACATCAGCACGACCCCAAATGCGCTCATTCATCAAACAACCGCGCAGACCCACATGTGTAGCAGTCACCAATGCGCTCATTCATCAAACAACCGCGCAGGCCCACATGTGTAGCAGTCACCAATGCGCTCATTCATCAAACAACCGCACAGACCCACATGTGCAGCAGTCACCAATGCGCTCATTCATCAAACAACTGCGCAGACCCACATGTGCAGCAGTCACCAATGCGCTCATTACTCAAACAACCGCGCAGACCCACATGTGTAGCAGTCACCAATGCGCTCATTCATCAAACAACCGCACAGACCCACATGTGCAGCAGTCACCAATGCGCTCATTCATCAAACAACCGCGCAGACCCACATGTGCAGCAGTCACCAATGCGCTCATTCATCAAACAACCGCGCAGACCCACATGTGCAGCAGTCACCAATGTGCTCATTCATCAAACAACCGCGCAGACCCACATGTGTAGCAGTCACCAATGCGCTCATTCATCAAACAACCGCACAGACCCACATGTGCAGCAGTCACCAATGCGCTCATTCATCAAACAACCTCGCAGACCTACATGTGCAGCAGTCACCAATGCGCTCATTCATCAAACAACCGCGCAGACCCACATGTGTAGCAGTCACCAATGCGCTCATTCATCAAACAACCGCACAGACCCACATGTGCAGCAGTCACCAATGCGCTCATTCATCAAACAACCGCGCAGACCCACATGTGTAGCAGTCACCAATGCGCTCATTCATCAAACAACTGCGCAGAGCCACATGCGCTCACTCATCAAACAACCGCGCAGACCCACATGTGTAGCAGTCATCAATGTGCTCATTCATCAAACAATTGCGCATGACCCCACATGCGCTCATTCATCAACAACTGCACAGACCCACTTGCGCTCACTCATCAACAACCACGGAGAATTACAAGACACCAGATGCATAGAACCCCATCAGACGCCATCAGATACAGACCAAACCTGATCCCGAGACGATCGACACAAGGCCAACTTCCCACACGTTTTAAAGACCTCATCATGAAATGATTCCCTTCACATGCGCGACTCTAACCATGCCGGACAATTCAAATGAAAATGAGATCTGGGGAAGCTGTTATGTTTTTAGATCTCGTTTTAGTTTGAAGATGCCTTCATATTGTCGGCAAGTGTTACCGTGACGACCGCTACCCAAGTAAGCCTTGTGTACGTGATTCCCGACCACTTAAAAGTGAAATCGGCTGCATTGGGACTCGTTCTGTAATCGCTGTGATGGCACAAAAGTCGGAGCACATGATCATACTTGTTACCATAGCAATTACACGCGGATTGCTCATGTGCCATGCTCACTATGGCAAAAAGAACGTCCCAAAAGAAACACAATTTTCTGAATCATGGGGCCATCTCTCATCCGAAGACAAATGTCTACTACTACGTCCGCCACTTTTCTATAAATAGTGGGGTCAAGTAACAGGCAGGTAGAGGGACCGCTGGCCACTGAGACCCGGGGCTGCTGCGGTGGGAATCGCGGCCGCTCCGCCCCGACCATCACTGCTGCTTCTACTAACGACAACAACAACAACAGTCTCCGCTGCTTCTACTCCTACCAATAACAACAATCATCGCTGTGTCTACTCCTACCAACAGCAACAATCATCACTGCGTCGACTCCTACCAACAACAACAGTCATCACTGCTTCTACTCCTACCAACAACAACAATCATCGCTGTGTCTACTCCTACCAACAACAACAACAGTCATCACTGCGTCTACTCCTACCAACAACAACAGTCATCGCTGTGTCTACTCCTACCAACAACAGCAATCATCGCTGTGTCTACTCCTACCAACAACAACAACAACAATAATCGCTGTGTCTACTCCTACCAACAACAGCAATCATCACTGTGTCTACTCCTACCAACAACAACAACAATCACTGCTGTGTCTACTCCTACCAACAACAACAACAATCACTGCTGTGTCTACTCCTACCAACAACAACAACAGTCATCGCTGTGTCTACTCCTACTAACAACAGCAATCATCGCTGTGTCTACTCCCACAAAAAAAGGCCAACAACAGTCATCGCTTAGTCTACTGCTACCAACAACAAGTGCCGCCGCTGCGTCCATCATTACCACCAACAACGACGGCAATTCTTGGTAATTTCCTTCCGTTTGTTTGGAAAATAAAGGATTGAATTGTTATAATTTCCATCCTGTGTTGTCTATTCCTTTCTGCTTGCCACCATACGCTTTAATAATATAACATCGGCTATGTAAAAATGTTTAATTAAAAAAATTAAATTGAGAAAACAAGAACAACCTCTTTATCGGCTATGTAAAAATGTTTAATTAAAACTAATTAAATAAGGAAAACCAAAACAACTTCTTTATCGGCTATATGAAAAATGTTTCATTAAAAAAATTTAATTAGGAAACCAAGAAGAACTTCTTTATCGGCTATGTAAAAAATGTTTCATTAAAAAAAATTAAATTAGGAAAACAAGAACAACTTCTTTATCGGCTATGTAAAAAATGTTTAATTAAAAAAAAAAATAGGAAAAAAGAACAACTTCATTATCGGTTATGAAGAATATGTCTAATTAAAAAAATGTAAAAAATGTTTAATTAAAAAAATTAAATTAGGAAAACAAGAACAATTTCTTTATTGGCTATGTAAAAATGTTTATTTAAAAAAAAAATTAAATTAGGAAACCAAGAACAACTTTTTTATCGGCTATGTAAAAATGTTTTATTAAAAAAATTAAATTAGGAAAACAAGAACAACTTCTTTATCGGCTATGTAAATAATGTTTAATTAAAACAAATAAATTAGGAAAACAAGAACAACTTTATTATCGGCAATGTAAAAAATGTTTAATTAAAAAAATAAAATAAGGAAAACCAGAAAAACTTCTTTATCGGCTATGTAAAAAATGTTTAATTAAAACTGATTAAATTAGGAAAACAAAAACAACTACTTTATCGGCTATATCAAAAATGTTTAATTCAAAAATTAAATAAGGAACACAAGAACAACTTCTTTATCGGCCATGTAAAAAATGTACAAAATATTTGATTAAGAAAATGTAAAAAATGTTTAATTAAAAAAAAAAATTAGGAAAACAAGAACAACTTCTTTATCAGCTATGTACAAAATATTTGATTAAGAAAATGTAAAAAATGTTTAATTGAAAAAATTAAATAAGGAAAACAAGAACAACCTCTTTAATCGGCTATATAAAAAATGTTTAAGTAAAAAAAGTTAAATTAGGAAAACAGGAACAACTTCTTTATCGGCCATGTAAAAAATGTTTAATTAAAAAAAAATTAAATTAGGAAAACAAGATTAACTCCTTTATTGGCTATGTAAATATGTTTTATTTAAAAAAATTAAATTAGGAAAACAAGAACAACTTCTTTATCGGCTACATAAAAAATGTTTAATTAAAAAAAATTTAATTAGGAAACCTAGAACAACTTCTTTATCGGCTATGTAAAAATGTTCAATTATAAAAAATTAAATTAGGAAAACAAGAACAAATTCTTTATCGGCTATGTAAAAAATGTTTAATTAAAAAATATTAAATTAGGAAAACAAGAACAACTTACTTATCGGCTATTAAAAAATGTTTACTTAAAAAAATCAAATTAGGAAAACAAGAACAACTCCTTGTCGGCTATGTAAAAAATGTTTATTCAAAAAAAATAAAATTACGAAAACAAGAACAACTTCTTTATCGGCTATATGAAAAATGTTTAATTAAAAAAAATAAATTAGGAAAAAAAGAACAAATTCTTTATCGACTATATCAAAAATGTTTAATCAAAAAATTAAATTAGGTAAACAAAAACAACTTCTTTATCGGCTATATGAAAAAATTTTAATTAAAAAAATTAAATAAGGAAAACAAGAACAACTTGTTTATCGGTTACGTAAAAATGTTTAATAAAAAAAATTTAATTAGGAAAACAAAAAAAACTTCTTTATTGGCTACGTAAAAAGATGTTTAATGAAAACAATAAATTAGGAAAACAAGAACAAAATCTCTATTGGCTATGTAAAAAAATATTAAATTAAAAAAAATGTAAAAATTGTTTACTTAAAAAAATTAAATTAGGAAAACAAGAACAACTTGTTTATCGGTTACGTAAAAATGTTTAATTAAAAAAAAAATTATTAGGAAAACAATAACAACTTCTTTATCGGCTATGTAAAACGATGTTTAATTAAAACAATAAATTAGGAAAACAAGAACAAAATCTCTATTGGCTATGTAAAAAATATTTAATTAAATACAATGTAAACATTGTTTAATTAAAAAAATTAAATTAGGAAAACAAGCACAACTTCTTTATTAGCTATGTAAAAAATGTTTAATTAAAAAAAATTTAATTAGGAAAACAAGAACAAAATCTCTATTGTCTTTGTAAAAAATATTTAATTAAAAAAAATGTAAAAATTGTTCAATTAAAAAAATTAAATACAGAAAACAAAAACAACTTCTTTATCGGCTATATAAAAATGTTTAATAAAAAAAAATTAAATTAGGAAAAATAGAACAACTTCTTTATTAGCTATGTAAAAAATGTTTAATTGAAAAAAATTTAATTAGGAAAACAAGAACAACTTGTCGGCTATGTAACATATGTTTAATAAAAAAATATGAAATACGGAAAACAAGAACAACTTCTTTATCGGCTATATGAAAAATGTTTAATTAAAAAAAATTAAATTAAGAAAACAAGAACAAATTCTTTATCGACTATATCAAAAATGTTTAATAAAAAAAATTAAATTAGGAAAATAAGAACAAATTCTTTATCGGCTATGTAAAAAATGTTTAATTAAAAAATATTAAATTATGAAAACAAGAACAACTTATTTATCGGCTATGTAAAAAATGTTTAATTATAACAAATAAATTAGGAAACCAACAACAACTCTATTATCGGCTATTTAAAAAATGTTTACTTAAAAAAAATCAAATTAGGAAAACAAGAACAACTACTTGTCGGTCATGTAAAAAATGTTTAATCAAAAAAAAATACAATTAGGAAAACAAGAACAACTTCGTTATCGGCTATATAAAAAATGTTTAATTAAAAAAAATAAAATTAGGAAAACAAGAACAAATTCTTTATCGACTATATCAAAAATGTTTAATCAAAAAATTAAATTAGGTAAACAAAAACAACTTCTTTATCGGCTATATAAAAAATGTTTAATTAAAAAAAATTAAATCAAGAAAACAAGAACAACTTGTTTATCGGTTACGTAAAAATGTGTAATTAAAAAAAATTTAATTAGAAAAACAAGAACAAAATCTCTATTGGCTATGTAAAAAATATTTAATTAAAAAAAATGTAAAAATTGTTCAATTAAAAAAATTAAATACCGAAAACCAAAACAACTTTATTATCGCCTATATAAATAATGTTTAATCAAAAAAATTAAATTAGGAAAAATAGAACAACTTCTTTATTAGCTATGTAAAAAATGTTTAATTAAAAAAAATGTAATTAGGAAAACAAGAACAACTCCTTGTCGGCTATGTAACAAATGTTTAATCAAAAAAAATTAAATAATGAAAACAAGAACTTCTTTATCCGCTATATAAAAAATGTTTAATTAAAAAAAATTAAATTAAGAAAAGAAGACCAACTTCTTTATCGGCTACATAAAAATGTTTTATTAAAAAAAATTAAATTAGGAAACCAAGAACAAATTCTTAATCGGCTATGTAAAAAATGTTTAATTAAAAAAAATTAAATTAGGAAAAAAGAAACAACTTATTTATCGGCTATGTAAAAAATGTTGTATTAAAACAAATAAATTAGGAAAACAAGGACAACTTCATTATCGGCTATGTAAAAAATGTTTAATTAAAAATAATTAAATTAAGAAAACAAGAACTTCTTTATCGGCTACACAAAAAATGTTTAATTATAACAAATAAATTAGGAAAACAAGAACAACTTCATTATCGGCTATTTAAAAAATGTTTACTTAAAAAAAATCAAATTAGGAAAACAAGAACAACTCCTTGTCGGCTATGTAAAAAATGTTTAATCAAAAAAAAATAAAATTAGGAAAACAAGAATAAATTCTTTATCGACTATATCAAAAATGTTTAATCAAAAAATTAAATTAGGTAAACAAAAACAACTTCTTTATCGGCTATATAAAAAATGTTTAATTAAAAAAAATTAAATAAGGAAAACAAGAACAACTTGTTTATCGGTTACGTTAATATGTTTAATTAAAAAAAAAAAATAAGGAAAATAAGAACAAATTCTTCATCGGCTATGTAAAAAATGTTTAATTAAACAAAATTAAATCAGGAAAACAAGAACAACTTGTTTATCGGTTACGTAAAAATGTTTAATTAAAAAAAATTTAATCAGGAAAACAATAACAACTTCTTTATCGGCTGTGTAAAAAGATGTTTAATTAAAACAATAAATTAGGAAAACAAGAACAAAATCGCTATTGGCCATGTCAAAAATGTTTAATTAAAAAAATTAAATTAGGAAAACAAGAACAACTCCTTGTCGGCTATGTAACAAATGTTGATTAAAAAAATATTAAATACGGAAAACAAGAACAACTTCTTTATCGGCTATATAAAAAATGTTTAACTAAAAAAAATAAAATTAGGAAAACAGGAACAAATTCTTTATCGACTATATCAAAAATGTTTAATCAAAAAATTAAATTAGGTAAACAAAAACAACTTCTTTATCGGCTATATAAAAAATGTTTAATTAAAGAAAATTAAATCAGGAAAACAAGAACAACTTGTTTATCGGTTACGTAAAAATGTTTAATTAAAAAAATTTAATTAGAAAAACAAGAACAAAATCTCTATTGGCTATGTAAAAAATATTAAATTAAAAAAAATGTAAAAATTGTTAAATTAAAAAAATTAAATACAGAAAACAAAAACAACTTCTTTATCGGCTATATAAAAAATGTTTAATCAAAAAAAATTAAATTAGGAAAAATAGAACAACTTCTTTATTAGCTATGTAAAAAATGTTTAATTAAAAAAAATGTAATTAGGAAAACAAGAACAACTCCTTGTCGGCTATGTAACAAATGTTTAATCAAAAAAAATTAAATACGGATAACAAGAACAACTTCTTTATCTGCTATATAAAAAATGTTTAATTAAAAAAAATTAAATTAAGAAAACAAGACCAACTTCTTTATCGGCTACATAAAAATGTTTAATTAAAAAAAATTATATTAGGAAACCAAGAACAAATTCTTTATCGGCTATGTAAAAAATGTTTACTTAAAAAAAATCAAATTAGGAAAAAAGAAACAACTTATTTATCTGCTATGTTAAAATGTTTAATTAAAAAAAAAAATTAGGAAAACAAGAACAAATTCTTTATCGACTATATCAAAAATGTTTAATCAAAAAAAATTAAATTAGGAAAATAAGTACTAATTCTTTATCGGCTATGTAAAAAATGTTTAATTTAAAAATATTAAATTAGGAAAACTGAAACAACTTATTTATCGGCTATGTAAAAAATGTTTAATTAAAAATAATTAAATTAAGAAAACAAGAACTTCTTTATCGGCTACACAAAAAATGTTTAATTATAACAAATAAATTAGGAAAACAAGAACAACTTCATTATCGGCTATTTAAAAAATGTTTACTTAAAAAAAATCCAATTAGGAAAACAAGAACAACTCCTTGTCGGCTATATAAAAAATGTTTAATTAAAAAAAATTAAATTAAGAAAACAAGACCAACTTCTTTATCGGCTACATAAAAATGTTTAATTAAAAAAAATTACATTAGGAAACCAAGAACAAATTCTTTATCGGCTATGTAAAAAATGTTTACTTAAAAAAAATCAAATTAGGAAAAAAGAAACAACTTATTTACTGGCTATGTAAAAAATGTTTAATTAAAACAAATAAATTAGGAAAACAAGAACAAATTCTTTATCGACTATATCAAAAATGTTTAATCAAAAAAAATTAAATTAGGAAAATAAGTACTAATTCTTTATCGGCTATGTAAAAAATGTTTAATTTAAAAATATTAAATTAGGAAAACTGAAACAACTGATTTATCGGCTATGTAAAAAAATGTTTAATTATAACAAATAAGTTAGGAAAACAACAACTTCATTATCGGCTATTTAAAAAATGTTTACTTAAAATAAAATCAAATTAGGAAAACAAGAACAACTCCTTGTCGGCTATGTAAATAATGTTTAGTCAAAAAAAAATAAAATTAAGAAAACAAGAACAACTTCTTTATCGGCTATATAAAAAATGTTTAATTAAAAAAAATAAAATTAGGAAAACAAGAACAAATTCTTTATCGACTAAATCAAAAATGTTTAATCAAAAAATTAAATTAGGTAAACAAAAACAACTTCTTTATCGGCTATATCAAAAATGTTTAATTAAAAAAAATTAAATCAGGAAAACAAGAACTTGTTTATCAGTTACGTAAAAATGTTTAATTAAAAAAATTTAATTAGGAAAACAACAACAAAATCTCTATTGGCTATGTAAAAAATATTTAATTAAAAAAAATGTAAAAATTGTTCAATTAAAAAAATTAAATACAGAAAACAAAAACAACTTCTTTATCGGCTATATAAAAATGTTTAATCAAACAAAATTAAATTAGGAAAACAAGACAAGTTCTTTATTGGCTATAAAAAAAATGTTTAATGAAAAAAAATTAAATCAGGAAAACAAGAAAAACTTCTTAATCAACTATATCAAAAATGTTTAATAAAAAAATTAAATTAGGAAAACAAGAACAACTTCTTTATCGGCTACGTAAAAAATGTTTAATTAAAAAAAATTAAATTAGGAAAAAAGAAACAACTTATTTATCGGCTATGTAAAAAATGTTGTATTAAAACAAATAAATTAGGAAAACAAGAACAACTTCATTATCGGCTATGTAAAAAATGTTTAATTAAAAAAAATTAAATTAGGAAAACAAGAACTTCTTTATCGGCTACATAAAAAATGTTTAATTATAACAAATAAATTAGGAAAACAAGAACAACTTCATTATCGGCTATTTAAAAAATGTTTACTTAAAAAAAAATCAAATTAGGAAAACAAGAACAACTACTTGTCGGCTATGTAAAAAATGTTTAATCAAAAAAATAAAATTAGGAAAACAAGAACAACTACTTGTCGGCTATGTAAAAAATGTTTAATCAAAAAAATAAAATTAGGAAAACAAGAACAACTTCTTTATCGGCTATATGAAAAATGTTTAATTAAAAAAAATAAAATTAGGAAAACAAGAACAAATTCTTTATCGACTATATCAAAAATGTTTAATCAAAAAATTAAATTAGGTAAACCAAAAACAACTTGTTTATCGGTTACGTAAAAAATTGTAATTAAAAAAAATTTAATTAGAAAAACAAGAACAAAATCTCTATTGGCTATGTAAAAAATATTTAATTAAAAAAAATGTAAAAATTGTTCAATTAAAAAAATTAAATACCGAAAACCAAAACAACTTTATTATCGGCTATATAAATAATGTTTAATCAAAAAAAATTAAATTAGGAAAAATAGAACAACTTCTTTATTAGCTATGTAAAAAATGTTTATTTAAAAAAAATGTAACTAGGAAAACAAGAACAACTCCTTGTCGGCTATGTAACAAATGTTTAATCAAAAAAAATTAAATACAGAAAACAAGAACTTCTTTATCCGCTATATAAAAAATGTTTAATTAAAAAAAATTAAATTAAGAAAAGAAGACCAACTTCTTTATCGGCTACATAAAAATGTTTTATTAAAAAAAATTAAATTAGGAAACCAAGAACAAATTCTTAATCGGCTATGTAAAAAATGTTTAATTAAAAAAAATTAAATTAGGAAAACAAGAACAACTTCTTTATCGGCTATATAAAAAATGTTTAATTAAAAAATATTAAATTATGAAAACAAGAACAACTTCTTTATCGACTATATCAAAAATGTTTAATAAAAAAATTAAATTAGGTAAACAAAAACAACTTCTTTATCGGCTAAATAAAAAATGTTTAATTAAAAATAATTAAATTAAGAAAACAAGAACTTCTTTATCGGCTATTTAAAAAATGTTTACTTAAAAAAAATCCAATTAGGAAAACAAGAACAACTCCTTGTCGGCTATGTAAAAAATGTTTAATCAAAAAAAATAAAATTAGGAAAACAAGAACAACTTCTTTATCGGCTATATGAAAAATGTTTAATTAAAAAAAATAAAATTAGGAAAACAAGAATAAATTCTTTATCGACTATATCAAAAATGTTTAATCAAAAAATTAAATTAGGTAAACAAAAACAACTACTTTATCGGCTATATAAAAATATTTAATTAAAAAAAATTAAATAAGGAAAACAAGAACAACTTGTTTATCGGTTACGTTAATATGTTTAATTAAAAAAAAAAAATTAGGAAAATAAGAACAAATTCTTCGTCGGCTATGTAAAAAATGTTTAATTAAACAAAATTAAATCAGGAAAACAAGAACAACTTGTTTATCGGTTACGTAAAAATGTTTAATTAAAACAAATTTAATCAGGAAAACAATAAAAACTTCTTTATCGGCTATGTAAAAAGATGTTTAATTAAAACAATAAATTAGGAAAACAAGAACAAAATCTCTATTGGCCATGTAAAACATGTTTAATTAAAAAAATTTAATTAGGAAAACAAGTACAACTCCTTGTCGGCTATGTAACAAATGTTTAATAAAAAAATATTAAATACGGAAAACAAGAACAACTTCTTTATCGGCTATATAAAAAATGTTTAACTAAAAAAAATAAAATTAGGAAAACAGGAACAAATTCTTTATCGACTATATCAAAAATGTTTAATCAAAAAATTAAATTAGGTAAACAAAAACAACTTCTTTATCGGCTATATAAAAAATGTTTAATTAAAGAAAATTAAATCAGGAAAACAAGAACAACTTGTTTATCGGTTACGTAAAAATGTTTAATTAAAAAAATTTAATTAGAAAAACAAGAACAAAATCTCTATTGGCTATGTAAAAAATATTTGGCACATGTTCGTCTTTTCTCACAGTCCGTTTTTCACAACTTTTTAATGACCAGTTTTTTTTTTCTTTTTTCGGTGTACACTTACCTATCAGGCTGCTAGAGAATTCCGGGGTTTTTGGAAAAAAATTTCAAATATTTTACATTTTAGGAGCGGGGATCAGTTTCCAATGTTAATTCAACGTAGACTGATCCCCCACTTTTTGACCATCTCAATTTTTGTAAAAGTCTTTTTCGGTGTACAATTACCTATCATGTCAGTAGAGAATTCCGGAGTTTTTGGAAAGAAATTTCACAAAATTTAGATTTTAAGACGGGGGATCAGTTTTCAATGTAAATTCAACGTAGACTGATCCCCCTCTTTTTGACCATCTCAAATTTTAAAAATTCTTCTTCTGCTTACAATTACCTATCATGTCGCGAGAGAATTTCGGGGTTTTTGGAAAGAAATTTCAAAAAATTGAGATTTTAAGACCTAAAAAGTTGTGAAAAACGGACTGTGGGAAAAGACGAAGAAGACTGATCCCCCGTCTTAAAATGTAAATTTTGTTAATTTTTTCCCCCAAAACTCCGGAATTCTCTCGCGACATGATAGGTTATTGTAAGCAGAAGAAGAATTTTAAAGATTTGAGATGGTCAAAAAGAGGGGGATCAGTCTACGTTGAATTTACATTGAAAACTGATCCCCCGTCTTAAAATCTAAATTTTGTGAAATTTCTTTCCAAAAACTCCGGAATTCTCTACTGACATGATAGGTAATTGTACACCGAAAAAGACTTTTACAAAAATTGAGATGGTCAAAAAGTGGGGGATCAGTCTACGTTGAATTAACATTGGAAACTGATCCCCGCTCCTAAAATGTAAAATATTTGAATTTTTTTTCAAAAAAACCCGGAATTCTCTAGCAGCCTGATAGGTAAGTGTACACCGAAAAAAGAAAAAAAAACTGGTCATTAAAAAGTTGTGAAAAACGGACTGTGAGAAAAGACGAACATGTGCCAAATATTTAATTAAAAAAAATGTAAAAATTGTTAAATTAAAAAAATTAAATACAAAAACAAAAACAACTTCTTTATCGGCTATATAAAAAATGTTTAATCAAAAAAAATTAAATTAGGAAAAATAGAACAACTTCTTTATTAGCTATGTAAAAAATGTTTAATTAAAAAAAATGTAATTAGGAAAACAAGAACAACTCCTTGTCGGCTATGTAACAAATGTTTAATCAAAAAAAATTAAATACGGATAACAAGAACAACTTCTTTATCCGCTATATAAAAAATGTTTAATTAAAAAAAATTAAATTAAGAAAACAAGACCAACTTCTTTATCGGCTACATAAAAATGTTTAATTAAAAAAAATTACATTAGGAAACCAAGAACAAATTCTTTATCGGCTATGTAAAAAATGTTTACTTAAAAAAAATCAAATTAGGAAAAAAGAAACAACTTATTTATCGGCTATGTAAAAAATGTTTAATTAAAACAAATAAATTAGGAAAACAAGAACAAATTCTTTATCGACTATATCAAAAATGTTTAATAAAAAAATTAAATTACGTAAACAAAAACAACTTCTTAATCGGCTATGTAAAAAATGTTAACTCAAAAAAAATTAAATTAGGAAAATAAGTACTAATTCTTTATCGGCTATGTAAAAAATGTTTAATTTAAAAATATTAAATTAGGAAAACTAAAACAACTTATTTATCGGCTATGTAAAAAATGTTTAATTATAACAAATAAGTTAGGAAAACAACAACTTCATTATCGGCTATTTAAAAAATGTTTACTTAAAAAAAATCAAATTAGGAAAACAAGAACAACTCCTTGTCGGCTATGTAAATAATGTTTAGTAAAAAAAAATAAAATTAAGAAAACAAGAACAACTTCTTTATCGGCTATATAAAAAATGTTTAATTAAAAAAAATAAAATTAGGAAAACAAGAAAAAATTCTTTATCGACTATATCAAAAATGTTTAATAAAAAAATTAAATTAGGTAAACAAAAAACTTCTTTATCGGCTATATCAAAAATGTTTAATTAAAAAAAATTAAATCAGGAAAACAAGAACTTGTTTATCAGTTACGTAAAATGTTTAATTAAAAAAAATTTAATTAGGAAAACAACAACAAAATCTCTATTGGCTATGTAAAAATATTTAATTAAAAAAATGTAAAAATTGTTCAATTAAAAAAATTAAATACAGAAAAAAAAAACTTTTTATCGGCTATATAAAAATGTTTAATCAAACAAAATTAAATTAGGAAAACAAGACAAGTTCTTTATTGGCTATAAAAAAAATGTTTAATGAAAAAAAATTAAATCAGGAAAACAAGAACAACTTCTTAATCAACTATATCAAAAATGTTTAATAAAAAAATTAAATTAGGTAAACAAAAACAACTTCTTTATCGGCTATGTACAAAATGTTTAATAAAAAAAAATTAAATCAGGAAAACAAGAACTTCTTTATCGGCTACATAAAAAATGTTTAATTATAACGAATCATTTAGGAAAACAAGAACAACTTCATTATCGGCTATTTAAAAAATGTTTACTTAAAAAAAATCAAATTAGGAAAACAAGAACAACTACTTGTCGGCTATGTAAAAAATGTTTAATCAAAAAAATAAAATTAGGAAAACAAGAACAACTTCTTTATCGGCTATATGAAAAATGTTTAATTAAAAAAAATAAAATTAGGAAAACAAGAACAAATTCTTTATCGACTATATCAAAAATGTTTAATCAAAAAATTAAATAAGGTAAACCAAAAACAACTTGTTACGTAAAAATGTTTAATTAAAAAAAATTTAATTAGGAAAACAATAACAAAATCTCTATTGGCTATGTAAAAAATTTTATTAAATAAAATGTAAAAATTGTTTTATTAAAAAAATTAAATTAGGAAAACATGAACAACTTCTTTATTAGCTATGTAAAAAATGTTTTATTAACAAAAAAAAAATTAGGAAAACAAGAACAACTCCTTGTCGGCTATGTAACAAATGTTTAATTGAAAAATATTAAATACGGAAAACAAGAACAACTTCTTTATGGCTATGTAAAAAATGTTTAATTAAAAAAAATTAAATTAGGAAAACAAGAACAACTTCTTTATCGGTTACATAAAAAATGTTTAATAAAATAAAATTAAATTAGGAAAACAAGAACAACTTCTTTATCGGCTTTATAAAAAATGTTTAATCAAACAAAATTAAATTAGGAAAACAAGATAACTTCTTTATCGGCTATATGAAAAATGTTTAATGAAAAAAAATTAAATTAGGAAAATAAGAACAACTTCTTTATCAACTATATCCAAAATGTTTAATAAAAAATAAAATTAGGTAAACAAAAACAACTTTTTAATCGGCTATGTTAAACATTTTTAATTAAAAATAATTAAATAAAGAAAACAAGAACAACTTGTTTATAGGCTAAGTAAAAAATGTTTAATTAAAAAAAATTTAATTAGGAAAACAATAACAAAATTTCTATTAGCTATGTAAAAACTATTTAATTAAACAAAATGTAAAAATTGTTCCATTAAAAAAATGAAATACAGAAAACAAAAACAACTTACTTATCGGCTATATAAAAAATGTTTAATCAAAAAAAATTAAATTAGGAAAGATAGAACAACTTCTTTATTAGCTATGTAAAAAATGTTTAATTAAACAAAATTAAATTAGGAAAGCAAGAACAACTCCTTGTCGGCTATGTAACAAATGTTTAATCAAAAAAAATTAAATACGGAAAACAAGAACAACTTCTTTATCGGCTACATAAAAATGTTTAATTAAAAAAAATTAAATTAGGAAAACAAGAACTTCTTTACCGGCTACATTAAAAAGGTTTAATTAAAAAAAATTAAATTAGGAAAAAAGAAACAACTTATTTATCGGCTATGTAAAAAATGTTTGACTTAAAAAAATTAAATTAGGAAACCAAGAACAACTTCTTTATCGGCTATGTAAAAAATGTTTGATTAAAACAAATAAATTAGGAAAACAAGAACAACTTAATTATCGGCTATTTAAAAAATGTTTAATCAAAAAAAAATCCAATTAGGAAAACAAGAACAACTCTTTGTCGGCTATGTAAAAAATGTTTAATCAAAAATAATTAAATTAGGAAAACAAGAACAACTTCTTTATCGGCTATGTAAAAAATGTTTAATTAAAAAAAATTAAATTAGGAAAACAAGAACAAAATCTCTATTGGCTATGTAAAAAACATTTAATTTAAAAAAATGTAAAAATTGTTTAATTAAAAAAAATTAAATTAGAAAAAAACAAGAACAACTTCTTTATTAGCTATATAAAAAATGTTTAATCAAAAAAAATTAAATTAGGAAAAAAGAAACAACTTATTTATCGGCTATGTAAAAAATGTTCAATTAAAAAAAATTTAATTAGGAAAACAAGAACAACTTTTTTATCGGCTATGTAAAAAATGTTTAATTGAAACAAATAAATTAGGAAAACAAGAACAACTTATTTATCAGCTATTTAAAAAATGTTTAATTAAAAAAGAATCCAATTAGGTAAACAAGAACAACTCTTTGTCGGCTATGTAAAAAATGTTTAATAAAAAAAAATTAAATTAGGAAAACAAGAACAACTTCTTTATCGGCTATGTTTAAAATGTTTAATTAAAAAAAATTAAATTAGGAAAACAAGAACAACTTGTTTATCGGCTACGTAAAAAATGTTTTATTTAAAAAAATGTAAAAATTGTTTAATTAAAAAAATTAAATTAGGAAAACAAGAACAACTTCTTTATTAGCTATATAAAAAATGTTTAATTAAAAAAAATTAAATTAGGAAAAAAGAAATTACTCCTTGTCGGCTATGTAAAAAATGTTTAATCAAAAAAAATAAAATTAGGAAAACAAGAACAACCTCTTTATCGGCTATATAAAAAATGTTTGATTAAAAAAAATAAAATTAGGAAAACAAGAACAAATTCTTTATCGACTATATAAAAATTGTTTAATAAAAAAATTAAATTAGGTAAACAAAAACTCTTTCTTTATCGGCTATATAAAAAATGTTTAATTAAAAAAAATTAAATCAGGAAAACAAGAACAACTTGTTTATCGGTTACATAAAAATGTTTAATTAAAAAAAATTTAATTAGGAAAACAAAGACAACTTCTTTATCGGCTATGTAAAAAATATTTGATTAAAACAATACATTAGGAAAACAAGAACAAAATCTCTATTGGCTATGTAAAAAATATTTAATTAAAAAAAATTAAATTAGGAAAACAAGACAACTTGTTTATCGGCTACGTAAAAAATGTTTAATTAAAAAAAATTAAATTAGGAAAACAAGAACAACTTCTTTATTAGCTATGTAAAAAATGTTTAACTAAAAAAAAGTAAATTAGGAAACCAAGAACAACTTCTTTATCGGCTATGTAAAAAATGTTCAATTAAAAAAAATTTAATTAGGAAAACAAGAACAACTTATTTATCGGCTATGTAAAAAATGTTTAATTAAACCAAATAAATTAAGAAAACAAGAACAACTTCATTATCGGCTATTTCAAAAATGGTTGATGAAAAAAAAATCCAATTAGGAAAACAAGAACAACTCCTTGTCGGCTATGTAAAAAATGTTTAATCAAAAAAAATTAAATTAGGAAAACAAGAACAACTTCTTTATCAACTATATCAAAAATGTTTAATAAAAAAATTAAATTAGGTAAACAAAAACAACTTCTTTATCGGCTATGTTAAAAAATTTTAATTAAAAATAATTAAATCAAGAAAACAAGAACAACTTGTTTATAGGCTACGTAAAAAATGTTTAATTAAAAAAAATTTAATTAGGAAAACAAGAACAAAATTTCTATTGGCTATGTAAAAAATATTTAATTAAAAAAAATGTAAAAATTGTTCAATTAAAAAAATTAAATACAGAAAACAAAAACAACTTACTTATCGGCTATATAAAAAATGTTCAATCAAAAAAAATTAAATCAGGAAAAATAGAACAATATCTTTATTAGCAATGTAAAAAATGTTTAATTAAACAAAATTAAATTAGGAAAGCAAGAACAACTCCGTGTCGGCTATGTAACAAATGTTTAATCAAAAAAATTAAATACGGAAAACAAGAACAACTTCTTTATCGGCTACATAAAAAATGTTTAATTAAAAAAAATTAAATCAGGAAAACAAGAACAACTTGTTTATCGGTTACGTAAAAATGTTTAATTAAACAAAATTTAATTAGGAAAACAAGACAACTTCTTTATCGGCTATGTTAAAAAATTTTAATTTAAAAAAATTAAATTAGGAAAACAAGAACAACTTGATTATCGGCTACGTAAAAAATGTTTAATTAAAAAAATTAAATTAGGAAAACAAGAACAACTTCTTTATTATCTATATAAAAAATGTTTAATAAAAAAAAATTAAATTGGGAAAAAAGAAACAACTTTTTTATCGGCTATGTAAAAAATGTTCAATTAAAAAAAAATTATTTGAGAAAACAAGAACAACTTCTTTATCGGCTATGTAAAAAATGTTTAATTAAAACAAATAAATTAGGAAAACAAAAACAACTTAATTATCGGCTATTTAAAAAATGTTTAATTAAAAAAAAATCCAATTAGGAAAACAAGAACAACTCTTTGTCGGCTATGTAAAAAATGTTTAATCAAAAAAAATTAAATACGGAAAACAAGAACAACTTCTTTATCAACTATATCAAAAATGTTTAATAAAAAAATTTAATTAGGTAAACAAAAACAACTTTTTTATCGGCTATGTTAAAAATGTTAAATTAAAAAAAATTAAATTAGGAAAACAAGAACAACTTGTTTATCGGCTACGTAAAAAATGTTTAATTTAAAAAAAATGTAAAAATTGTTTAATTAAAAAAATTAAATTAGGAAAACAAGAACAACTTCTTTATTGGCTATGTAAAAAGTGTTTAATTAAAAAAAATTAAATTAGGAAAACAAGAACAACTTCTTTATTAGCTATATAAAAAATGTTTAATTAAAAAAAATTAAATTAGGAAAACAAGAACAACTTGTTTATCGGTTACGTAAAAATGTTTAATTAAAAAAAATTAAATTAGGAAAACAAGAACAAAATCTCTATTGGCTATGTAAAACCATTTAATTTAAAAAAATGTAAAAATTGTTTAATTAAAAAAATTAAATTAGGAAAACAAGAACAACTTCTTTATTGGCTATGTAAAAAATGTTTAACTAAAAAAACTAAATTAGGAAACCAAGAACAACTTCTTTATCGGCTATGTAAAAAATATTTGATTAAAACAATACATTAGGAAAACAAGAACAAAATCTCTATTGGCTATGTAAAAAATATTTAATTAAAAAAAATTAAATTAGGAAAACAAGACAACTTGTTTATCGGCTACGTAAAAAATGTTTAATTAAAAAAAATTAAATTAGGAAAACAAGAACAACTTCTTTATCGGCTATGTAGAAAATGTTTAATTAAAAAAAATTAAATTAGGAATACAAGAACAAAATCTCTATTGGCTATGTAAAACCATTTAATTTAAAAAAATGTAAAAATTGTTTAATTAAAAAAATTAAATTAGAAAAACAAGAACAACTTCTTTATTGGCTATGTAAAAAATGTTTAACTAAAAAAACTAAATTAGGAAACCAAGAACAACTTCTTTATCGGCTATGTAAAAAATATTTGATTAAAACAATACATTAGGAAAACAAGAACAAAATCTCTATTGGCTATGTAAAAAATATTTAATTAAAAAAAATTAAATTAGGAAAACAAGACAACTTGTTTATCGGCTACGTAAAAAATGTTTAATTAAAAAAAATTAAATTAGGAAAACAAGAACAACTTCTTTATCGGCTATGTAGAAAATGTTTAATTAAAAAAAATTAAATTAGGAATACAAGAACAAAATCTCTATTGGCTATGTAAAACCATTTAATTTAAAAAAATGTAAAAATTGTTTAATTAAAAAAATTAAATTAGGAAAACAAGAACAACTTCTTTATTGGCTATGTAAAAAATGTTTAACTAAAAAAACTAAATTAGGAAACCAAGAACAACTTCTTTATCGGCTATGTAAAAAATGTTCAATTAAAAAAAATTAAATTAGGAAAACAACAACTTATTTATCGGCTATGTAAAAAATGTTTAACTAAAAAAAATTAAATTAGGAAACCAAGAACAACTTCCTTATCGGCTATGTAAAAAATGTTCAATTAAAAAAAATCCAATTAGGAAAACAAGAACAACTCCTTGTCGGCTATGTAAAAAATGTTTAATCAAAAAAAATTAAATTAGGAAAACAAGAACAACTTCTTTATCAACTATATCAAAAATGTTTAATAAAAAAATTAAATTAGGTAAACAAAAACAACTTCTTTATCGGCTATGTTAAAAATTTTTAATTAAAAAAAATTAAATTAGGAAAACAAGAACAACTTGTTTATCGGCTACGTAAACAATGTGTAATTAAAAAAAATTAAATTAGGAAAACAAGAACAACTTCTTTATCGGCTATGTAAATAATGTTTAATTAAAAAAAATTAAATTAGGAAAACAAGAACAAAATCTCTATTGGCTATGTAAAAAACATTTAATTTAAAAAAATGTAAAAATTGTTTAATTAAAAAAATTAAATTAGGAAAACAAGAACAACTTCTTTATTGGCTATGTAAAAAATGTTTAATTAAAAAAAATTAAATTAGGAAAACAAGAACAACTTCTTTATTAGCTATATAAAAAATGTTTAATTAAGAAAAATTAAATTAGGAAAAAAGAAACAACTTATTTATCGGCTATGTAAAAAATGTTTGACTAAAAAAAATTAAATTAGGAAACCAAGAACAACTTCTTTATCGGCTATGTAAAAAATGTTCAATTAAAAAAAATTTAATTAGGAAAACAAAAATAACTTCATTATCGGCTATTGAAAAAATGTTTAATTAAAAAAAAATCCAATTAGGAAAACAAGAACAACTCCTTGTCGGCTATGTAAAAAATGTTGAATCAAAAAAAATTAAATTAGGAAAACAAGAACAACTTCTTTATCGGCTATATAAAAAATGTTTAATTAAAAAAAATTAAATTATGAAAACAAGAACAACTTCTTCATCGACTATATCAAAAATGTTTAATAAAAAAATTAAATTAGGTAAACAAAAACAACTTCTTTATCGGCTATGTAAAAAATGTTTAATTAAAAAAAAATTAAATTAGGAAAACAAGAACAACTTCTTTATTGGCTATGTAAAAAAATGTTTAATTAAAAAAAATGTAAAAAATGTTTTTACCCAACGAAAAAAAACTTATAGTTGGATTGCAGTGGATATGCCATCGATAACGGTTATTGCATATTATATGTGAAGGATTTTTTTTTGAATAAATTAGTTTGCAAATAAGACAGCTAATAATGCTATTGTGTTGCTGGCGACACAATTCAAAAGGAAATCAATGTTGCATGCAATTCATCCGAGAGGTTTGTGAACAAGACAGTGTATACACTCCTATAATGTTTGGAGGTTTCGATGAAAACACTAAAAAAGTTGAAATCGAGCAATCTTGTTTCTTCAATAAAAAGTACAACAGAGGTTGGTTTAGGAACGGAGCTTGGGGGTTTTTGAGCTGTGGAAAGAGTGACCAACCAATGCAATATAACCACAGTAGAGTGGAGAGATCGCAGAACATTGTTCTCGATAATTCACTCCTGGATTTTGCTTGGAACACAGATAATATCTGATAAATGGGCTGCATATGAAGGTCTGGAATATTAAAAAAATGACAGAAATAAACATGCCAGTGTCAATCGCAAGCAAAACTTTGTCGACACTGATGGCCACAGCAACCGCATGCAAACAATTGAAGGTTTTATATTTAATAATTCATTAAATGTTTTTAAATTTTCGATTTATTACCTCCATTTCTTTTGAAACGTATAATTTATATGTTTTTAATTTTTAATTCTTAAAGATAAATTATGACATAGATTTACGATTAAATCCAATGAAGGAAAACAACTTTTTCATTTTTAAATGATGCTCTTTTATCACATGCCAAAGGAAAGTTGAAAAAATTGTTAGAGACTAAAGATGCCAGTTTCCACTTCAAGCTAATGGAATTTTCGTGGCGACACAGATAAAATGGACAGGTATTCTCTCTGATAATTTTATCTATAAGAGAACAGTATGTTATTTAAATTCTTGTTAAAGTTCTTTGTTTATTGTTAATTAACCTTTTCTTTTGTTATCCTGCACATTGTTGTCACATTCTGCAGGCGGCGAAGACAAAACTTTCTTGACAGAAAACGAGGAGCCAATTTTCTTCTTGCTGTCGTCTCTGGATCGGGTCATTTGAGGGTTTAGTCTCAATAGATGACAGTGTGATGACTGCTCTACTAAGTATGACAGCACAAGCCTGAAGTCAAGTGGTCTACAAGTGATTCCTTGTCTCACGCTCCACAGAATTGCGATGGCAACATCCTGTCGGTCACACATGTTAATTGGTTGGTTCATTCACACATAAGCGGCAATGACAAAAGTGACCTGCCGACAGCCTGAAAACTACCACTTGTGACGACGACCACTATAGCAAGCTTCAGCAGAACAGAAAAAGATGCGTTTCGTAATACCGTGACAGCACGTTATTGTGCGAAGGCAGCGTGGCACTGCCGCTTGTTTGAGTGAGCACGCAAACTGTTTCTCTGATCCTGCGGTTCCTCTCGTACTAGATGGGATAGCTGTTGACCTGATAACAGGATGACAAGGCAATTTGCTAGATTAGATCGAGCAAATTGTCTTGTCATCCCATTAACGGATCAATAAGATTTTTTCTCTGGCTGGTCGTTATTGCATCGGATCGTTCACGCACCAACAGAGAAAATGAGCCAGTTGTACAAAGCGATACCATTAAGGAGCTCGCCCAGACCCATAGTTCCCAATTTTATTGTTGTTATTTTTATTTTTTATGACCAGCCACAGAAGGAGGCACACTGGCTGCTTTATCTTCAGTGACTGACGGATTCCGGTACAGCCTTCCAGTACCAAGACCGATGTTGGGCTGCCTTGTTCATACGACCAAGAAACCATCTCAGGAAAGGAGGTAAACTTTGTGTCTAGACCGTAAATGGAAACTGCATGCCAATCAGGTCGTCCAGATCTCACCGGCCGAATTTCAACACCATTAGTGGGGTGAAACAGGCCCTGGTAGGCAAAAACCACGATACATGCTTCACCGGAAAACTTGCCCAACACCCAATATTTGAGAGCTTAGTGCTTCATTGAATAGGTGTAAGTCGTATTTTGAAACCTTTCCCTTGTAAGCGGGCTCTAGGCCATCGTCGCCAATAACTATTACGTTAAGGATGTATGCAGACCTATCACGAACAAATCCGGCTTCAGGTAGCTATAAGGCATCTGGAGGTGGGGTTTGGCGTGAACCCTGAATCTCTTCAACTGGAGAGACTTTGTCAGGAAATCGGAGACCCTGTTATGGTGAGCGCATCTAACATTGTGGGAAACCCCACAGTGATGTACAATGTGGCCTATATTTTTGGGCTGACGCATAATGCCGACACCCCAGATCTCCATCACCATGTCCACCTCTTGCCCTTCTGTCCTTGTTCCGGTACCAGAGCCATAGGTGGGATTCTTTGGTACTACTCATGGAAGAAAGCCCAGCCTTGTCACAAGACGAGACTGTTAGTCTCATCCCCATTAGATTTACCAGCATGGAAGAAGCGGAGTCGGCAGTCAGTCGGGAGCCTGAGCCACATTAGTGATTCCAAATCATGACATCAAGCGTTTGCAATGTGTTTCGATGCACGTTGCCCAGGACAAGCAAATGCATAAGCATGCATCCCCGTAACAGCTCCATGCATTGCTGGGGAAAAGGCTCGAATTCCTTTCCAATCGAACCTGACATCCAGAAACTGAAAGTCATCAGAAACTCCAATGTCCCTAATCGGCCCTCTACATGCGCTATCGTCAGCCGAGCAAAGGAAGACATGTTTCCCTTTCTTGTTGGAAAAAATGGCAAGTGTTAATGACTTAACGGGTTTATTAACATCCCTGCCACCACCAGGGCCGCCTCCACCGAACCAAGCTTCTTCTGCATACCTTCCGGGGATTCGTTAAAGAGAGTAAGATTATCAACATAGGCTAAAGACCTCACCTTTTTTTAGCCATAGCAGAGATTAGGCATGGCAGACGAGAGAACCATGTCCATCATCATGTTAAAAAGCATAGATGATAAAGAATCACCTCGGGAAGAGTGAAAAAACCTGGTCATCAATCACGCCAGAGACTGCGTCATAGCTTGTGCAGATGTTGCAAACCAACGGAACGGGGTCACCAAAACTCTGAGCTGCATGGTAGATGGAATCATACTTCAGGGTGTCGAACACCTTGGATACATCGATCATAACTGCACAAAGATCCCGATGGCAATGATGCAATACTGCATATAGAGAGGCAAACATCTAGCAGCTGAAATGCGAATTGGTTCGGAAACTCACATACCTGGGTCCATCTCCGCACCAGAATCTGATGAAGACAGCGCAGCAGGACATGAGGACAGAAATTGGGTGCATGTAGGCTCAGACTTTGGAACCCTGGAAACGCTGGATTGACTATGGGCTGAAGGTGGAGCTTCGGAAAGCAACACAAGATTCAGGAAGGGAGCCACCAATTTTTACATCGGCAGAGCATCAGCAGCTGAGAGACTGTCCGAGCCAGGCTTGGAACCGCTCATGGACCAACTTTCAACTTCTGTGTTATCGAGTGGGGCAAGACTACACCACTACTCTTGTCTACCAGATTGTGTTGGCTTACTGTTTTGCTCACTTGGTAATGACAATTTATTGTGCCAATAGTCAACAGTCCCTTCCGGAAGACGTTGTTTAGCAGATGCAGCTTCCCTCTATCTCCCAGAGAGAGAGTGCAATCTTTCCTTTTGGTCCTATAAAGTCATTGAACGGCAGCATAAAAAGCCGTCCTTCTCAACACCTTCTTGTCACCATGCGGGGCCTCAGCAGCAGACTAGGGGTTTTCTTCCTAGAGTATCCCTCGCGGGACAACCCATCCGGCGTGTCAGTCATCTCAACCCTTCGTGAGAAGTACAGAAGGCATCCATTTGCTGCTGGTCAGTATTCTGGCAGATCAAATCAAATCTAGTATCCACCACAGTTGGACATGAGACTGCTCCAAGGAGGGATCAACCTCACCAAGAAGCAGCTCAATCTGTCTCTATTTCTGGACGGCATGCACGATCATAGTTCATTGGATCAGGTGACCCACACACTTTGGCCACCTTCACCACAGGTGAGATCGACCTTCTTTCATTCATGGGAGAGTCCTGTTTCACCAGATGGGATAAGCGTTTCTTGAAAACCTCAGCAGAGCAGCCAAGGATGATAGAAATTGCAGCACCCAACCCCTTCTTTCAATTCGTCCACTAGTAATCATAATCTTGTGTCTTGTTCAGGACTCCGCATTCTGAACCATGTGGGGCTGAGTGGCCCATTCATGGTTCAACTCCTCTTTGTGATGGTGCTGTCCGTGTTAAACTTCAACCAGTAGCAAAATCACGACCACAGGAGTACACAAAGGGGGTATTCTTCCCATCACCGACGAGATCAGTCAGTCAGTCGGGCACCTTGAGATACAGGTTTCTCAGGTTCAGACGGATCTGTTTCATTTGTTGTTGATTTTCTTAGGAACCAGCTGTATATCCCCTGGTGGGAAGTTCACCCACCGGGGGAGTGTTGATACTCTCGGCCAGACATCTTCTACAGATATACTCCACCCATTCCTTCTGGCCACTTCAACCTATCGTTGCCCAACTCTCACCACAAGGAGGTGGTGCAATGTAAGAGTCATAGTTACTCCCATCGTTTACCTGTGCTTGATTGAATTTCTTCACTTTGACAGAGCATTGGACAGAAATCACATTGTGTCTGTACTGGTCAACTGGCCACACAATGTTTTTTTTTTTAATTAGACAGTTCGATTCCCCCCTGTCTGTACCAATTTTGAGTTGACTGTTTGCTGCCGGACAGATGCCCCCACACCGGGCAAAGAGGAACCCACATTTACCCAAAACGGGTTTGGAAGCCGTGACACTCCATGAAGGCCCAGGTAAGGAGTCGTTTTGCTCACCAGCAAATGCGCCTATAGTGATGAAGCGGTAATGCGAGAAAATTATCCAGAGACGATGCTGCTGATGACAAAGCTACATTGGCCGTGATGAGAGAAGAAAAAGAGAGGGATCCGTGTAGACAGTGCAGAAGTGGAAGACGTAATGCCTACGCCACACTCCTGACACCCGATCGTAGACTCTCATCCATATTACTTTTCTCCCCTCACTACAGCGACCACCACCAGACACAATCGCAATGTACCGTTTTTACCCTCTTCTATGCTTTCACTGCGAATGGAGCGAAGCTTACATCCCCGTACCAGTTTCTCAGTTCATGCGAGCACAACTGACCTGCTCAGCCCTCAGAGCCACTTTCAAAGGTATGGATCCATTTTACTGACTTCCGTTACCTATACTGATGCCATCGACAAGAGGCTGTACACCTTAGAAACCGGCTGCAGATTTTCCAGAGACGCCAAAAGCTACCCAGATGCCGCCACCTGAGCCGTCGCACAATACAGGTACCTTCTCTGTATCTCAAGATGAGCCGATGCCATGGACATGGTACTTTATGAAGAAGACAGAACTTTTCCCGGGGCTCCAGGTTACATCTCAGGGTGAGCTCACGTTGTTGTGGTTTCATATGCTAGCTTGAACAGCCCGCTCTGAGCACTCTATTTTATCAAAGTTAACATAACAGCTGCCACAGACACTCTGTTAAAAGCATCCTTGGAGGAAAAACTGCCAACTGCACATGCGCGCAGACAGACATGAAGTAGGTACTCGAAGTAGGTTGGAGGGAAGGTGCATTCCCAAGACAAAACTGCTCCCAGATCCCAACTCGAACTTTTCGTCCATCTTGTTAGTGGTTGACACTGGCGGAAAAGGCTGGGATGCAGACATAGCCAAAGTCAATGATAGATGATGGTGCCACCGTCATTGGGACCGTTTGCACGACCACAAACCCGCAACAACCAGGTTGGTCCTCGTTAACAGATTTGAATTGTACTCATGCCGATCATAGGGTTTCGACAGTCTCGCGTGTCCGGAGTGAGTAATTTGCGCGCCTGCTACCTTCATGGATGTGGTAGCCTTTTTTGCATGCTACATCTCCGAAATAAAACTCCAATTCCCCATTAGCCATAGTAACCACGGTAGACACTTAATCGACAATCAACAGTTGATAAGGTGAACCCTCGAGAGATTAGTCGCTGTAATCCAGAGTCACCAAAGTTGAGCACACCGCCCTATGAGACACACCACCAATGAGAGCTGACGCCCATGATGACAACAGGAGAATGGAATGATGTGAATAGGTCTCAGTCTAATATGTAGCACCATGACCCGGAACAGTCTATGCTAGTGGCATCGCACAAGATGAGGCGACGACAGCAAAGCGTCGATCAGTTGTGGCCTGTGTCACATGTTTAGAATTACCACAGTTATCCATCGCCTCTGAGGAGGAATACGGTATCAAGGATGAAACCCATTTCCTGAGCCATTCACGGTTTTTCTCATTCTAATGCATGGTTTAAGCTTTGAGACAGGCATATGACTACTGACAAGATCAACCAGGTATCGCTGTGTGTATGACTAAGATTTCTGCTGTCTGCCCACAAATGGCCGATGGCTTGATAGTGATGATGAAGGCACTTGCAGCGATCAAGGTGGTGGTGTCAGGCAGAATCTCTGGAAAATGAGGAAAGATAATGCACATTCTCTTAAACAACTCCTAGGTTCGATTTTCTTGACATCGCTACTACTGTTTGGCGGCTGTAAAAGTGTGGGAGCGGAGTCCAGAGGACAGAAACCTGCAGCTCTGCGCATGACAGCAACCTATAGTATGTGGCAGATCAGACAATGACGAAGACAATGACCAATTCTCTTTTCACAATCGCATCGAGTTTAGACGAACGAGTCTGATTTGAGAACCGAGTCGCGCAAGGACTATTGGCACAAGTATTTATCACTGATGTGAGTGCTTTGCCAAATGACGGTGATATAAGCTGTCCAGCAGCTGTTTGAATCGACGGTATGCGAAGCGGTAATCAGCAGCAAGAACTGCAGATGGAAAACAATGAAGCGACTGTGATGACAGCTGCTGCTTCTTTCTTTGCATAAGGTGTGGTGGCAACGTCTATGTGCCTGAAGATGCAGACGTTGTGACTACACGTTATCAAACAAGGAATCGCTGCAATACAAGTACTGAAAGCGGGACATCAAAAGTTTTGCTAGACGAAGTGTCGGCAGGTTTCTTTGAAAGAGAATGTCGAACGTACAGGGAGTCAGTGGGCAGTGATGATTCGGCACTCTGCAAACCCAGCTTTAGGCGGTGAGAAACATAGCTCTTCCTGTAAGTAAGTCTTTGTCTGGCGGTGGCAGCATATCTTCCTCTGTAGGCGATTGGTCGTATGGGAGGATTGAAAGTGAATGGCAGCAGAATAGGCGGTAGCAGTGAATGCTATGACGAGGACGGCAGCAACAATGAGAAAGAAGAAGAAAGGTGTAGTAAATCAACTATTCGAAACCGCTGGTGCAAGCAGGCATGCCCAGAGGAGTTGTTGGCGCCTAGGTATGCCAAAAGTTAGTAGATTTTTGGCTGGCTGATGGCTGCGTGGGCCGGTGGTGTTCATAGGCGTGATCAGGGCTTTACGGAGCCCTCCAAAAAGGAGCACATTCCAGGAGCACACTCCTTTTTGCTGGAGCAAAGGAGAAGATGGCTCATTATAAATTCAGTGGGAGAGGAGCGTGAGCAACTCCATTTGGGACTAAATAGTGTGGTTTTATCGCTCCGCGCTCCAAAATTATTTGATTTTTTAAATTTTAAACATTAGTTTTTTTATTCAGCAATAAAAAGGAAAAAAAAAGAAAGTCTCAGCTAAACTCTTTGAGTTATTTTAAAAATTATATCTCTGGTAAATGTATATGAGATAGGGAGAGAGAGAGGCAGAAAGAACGAGAGACATACACCTGAAAACAGAACATTTGAACTTCTCAGGTTTTTTTATAGACGCAAGTAGATTTTTACATCTACATTTTTGATAGGACAGTTTTCTTAAGGCAGGAGACAATTTGGCAACAAATGTCTTCAAATGCGCTAGTGAGTCTATAGATGTGTTTGAAGTTATTTTTTTAAAGATTTGAACTTTTTTGTATTTATGACAAGGATGTTTATTGCTTCAATCAGCAATAAACATTGTCATAAATAAGCCAATTTTTTATTTTAATGTCAATTGAACTTTTATGCCACATTTTTACCCAGCGTTTTTTTTACGACATTTTGTTATTCTTAAATTCATGACTAGTATGTTTTCACCTTTTCAAGTTTGCTTTTAAATTAGTTTAATTACGTCGAAACTTGCTTTTGTAAATAGAATGTTCAAAGTTTTTGTGTGTGTTTAGTCCAAGAAAAAAATATCTTTAGTCCAAGGAAAAAAACAATAAAAACCAACATGGCCGCCAGAGATTAAAACCTGGAATTCAAGTTAGATTCTCAACACTTTAAAAAGTAAATGAGAATTTTATTTCAGGACCAAAAATACAATTAAGACCACCAATCAGTTTCATCCAAAATTTGGGCGAATACCAAGTGAAATGAGCGAAAAAAACAGAGGTCCCTATTCTACAATTAAACCGATGTTTAAACTTAATCAAATTAAAGAAAATGTCTTAAATTTTAATTTAAAAAAGCAAATAATTAGACTTTCTGACTAATTTGTTGTTTTTTTTAGAACCAAAAGTAGATATCTTTCTTTATCTTAAAAAATCTATTATCGAATATTAAAATTGTAAACAGTTTAGAGATTTCAAATATAGACGTTTTCATCTTTTTTATTCGAATTTTGAATTTTAATAAATGTTTTTGCCTGACCTAGGAAAACTTGCTCCAGTAAATTTTACGGGGGAAGAAAATTTGACCCGATATTTTTTAACTCCCAAGGTCTAGGCCAGATATTTTGTATGAAATTTTATGACATTAAATGGATCTCTGAATTGTTTATTGACAATTTATTGATATTTTTCGGCCAACATATGAAAATATATTTTTTTATTCAATCTTTAAAAAATAAACTTTTTTTCGGCCCAAATTGTACTATTGAAAAAAAAATGGATAAATTGATTTGTTTGAAATTACTTGCACGTTTCTCTGTGGTAAATAATAATATATATTATACAATATAGTTACGTTCGTAAAACAAACAAATATTAAATAACAACACAACGATTAATATTGCCCTGACTGTCACAGAGAAATGTTTTCTTTAAAAAGAAAATAATCACTAATAACGTTTAAAAGTAAAACTTTATTTACTTAAAACAAATCTAAATTCTCTTCCAAAATAAATAGAAAAAATATCGGCTCAAATTTTCCTCCCCTGAAAAATAGGTTGTTAATGTAATGAAAATTAAAATTGTTTTAAAATACTTCAAGGATTTTTCTATTTCTATTTTATACCTCAGGAAACAAAAATTTACGTATAATCCTATGCTTCGTCCAACATGTTCTTCTGTAGCCCTTAGCACATCTAAAAGATTTTGTCAAATATTATTTTACGATCTTACACTTAAAGTGACATCCCTCACCCATATTGACGAGATCCTTTGACGCCCACCCCTATCCTTCGACCACTCATTGGCAGAATAAAACGTTTATGAAAGAAGGTACATTTTCATTATGGAGCACTGAAAAAGAGCCGCTCCTTTTTTATAGGAGTTTGAGCTGGAGCGGCTCCTTTTTGAAAATGGGGAGCGTGAGAGGAGCCAGCTCCAATTTTGGGCGTTGCAGCAGGAGCAGCTCCAAAAGTTGTGGAGCGCGTAAAGCCCTGGGCATGACAGTGTTTCACGGACTACAGAACCTCAAGCCATCAAACCACTGCCTGGCTGCACCCCCTCCCCCTGGCCGGGGCCCCAGAGCTCTGGAGTGCCTTACTGGTAGAATGCTCTGCTGACACCTACCCGAATGTGTGTCCTACCATGTACATTTTTCAAAGCCTTAGAGACATAAAACAGTTCGTTCAATTTCGATTTCCATTCGTTTCTATAAATAAAAGGGAGTTGTCTCCTTTAGATTATTGTTACGTTTTGCATAACCACCCATTACTTCTACTGGCGTCAATGAATATAGAGCATTGTCATTAGGAGTCTATAGACTTACAAAAATTGTTGTATGGCCTTTCAGTAGGAATACTTATCGTTTTCTATAGAAATGTTCGGCCTGACCATTGCTTCTTGGGTGATATGGAGCGATCGTGATATGCTCCATGAAGAATGCTTGATAAAATTCTCTGAATTCACTAAACGTGAATCGAATTCCATTGTCTGACACAATGCAATCATGTTCCCGTACCTAGTAAATAATACATGTGAAAAACTTGTAACCACCATGGTCATTTTTTAACACTTTAAAATTTCCGGCCATTTAGAAAAACTGTATATCACAATCAGATAGTAAAAACCATCCATTAGGCCAGAAAAATCAATGTGGATCCTAGACCACGGTCAGTCATATAGAGTCGATGCTTAGGGCTCAACTGTATGATCAGTTGAGCAGCAAGATAAGTCAGACTGTTGAGCAGCAAGATAAGTCAGACTGTTGAGCACATCAAAATGCCTGTTTATAACAAGGCTAGAATATTCCATTATGCTCAGAAGGGAAAGTCCATTTTCTGTGTTCTGATTCATAAGTGGCCATTTTACTGTATAAATGTTCATTCATTCGAACAAGCACTCCTCCATGAGATAGATGCCAGTTGAGGCCCTTATGCCGGTAAGTGTTAGTTTAATTTTATAGCACTGGGAATAGGGACTGGAATTACAGGTGTTGCAAGTTTTCTGAGGAATCTGCGGTTTCGCAAAGTGATTCTGCCTGACCAATCAATCTTAATCCGATACTGACGGTTAGGGAGAGTTTCGACAACACGACCTGTTGTGTCCCATCGACGATTGTTTGCACGTTGTATTGATACTCTTTCTCCTTCTTGGA
Source organism: Sepiola atlantica (assembly GCA_963556195.1). NCBI lineage: Eukaryota > Metazoa > Mollusca > Cephalopoda > Sepiida > Sepiolidae > Sepiola > Sepiola atlantica. The sequence goes on from OY744535.1 coordinate 66,715,681, forward strand.
GTGGGCATAAAGTATGTGCTGTGCGATTGTACCACTCGGTGAGGTGAGCATTGCGCTGAGATAAGCATATCTCACGGTTCCTAACTGCAGCTATCCATTTTGCATGTGGTTTATATAGTGCGGGTTGGGATGGTATGAAGTCACGAAGTCGGTGGTGGAGCAAGAGTTGTGCTGGGGATAGACCAATGCCTTGGATAGGGGTGTTGCGATATTGCAGGATGGCTCTGGCAACACTGTCATTATTCAATGAGCCCTGGGGACCTGTATTTCCATGAATTATCCTCATCGCTGTTTTTACAGCTAACTCTGCTTGGCCATTAGATTGAGGATATGCCACTGAGGACTGTCTGTGCTTCACACACCATGTTTTGAGGAACTGCTGAAACATGTTGGAATTAAAAGGTGGCCCACCATCACTACTAAGTTCTTCTGGGGTGCCATATGTGTGGAATAGTTTCCGACAAATAGATATTAGTTTTGAGGTGATGGCATGACCCGGTTTAAGATGATACAAAATAATCCAGCCAGTGAGTCTGTCTGCACAGACAAGGTATGCAATGTGTCCGACATAAAAAAGGTCCATCACTATCTGCTGGAAGGGCCAATCTGGAGCTTGGGTTAATACGAGTGGTTCAGGTGGCTGACTTGGGGCAATGCTTGTGCAGATGAGGCAATTGGCTCGAAAGTTGCATATTGATGCATTCATACCGGGCCAATACACCGATTCATTGGCACAGGCTTTCATGCCAACCACGCCCTGGTGGGCTGAGTGTAGATAACGTAGTACTTTTCCTCTGAGAGATTTGGGTACCACGATTCTCACATCCATCAGTGCTAAGCTCCTGTCAGTACTTAGTCGATGGCGTACATCCCAGAAGTTACGGATTTCCGGTTCAGTAAGTGAACATTTGGATGGAAAACCTAGTTGTATTGTGTTGATCAGAGTCGTGTAAGATAGATCATTTCGGCCTGATGCACGTACGTGATCAGCTGACAGGATTGTATCGTTGTCTTTAAAATCGTTCATGGCCTGCTGGGTTGCTACCTCCACCATAGCATCTATTTTATCCAAGAGATGGATGTCTTCAGAGGAAGGATGTGTGGAAGATAGGGATGTAAGGGCACTCATTGTAGGGACTGGGTTGCGAGAGACGGCATCGGAACCCTGATGCAACTTTCCTGGGCAGTGTTGGATGGTAAAAAAATACCTGAGTGATTTCTCTTTAAGCTTAAAGAGGTGCGGGTTATGTATCTTGCTCAGGTCCCTGCCGCCAAATACTCCTAGTAAGGGCTGGTGGTCTGTTACTACTATTACGTTAGGGCAGCCCATAATGAATATACGGCATTTGTCTAATGCCCAGGCGATTGCTGCTGCTTCGCCTTCAATGGGTGCATATCGGCGCTCCGCATCTGTGCAAAATCTGCTGCCTGCAAATACGATGTGCCAGCCCTCAGGACAACATACCGGTGCTTTCTCAGTGGAACATATACAGTGTTTTTGTAATAGCAGGAAACTCATACCGTCTTTACTCCAGTCTGGAGCAAGGCAGGTGGCTCTGTTAATATCAAAGGTCGTTACACCCTTTTTTACCAAATTCACAATGATTTGCCTGGATGTGAAAAATGCATTCTCGAGATCCTGATTCCAAATGAAGCATGAATTTTGTTTGACAAGGTCTCGAAAGGGAGACATTATGGTGCTTAGGGAATGTGCCCATGCTACTTGATTAACTAATCCAAACCAAGACCTTGCATCAGTTATATTCTTTGGGATAGGAAAGTTGGCAATTGCATTAAGTAAATTCTCGGAAGGGGCTACTCCCGATGATGTTATTTGAAGGCCTCCAAACTGAACCACATCTTTGCAAAATTGGAATTTATTTTTGTTAAGGACAATTCCGTTTTTTGCGCAAAGCGATAGGTAATCAAATGTATGATAGAAGGCATCTTCTATACTGTTGTCAAAAAGTAGCGTATCATCAACGACCTTCACTTTGCGAGGAATGTTCTTAATGATCTCATCATATCTACGCGTATAGGCATCACCGGAGGCTAAGTATCCCTGAGGCATGTGGAGATACATGAAACGACCCCACTCCGTGATGAAAGTTGTAAGTGGCTGAGATTCCTCATCTAGAGGGATTGAATGATAACCATCCATTGCATCTAAGACGGTTTTTTTTTGTTGGGTGGTGTAATATCCAATCGTACATTTGGAAATGTCAACAGTTATCTCCCTTGCACCATAACAATAGTAATGTGTAATTATCCCCCTTTGTTCTTTCTGATTGTATATATAAACGACCTCGGACACGTCATCACTCTGGACGGACCGGGCGAACTAGAAGTAACACGTTGTCGTTTGTTGTCCTTGCTTTGACCTCTGTTCCTCATTGCTTCGTATCACTTCTTGCTTTCAGCTTATAACCAGAACACAACACTGGCGACGAGAATTCAAACGAAAAAACTCACAGTAATCGAACACACGAGCTAACGTTTTATTCAAAAAAAAAAAAAAAAATCCAATTTTTTTAATTACAAAAAAAAAAAAAATGTCTTACAACGGAATACCCAATTTTCCAAGTTTTAGCATCCACGAAAATCCGAGTACTAACGCAAATCGTTGGCAAAAGTGGTTGGAGAAACTTGAGAATGTGTTCGTGGCTTTAGACATTCAAGAAGACCGTAGAAAAAAAGCGTGTTTGCTGCACCTTGCAGGTGACGAAGTTTTTGATATTTTCCACAATTTCACGGATATTCAAAAAGGCGTTGATGCAACCGTCGAAACGGATCACACGACACCAAACACATACGAAGTAGCAAAGAACTCACTGACCGACTATTTCACACCGCAAAGAAATATGTCTTATGAGATCTTCAAATTTCGACGCGCATCGCAAAATGCTGACGAAAATCTAGACTCATTTCATGTGAGATTGAGGACACTAGCGTCCACGTGTGACTTCATGGATACAGATCGGGAGATACTCGCACAGATCGTCCAAGGCTGTTCATCCTCTAAGGTCAGACGAAGGGCACTTCGAGACAACTCCACGCTCAAACAAGTGCTAGACGAGGCCAGAGCAATTGAATTAGCTCGCACACGAGCCGCAGACATTGAACGGGAAGAGGTGGTTAATGCCCTGTCGTCACATAACAATAAACGAGACAGCAGGCAGTACACACGCAGAGAAAAAGAAAGAAAAAATACCGACGAAAAACGCAACTACGGACACACACAAGGCAGTAATCGCCAGTTTACTCCGAGGACCCAGCCACGTGGCAAAGACGCCGGACGTGTCTGCCACTACTGTGGATACTCAGCAACACATGTGAAGTGTCCAGCGAAGGGTCAAGAATGTCGAAATTGCCGGAAAAAGAACCACTTCGCAAAAGTATGTAATTCAAAACCGGTAAGACAAATTTCTTACTCATATCGAAATGATATCGAATCCCTTTCTACGTCGAGTGATGAGTCTGTCTACACAATAAAAACTCCCACGTCGACAAAAGCACCCACAGCCACCATCCTCGTTAATGACTCCCCAGTGACCTTCGTTTTGGATACCGGTGCCAGTGTTAATATAATGTCTGGACGCACGTACGACGGTCTCCAGTACAGGCCGAAAATACACAACACTGCCACACAGATATTTGCATATCGGTCCAGAAAAGCCATGCCAGTCCGTGGATTCATCAATACCCCCATTGAATTTAAAGGAAAACGCTGCAAAGCAAAAATGTTCGTCATCGACAATGAAAACCCCTTGTTCGGACACGATTTACAAAATCTACTCGGTGCCCACTTTGCTGAAGCACTGGATATGATATCCTTCAATTTTACGTTCAATGTGACAACATCTATCCCAGATGAATTCCCCTCATTATTCGACGGAAAGATGGGAAAGATTTCTGGACCCACTGTTAAGCTGCACATCGATACTTCGATCCCACCGGTGACACAGAGACAACGAAGAATACCCTTTCACGTGAGGAAGGACGTCGAGTCGGAATTAAAACGCCTCAAGGAGATGGACGTAATAGAGTATGTTACTGGACCTACCCCCTGGGTAAGTCCCGTGGTGATAGTCCCCAAAAAACCGAGTGGCGTGCGAATCTGCATAGATATGCGAAAAGCAAACGAAGCTATACAAAGGGTCAAACATCCCATGCCGACCGTGGATGACTTGTTTGCAGATTTAAACCACTCAAAGGTGTTCAGCAAGCTGGACATGTCGAGCGCGTACCACCAATTAGAGCTGGGGGAGTCCAGCAGATACATCACCACGTTCACCACACATGCTGGACTATTCCGATACAAGAGACTGTTGTTCGGAGTAAATGCAGCCTCAGAAATATTTCAAAAGACCATTGCGGATCTTTTGAGGGGCATTCCAGGAGTCAAAAACCTCTCAGACGACATTATCGTCTATGGACGTGACCAAGCCTCACATGATGCCAGTTTGAGGTTCACGCTGGAACGACTACAGAATGCCGGGGCCAGGCTAAACAGGAAAAAGTGCCTTTTCTCGGTGAAACAAATAACTTTTTTTGGACATACCTTCAGCGAAAAAGGGGTGTCACCAGACCCAGACAAAATAGCAGCAATTACAAACTGCAAATCGCCCACCAACGTTGGAGAAGTGCGCTCATTCCTGGGCATGGTCCAATATGTGGCCAGGTTCATCCCGCACTATGCCACTGTCACCGAGCCACTCCGACAACTCACAAGAAAAGACAGAGAATGGAGGTGGTCAGAGACAGAAGAGAGGGCAGTGATAAAATTAAAAAAGGCCCTGACTGGAGCTGGAGTTATGGTCTACTTCGATCAGAACAAGGAGACAAACATCCTGGTAGACGCGAGCCCCGTTGGACTAGGGGCAATGCTTACACAAGACGGGAAGGTCTTGTGTTATGCCAGCCGTGCTCTCACAGATGTGGAACAGCGATACTCGCAGACGGAGAGAGAAATGCTAGCCGTTGTATACGCTGCTGAGCATTTTCATCTTTATTTGTATGGGTCAAGGTTCACCATCACCACTGACCACAAACCACTTCTCGGTATTGTAAAAAGTCTCAAACCAGCTACATCCAGAATCGAACGATGGCGCCTACGCCTCATGCAATATGAGTATAGCTTGGTATACCGGCCGGGAAAAGATGACCAGAACCCCGCCGACTACCTCAGTCGACATCCTCACCACAAACCCGAGAGGGACAATTCAGCTGAGGCGTATATAAGATACGTGGCTCACCATGCCATACCTAAGTCGATCACCCTCGAAGAGATGAAGCTAGCCACGGGAAAAGACCCCTTGCTACGGAAAGTGATGATTGCACTTTCAGATGGAAAATGGAACGACCCGCAGTTATCCTGTCTCGCACATGTCAAAGATGAACTATCTGCACATGATGGTCTCATCCTTCGAGGTCACCGCCTGGTGGTCCCGTCCACCCTGCAGAAGAGAACCGTAGACATAGCCCACCACACACACCAGGGCGTTGTTAAGACGAAGCAGCTAATGAGGGAAAAGGTCTGGTTCCATGGAATTGACAAGCTGGTGGAGGAGACAGTGCGCAACTGCATCCCTTGTCAAGCTACCAACTCAACATCATCACGCCGTGAGCCCATACGCACCACACCACTCCCTGCTGCCCCATGGACTGAAATCTCCCTGGACTTCGCAGGTCCTTTCCCTTCTGGAGACTATGTACTGGTCGTCATCGACGACTACAGTAGGTTCCCAGAAGTAGAGATACTCCCCTCGACATCAGCAAAAGTGGTCATTCCCCGCCTTGACGCAATCTTTGCCAGACAAGGATACCCCGATATTGTCAAGACTGACAATGGTCCCCCCTTCCAAGGGCAAGAATTCAAGGATTTTGCCACTCAAGCAGGATTCCGCCACAGAAGAGTTACCCCTGCGTGGCCAGAGGCGAATGGAGAGGTCGAACGGTTTATGAGAACACTAAACAAGTATGTTCGCGCCTCCACTGTGGAGGGTCTGAACTGGAAAACCCAACTAGTCCATTTTCTAAGGCAATACAGGGCCACCCCCCACAGTACAACCAAAACTTCTCCATTCGAAGCCCTCACTGGAAGGAAGATGAAAATCGGCATACCTGCTGTTCTGAAAGAACCCATGTCAAAGCCGATTCACACTCACATAGCGGAGAATGATGCACGAGGGAAGAGGAAAATGAAGATCTATGCCGACACAAAAAGAAAGACAAAGGCCTCTCCTCTTTGCCTAGGTGACAAAGTACTTGTCAAGCAGAAACGTCTCAACAAGCTATCCCCACCGTTCGACCCGAATCAACTGACGATTATCGGCATAAAGGATAGCATGGTGACAGCACAAAGAGATGACTACCAAGTTACCCGGAATTCCTCTCACTTTAAGCGGATAAGTCCAGATAATCTTCCCAGAGAAAACATAGAATCAGACTCTGAAGATGAGTTATACTCATATCCACAACAGGAAAACTCAGACTCCAGACACGAAGGCCAGACGCATTTACCGCCCATAACAGTAACACCAAAACATAATCCATCAGTGGTAAGACGTAATCCAACACGGAAACGACTCCCGCCGATACGCCTTGAAGACTATATCAGATAGTTAGATGAGTGAGTAAAGTCTCTATTTCTGTCTTAGAAATTCCGTCAGCTCCCCTGAAGAAGAAACAGATTCTGATTCTGAAGAATCGAAAGACGATTCCCTCCCCCCATCCTGCAGACGACGTAAGTAGTTTGCAATTGTGTATTTAAAAAAAAAAAAGGGGACAGAAAAGAAAACGATTCCTCCTTGACTGAGACAATTGTTTAATCGGTGAAACATACTTTGACTGAACTCCCTCCCCTTACCATACGTAAGCACGCGTACATTTAATTGAGAAAGAGAGAGGTGTAATATCCAATCGTACATTTGGAAATGTCAACAGTTATCTCCCTTGCACCATAACAATAGTAATGTGTAATTATCCCCCTTTGTTCTTTCTGATTGTATATATAAACGACCTCGGACACGTCATCACTCTGGACGGACCGGGCGAACTAGAAGTAACACGTTGTCGTTTGTTGTCCTTGCTTTGACCTCTGTTCCTCATTGCTTCGTATCACTTCTTGCTTTCAGCTTATAACCAGAACACAACAGGTGGCACCTGTAATGCCAATTGGAATGGCGAGCTAGTGCGATGTGTTTCTCGTTTGCACTGCGAGTTTAAATGCTGATAGTCCACCGTTCTTCTTGGTTTTCCATCTTTTTTTGCAGTGATTACCATAGTGCTGCACCAATCGGTAGGGGTACCAATGGGCACTGGAGTAAGAATGCCTCTTTTAACATCATCCCAAAGTGCGAGTTGTACTTGCTCCTTGAAATGATAAGGCACAGGAATTGGGTTGTGTCTGGCTTTTAGGACCGCTCCCTCTTTAAGGTGAATATGGGCGGCGGGGCCGGACATAGATGGGAACACCTCATTGTTTTTGAACGTTGTCTTGGCAAAATGCTCTAGGAGCCAATCCTTAAGTCTACTAATGTTTTCTTCCATCGGGGTAAAGGGAAGGCTTTTGGGGCGACTTGGCAATTGATTCACATACTCAATGTGTTGTATTGCGATATTTGCCTGGGTTGAAAATGTTGCCGCAGGGTTTGGGAAATCTTCAGGCAGCATTCCCACATCAATGCATGCTGCCTTTCTGAAATAAAGTCGCTGGATCCCATCACATATGTAAAGGGCTTGCTTGGTTGTTCTTCCACGAACTTTGAATTTCACAGGTAACCATCCCTGACACACAAGTGTGAAATCTCCCACAGTCCGAACGATTTTTCTTGATGGGACTAAGTTATTCATTGTGAGCCCCATGTTAAACAGATGCTTTGATCCCCCTAGACATATAGTGGCCCCACTATCAGGGAAAATCTTCAGCTTTGTTCGGTAGTCACCAGGGATGTTTTTCGCTTGTCTGGGATCTGGATTTGATGAAAATGGGATAACATACGCATCTATTTCTGCTATTTGATTTTCCCTTGCGGTCGTATATGTATCCCTTGTCTGGTTAAATGTGATGTGAGTGATAAGAGAATCCATGGGAGCCTCGTCAATTCCAATACAGGGTTTCTTTGCTCGGCACACTCTTGAAAGGTGGTTAAGTTTCCCACAAGTGCTGCATGTTTGATCCCATGCTGGACATTTTAACTGGCGAGAGCTTGTTCCTGGGATACCATGATAATGACTACCACAACCCATGCAAGCTTGAAAGTTATCACATTTGGCGGAGTTGCTGGTACTAACATGACCTTTATTAGCTTGAGCACTGGTTTTTTGCTTGCGGTACGTAGATATCCGTGCAATAGCCATGTCAGAGGTGTCAGTCATTGAAGTTTGGTCTTTCAATGCCGATTCGAACGCCTCAGAATGGCGAACATTTTGTTCGAGAGATGAAAGTGTTCCAGCTTTGGCCAGCAGATCTGCTTGGAGAGTATTGTTTGCTATTCCCCTGATGAGCTGGTCCTTGATGTACATGTTAGACAGGTCATGCTCACAAAGAGGACATAAAAAGTTGCAGTCCAGGGCTGTGGCCTGGAGGCGGACAAGATAGTTCTGTATTGTCTCAGTCTCACCCTGTGACATGGAGGCAAAAGTAAGGCGATGAACGATGGGATTCGACCTTTGAGTGACCAATGCCTCTATCATTCCTAGTAGCTTGTCTGGGTCAGTGGTGAAGAATTTAGGGTGAGTGTTGACTATAGTATTCTGGACGGACTCATCAGCAAAACTGTATAGCTGTATATTGGCCTGAGATGTTGGCATACCCGTCATCTTGGTGAATACTTCCCAATCAATCCTGAATTTTCTGAATTGTTGGGGGGTCATTTCAAGATGGAGCTGGGGCAGTTTAGTGGCTGGTGCTTTAGCATATGTTACCTCAGCAGAGAGTTCCTTAGCTTCTTTAAGGATGTAGAGAGCTTCTCCCATTGTCGCGATACCTAGCTCTTTCAACATGGCCCGATCCATCATTTGCAGGTTCTTTTTTGTCAGCTTTTCACTTGCAAATGTTGCAGCATAAGTTCGAGCTGAGCTAGCAGAGATCCCTGCTTTGAGGAGGTACTGCTCCCAATCTTCAGGATCCATATATCCTGTTCGTAGCGCCATATAGAGTCGATGCTTAGGGCTTAACTGTACGACCAGTTGAGCAGCAAGATAAGTCAGACTGTTGAGCAGAATGATAAGTCAGACTGTTGAGCATATCAAAATGCCTGTTTATAACAAGGCTAGAATGTTCCATTATGATCAGAAGGGAAAGTCCATTCTCTCTGTTCTGATTGGCTGAGATTCATAAGTGGCCATTTTAGTGTATAAATGTTCATTCAGTTGAGGCCCTTATGCCGGTAAGTGTTAGTTTAATTCTATAAGTCAGTTTTTGGCCAGTGGCTGAATTTTATTTGAAGTGTCTTTTCATAATTTTACTGTAATCTCAATGTCCTTGTCCATATTTGTCTCATGAGGCTTTACATTCTTGAAATTCTGGAGTGGCCGATATGAAACTCTTCTGTAACCACCCCATCATCATACATAACTAGTTGATTACAGATTGAATAAACTTCCATATTATTTCACTATTTGTTGTTTCACATTAGCTATCATTTATATTTACCTGCCAGTGATATTATTTCACTATTTGTTGTCTTTACATTAGCTATCATTTATATTTACCTGCCAGTGATATTATTTCACTATTTGTTGTCTTCACATTAGCTATCATTTATATGTACCTGCCAGTGATATTATTTCACTATTTGTTGTTTCACATTAGCTATCATTTATATTTACCTGCCAGTGATATTATTTCACTATTTGTTGTTTCACATTAGCTATCATTTATATGTACCTGCCAGTGATATTATTTCACTATTTGTTGTTTCACATTAGCTATCATTTATATGTACCTGCCAGTGATATTATTTCACTATTTGTTGTTTCACATTAGCTATCATTTATATTTACCTGCCAGTGATATTATTTCACTATTTGTTGTTTCACATTAGCTATCATTTATATTTACCTGCCAGTGATATTATTTCACTATTTGTTGTTTCACATTAGCTATCATTTATATTTACCTGCCAGTGATATTATTTCACTATTTGTTGTTTCACATTAGCTATCATTTATATTTACCTGCCAGTGATATTATTTCACTATTTGTTGTTTCACATTAGCTATCATTTATATTTACCTGCCAGTGATATTATTTCACTATTTGTTGTTTCACATTAGCTATCATTTATATTTACCTGCCAGTGATATTATTTCACTATTTGTTGTTTCACATTAGCTATCATTTATATTTATCTGCCCGTGATATTATTTCACTATTTGTTGTTTCACATTAGCTATCATTTATATTTACCTGCCAGTGATATTATTTCACTATTTGTTGTTTCACATTAGCTATCATTTATATTTACCTGCCAGTGATATTATTTCACTATTTGTTGTTTAACATTAGCTATCATTTATATTTACCTGCCAGTGATATTATTTCACTATTTGTTGTTTCACATTAGCTATCATTTATATTTACCTGCCAGTGATATTATTTCACTATTTGTTGTTTCACATTAGCTATCATTTATATTTACCTGCCAGTGATATTATTTCACTATTTGTTGTTTCACATTAGCTATCATTTATATGTACCTGCCAGTGATATTATTTCACTATTTGTTGTTTCACATTAGCTATCATTTATATGTACCTGCCAGTGATATTATTTCACTATTTGTTGTTTCACATTAGCTATCATTTATATTTACCTGCCAGTGATATTATTTCACTATTTGTTGTTTCACATTAGCTATCATTTATATTTACCTGCCAGTGATATTATTTCACTATTTGTTGTTTCACATTAGCTATCATTTATATTTACCTGCCAGTGATATTATTTCACTATTTGTTGTTTCACATTAGCTATCATTTTTATTTACCTGCCAGTGATATTATTTCACTATTTGTTGTTTCACATTAGCTATCATTTATATTTACCTGCCAGTGATATTATTTCACTATTTGTTGTTTCACATTAGCTATCATTTATATTTACCTGCCAGTGATATTATTTCACTATTTGTTGTTTCACATTAGCTATCATTTATATTTATCTGCCCGTGATATTATTTCACTATTTGTTGTTTCACATTAGCTATCATTTATATTTACCTGCCAGTGATATTATTTCACTATTTGTTGTTTCACATTAGCTATCATTTATATTTACCTGCCAGTGATATTATTTCACTATTTGTTGTTTAACATTAGCTATCATTTATATTTACCTGCCAGTGATATTATTTCACTATTTGTTGTTTCACATTAGCTATCATTTATATTTACCTGCCAGTGATATTATTTCACTATTTGTTGTTTCACATTAGCTAACATTTATATGTACCTTCTAGTGATATTATTTCACTATTTGTTGTTTCACATTAGCTATCATTTGTATTTACCTGCCAGTGATATTATTTCACTATTTGTTGTTTCACATTAGCTATCATTTATATTTACCTGCCAGTGATATTATTTCACTATTTGTTGTTTCACATTAGCTATCATTTATATGTACCTGCCAGTGATATTATTTCACTATTTGTTGTTTCACATTAGCTATCATTTATATTTACCTGCCAGTGATATTATTTCACTATTTGTTGTTTCACATTAGCTATCATTTATATTTACCTGCCAGTGATATTATTTTACTATTTGTTGTCTTTACATTAGCTATCATTTATATTTACCTGCCAGTGATATTATTTCACTATTCGTTGTCTTCACATTAGCTATCATTTATATTTACCTGCCAGTTATATTATTTCACTATTCGTTGTCTTCACATTAGCTATCATTTATATTTACCTGCCAGTTATATTATTTCACTATTCGTTGTCTTCACATTAGCTATCATTAATATTTACCTGCCAGTGATATTATTTCACTATTTGTTGTTTCACATTAGCTATCATTTATATTTACCTGCCAGTGATATTATTTCACTATTTGTTGTCTTTACATTAGCTATCATTCATATTTACTGCCAGTGATATCATTTCACTATTTGTTGTTTCACATTAGCTATCATTTATATGTACCTGCCAGTGATATCATTTCACTATTTGTTGTCTTCACATTAGCTATCAGTTATATTTACCTGCCAGTTATATTATTTCACTATTTGTTGTTTCACATTAGCTATCATTTATATTTACCTGCCAGTGATATTATTTCACTATTTGTTGTTTCACATTAGCTTTCATTTATATTTACCTGCCAGTGATATTATTTCACTATTAGTTGTCTTTACATTAGCTATCATTTATATTTACCTGCCAGTGATATTATTTCACTATTTGTTGTTTCACATTAGCTATCATTTATATTTACCTGCCAGTGATATTATTTCACTATTTGTTGTCTTTACATTAGCTATCATTTATATTTACCTGCCAGTGATATTATTTTACTATTTGTTGTTTCACATTAGCTATCATTTATATTTACCTGCCAGTGATATTATTTCACTATTTGTTGTTTCACATTAGCTATCATTTATATTTACCTGCCAGTGATATTATTTCACTATTTGTTGTTTCACATTAGCTATCATTTATATTTACCTGCCAGTGATATTATTTCACTATTAGTTGTCTTTACATTAGCTATCATTTATATTTACCTGCCAGTGATATTATTTTACTATTTGTTGTTTCACATTAGCTATCATTTATATTTACCTGCCAGTGATATTATTTCACTATTTGTTGTCTTTACAGTAGCTATCATTTATATTTACCTGCCAGTGATATTATTTTACTATTTGTTGTTTCACATTAGCTATCATTTATATTTACCTGCCAGTGATATTATTTCACTATTTGTTGTCTTTACAGTAGCTATCATTTATATTTACCTGCCAGTGATATTATTTCACTATTTGTTGTTTCACATTAGCTATCATTTATATTTACCTGCCAGTGATATTATTTCACTATTTGTTGTTTCACATTAGCTATCATTTATATTTACCTGCCAGTGATATTATTTCACTATTTGTTGTTTCACATTAGCTATCATTTATATTTACCTGCCAGTGATATTATTTCACTATTTGTTGTTTCACATTAGCTATCATTTATATTTACCTGCCAGTGATATTATTTCACTATTTGTTGTCTTTACATTAGCTATCATTTATATTTACCTGCCAGTGATATTATTTCACTATTTGTTGTTTCACATTAGCTATCATTTATATTTACCTGCCAGTGATATTATTTCACTATTTGTTGTCTTTACAGTAGCTATCATTTATATTTACCTGCCAGTGATATTATTTCACTATTTGTTGTTTCACATTAGCTATCATTTATATTTACCTGCCAGTGATATTATTTCACTATTTGTTGTTTCACATTAGCTATCATTTATATTTACCTGCCAGTGATATTATTTCACTATTTGTTGTTTCACATTAGCTATCATTTATATTTACCTGCCAGTGATATTATTTCACTATTTGTTGTTTCACATTAGCTATCATTTATATTTACCTGCCAGTGATATTATTTCACTATTTGTTGTCTTTACATTAGCTATCATTTATATTTACCTGCCAGTGATATTATTTCACTATTTGTTGTTTCACATTAGCTATCATTTATATTTACCTGCCAGTGATATTATTTCACTATTTGTTGTTTCACATTAGCTATCATTTATATTTACCTGCCAGTGATATTATTTCACTATTTGTTGTTTCACATTAGCTATCATTTATATTTACCTGCCAGTGATATTATTTCACTATTAGTTGTCTTTACATTAGCTATCATTTATATTTACCTGCCAGTGATATTATTTTACTATTTGTTGTTTCACATTAGCTATCATTTATATTTACCTGCCAGTGATATTATTTCACTATTTGTTGTCTTTACAGTAGCTATCATTTATATTTATCTGCCAGTGATATTATTTTACTATTTGTTGTTTCACATTAGCTATCATTTATATTTACCTGCCAGTGATATTATTTCACTATTTGTTGTCTTTACAGTAGCTATCATTTATATTTACCTGCCAGTGATATTATTTCACTATTTGTTGTTTCACATTAGCTATCATTTATATTTACCTGCCAGTGATATTATTTCACTATTTGTTGTTTCACATTAGCTATCATTTATATTTACCTGCCAGTGATATTATTTCACTATTTGTTGTTTCACATTAGCTATCATTTATATTTACCTGCCAGTGATATTATTTCACTATTTGTTGTTTCACATTAGCTATCATTTATATTTACCTGCCAGTGATATTATTTCACTATTTGTTGTCTTTACATTAGCTATCATTTATATTTACCTGCCAGTGATATTATTTCACTATTTGTTGTTTCACATTAGCTATCATTTATATTTACCTGCCAGTGATATTATTTCACTATTTGTTGTCTTTACAGTAGCTATCATTTATATTTACCTGCCAGTGATATTATTTCACTATTTGTTGTTTCACATTAGCTATCATTTATATTTACCTGCCAGTGATATTATTTCACTATTTGTTGTTTCACATTAGCTATCATTTATATTTACCTGCCAGTGATATTATTTCACTATTTGTTGTTTCACATTAGCTATCATTTATATTTACCTGCCAGTGATATTATTTCACTATTTGTTGTTTCACATTAGCTATCATTTATATTTACCTGCCAGTGATATTATTTCACTATTTGTTGTCTTTACATTAGCTATCATTTATATTTACCTGCCAGTGATATTATTTCACTATTTGTTGTTTCACATTAGCTATCATTTATATTTACCTGCCAGTGATATTATTTCACTATTTGTTGTTTCACATTAGCTATCATTTATATTTACCTGCCAGTGATATTATTTCACTATTTGTTGTCTTCACATTAGCTAGCATTTATATTTACCTACCAGTGATATTATTTCACTATTTGTTGTTTCACATTAGCTATCATTTATATTTACCTGCCAGTGATATTATTTCACTATTTGTTGTCTTTACATTAGCTATCATTTATATTTACCTGCCAGTGATATTATTTCACTATTTGTTGTTTCACATTAGCTATCATTTATATTTACCTGCCAGTGATATTATTTCACTATTTGTTGTTTCACATTAGCTATCATTTATATTTACCTGCCAGTGATATTATTTCACTATTTGTTGTTTCACATTAGCTATCATTTATATTTACCTGCCAGTGATATTATTTCACTATTTGTTGTTTCACATTAGCTATCATTTATATTTACCTGCCAGTGATATTATTTCACTATTTGTTGTTTCACATTAGCTAACATTTATATGTACCTTCTAGTGATATTATTTCACTAATTGTTGTTTCACATTAGCTATCATTTATATTTACCTGCCAGTGATATTATTTCACTATTTGTTGTTTCACATTAGCTATCATTTATATTTACCTGCCAGTGATATCATTTCACTATTTGTTGTCTTTACATCAGCTATCATTTATATTTACCTGCCAGTGATATTATTTCACTATTTGTTGTTTCACATTAGCTATCATTTATATTTACCTGCCAGTGATATTATTTCACTATTTGTTGTCTTTACATTAGCTATCATTTATATTTACCTGCCAGTGATATTATTTCACTATTTGTTGTTTCACATTAGCTATCATTTATATTTACCTGCCAGTGATATTATTTCACTATTTGTTGTTTCACATTAGCTATCATTTATATTTACCTGCCAGTGATATTATTTCACTATTTGTTGTTTCACATTATCTATCATTTATATTTACCTGCCAGTGATATTATTTCACTATTTGTTGTTTCACATTAGCTATCATTTATATTTACCTGCCAGTGATATTATTTTACTATTTGTTGTCTTTACATTAGCTATCATTTATATTTACCTGCCATTTCACTATTTGTTGTCTTCAGATTAACTATCAATTGATCAACAAATAGTATAATACTGCCACTGACAGGTGAATATAATTGATAGCTTATGTAAAGAAAACAAGTGAAAACAACTAATGGTGAAATAATGCCACTGAGAAATGTATATATATATACACCTGTCAGTGGTAGTATTTCACTAATTTTTGTTTCACATTAGCTATCAATTATATACACCTGTCAGTGGCAGTATTTCACTATTTGTTGTTTTCACATTTGCTATCAATTATATACACTTGTCAGTGGCATTATTTCACTATTTGTTGTTTTCACATTTGCTATCAATCAGTTATTTTTAAACCAATTAAAAATCATAACATTTGATACTTATGAACTCTATATCTTTATTCTCACTCTTTTCTGATATGAATTCATATAAACCATTTGAACTCTTCTTGCTTTAATCAACAACAGTAAATATGCTTCTCCTCAACATTCTGATTTGATTTCATAATCTATGATTGTAGCTTTATATCGCTAGTTTCATATTGTCCACAAAGGGATCGGAATCACTACTATTACTTAGCGGTAATATGCTTTTGGACTTAAATGTCCACATGATATATAGTGTGCATTGACGATTACTTAGGTATGGTTGTCATAAGTTTGACTTATATTTCATCTATTGCTTGATAAAAAGGAAGATATGAGATTAGTTGGTTTAATCAGGTGACATAAAATATATTTAAAGTAAGATATCAGTTGCAGTTCAAATGTTAGTGAGGAAACATATAATAAGGTTACATAGGACCATTACAGCCTTTGTACCCCTTTTCTGAAGGTAGCCAAAAGCAACTCCTAGATAAGAGGAAATGGCTATCTGTAGTGAAGATAAATAAAATATATTTTAAGTAAAACCTTTTATCATTTCCGTCTTAATATATGATTATGTTTCAGGTGTTTGAGAGAGGATAAACAACAATGCCATCCTGACCAACAGGAGAGAGAGAGGTTAACACCATCCATGCTCCCATCAGGGGATAGACAACTGTTGCAGACATAATGAAGCAGAATGTGTCAAATGGTGGAAACTGTGAACTTACCTTATGTTCGATGGAGAGTAGGTCTTTGTCTGGTATAGAGACCATCGATTTGAGAAAAAATGTGTACACCCCCAGAACAAGTGTATTTATGGATCACATGCTACTATCATGCTTTGTAATCAATAAAAGACGGACTCATTAGAAGTTATGCAGAACCGTGTTTAGCAGTCAAAACTTATTGCGTCATTAGTGGAAGGAGCCTGTGTTTTAGAGAAATATATTGTTTGTTGCTGTGTTGTATGTCGTTCTCTTAAAAGAGACACCCTTTTTCCTTTTTGTTCATCAACAACACATATCATCTAAATAACCTAAGTAATACCGTGAGAGGCAGCTTAGTATTAGAGTCTTTAAAAAATTAAAATAATTATTAATTTATAACAAAATATATATTTCAAAACATGTTCAACTTACCAATTTTAGCTGATCTGCAGTGTACAATATTTGCTTGAAGGGGAGATAACTGCTTATAATAAGAGTGCCTATTTATTAAAAACAAATATATTGAAACATTTTATTTATTAAAAATATTAATGCAAAAAAATATTAAGTTTATAAAAAGAAATAATTACAAAATTAAAATTTATGGGAAAATATCAACTTATAAAGAAAAATAATTATGGGAAAACAGAAATGTAATAATTGAATAAAATTCTAATACAGAGAAATATTTATATTTTTTTGCTAGAATTTTTGTTATTTAAGTTTTGTTTTAAATCTTCAGATAACTATCGATCAAATAGCAAATTTTCATATATATATATATATATATATATATATATATATGATGATGGACTCTCCCGTCGATTTCGACGTATGAGTGCCCCGCCAGGGGCTGCCCGCGCGTGAATTTGTAATTGCAAGGGTTGCGCAATCCCACCAACCACTTTCCTGAGTCGGCATTGCTTGATTCCAATGGCAAGTAGTAATACAGGACGACTGGAAACAATGCCGAGATAAGCAGAGAGCACATACAGCACCTGGTATTCCCAAATGGTCACCCATTTAGTACTGGCCAGGCTCGACGCCGCTTAACTTCGATGTTCAATATTTCGTTCATTTTCTTATTTTTACATGAAATGATCCACCTGGATTTCATGATCCTGGAAAATTGAATGAACACAAAATGCTCATAAAAAACTCACAAATTTATGTTTTAGGCGTCCGTTTTAAATATAAGTTTAATGTAAAATGATCTCATACTCGACTATAATGACAGTTATTTGGGTTAAACACGCCTCGGAAAATAATACGTTTAACTAACATAAAAAACTAAAGCCAAGAATCGAACAGGTCGTTTTTTTTTTACAAAAGATTTTTTGCTATAAACTCAAAATTTAGTGCTTAAGCGATAATAATCAGATGATTTATCTCCAAAAAATTGAAAAGCATATATTAGGTTTAGTGATACACCTTATATGTCAGCCACAACAATTTGGGGAAAAAAGAGATTTATTGACAAACAACCTTAAAATATTAAACAAAATTATTTAAATAAGTAATTTAATATAAAAAACAATTGATAAAGTCCACTTTAATACAAAATTTCTATCGAGTGAAAATCATATAAGCCGGTATACTAGTAATAGAATTATTGAAAATCTGTAGCAATATATCTGATGAGCATGCACATCCAATGTTTCCTGGGAATGAGGGCTCCACAGCCCTAAATCTCATATCATTTTTATTCTTTTTTTTTATTTCTATAATTTTCAATTTTCAAGAAAATAAAGTAAAACATCGTTTTTGCTTGTTGAGTTGAGGTTAGTTGAATAACTCATTGTTTCATTCATTTTAGAATGATTGGAAAGTGAGAAATGAAACAAGAAGTTATATAAATGGCGGACATAAAAATATACACATGTGCGATGATCAAATTTAATAAAAAAACAATATTGGCGGGAATAACAAAATATACAGTAGGTGGAAATAGCTTCTCCTGATACTGTCCAAATTCAATAATCAGCTGTCAACAGCAGCAGCTTGATAAACACACACATTAATATAAGCACACTGTCAATATGTCAACACCCCCTCTCAAGCTGTTAATCATTTCCATCATTTCAAAATATGGTAAAAGGGTAGATAACTCTTTTTGATTCTTTCTTTTTTTTTCTTTCTCTTATAATACAAAACTTCTTAAGTTTGATTTTGTGAATATGTCAGCAATATTGTCATTTGGGGGTATATAATGTAGATATACATTATTATTTTGAATTTGATACCTTATATAATGATATTTTACATCAATATGCTTAGATATTTGATGATGAACAGGATTTTTTGCTAATGCTCTAGCACCTTAGCATATATATTTATTTCAATTTCAATACCACTCATATCTTGATCCAATTGCCTTAGAAAATATAGCCATATATTCAGCTTCACATGTCGACAAAGCGACAGTCGTCTGCTTTCTAGATTTCCATGATATCAATGGACCATCATTATTTAATTGGTAGCAATATTCAGAAATACTTCTTCTATCTTCTGAATTTCCCCAATCAGAATCACACAAACCAATTAAATTCAAATTATTTTCAGATTTCTTAAAGGTTAGACCATAATTAAGAGTTTCTTTAATATACTTCAAAACAAATCTACTTAGATTCAAATGTTCATTTGTGGGTTTTGACAAATACTAAGACAACAATGGTAACTACATAACATAAATCAGGTCTCGTGCAAATAATTGCGTAAATTAAACTACTCTGAATAATCTGTTATTTGGTAATTCTTTTGAATGTATACTACTCTTATTAGCATTGAGGTCACATGGTATAGCTTTTGGGTTACAATCGTTCATTCCAAATCGGTTTAAAACTCTTTGTAAGTATTTTGTTTGACTCATTATTAAATTCAAATTTTATTCCCAAGAAATAAAATAATTGATCAAGGTCTTTCATTTTAAAATTTTGGGATAGGTTACTTTTTACATCTTTCATACTTTCAAAATCTGGAGCTGCGATGATTAGATCATCCACCCAAGTTATAATTATTTTCGAATTATTATAATTTTTCCTATACACACAATAATCATTTAATGACTGTTTTAAATTTTGGTTTGTTAAAAATTTATGCAACAAATTGTTCCAATTTCTTCCACTTTGTTTCAGTCAATATAAAGTTTTTTTTAATTTACAAACTAGCTTCTCACCATTTTTTTGTTCATACAAAACCTTTTGTCTGTTCAGTATATACTTCACAGTCAATATTAGCATTAGTGTATGCTGTTTTAAAGTCCATCTGATGTACAATTAAATCATTTTGTATTGCTATTTGCATCAACATTCTGATAGATGCGATCTTAGCTGTAGGAGAAAATGTTTATTGATAATCTATATTTTGTATCTGTGAAAATTTTTTAGCTAGATATCTAGCTTTAAATTGTTCCTCATTGTTCGGTCCTAACTTCACTGAATAGACCCATCTGCCTCCAATAATATTTTTGTCTTTAGGAACAGGGGTAAGTTCGTAAGTATTGTTTTTCTTAAGAGCATCTATTTCCTCACTCATGGCTCTTTCCCATTTTAATTTTTCGCTAGATGTCATTGCTTCTTAAATAAGTTTAAGGAATGTCTGTTATTTTATAACAATAGTCGATAGAACAATTTGATATGTCCTAATTGTCAGAATCTAACACATAAGATATTTAGGTTTATTGATTTTTCGTTGAGAACATCTTTTCTCAGTTTCATTTTCATCTGTATTTTATGCTTCAAAATTTTTATCTGCATTTGATGTTTCATATTTTTCTTCTGTATTATATTCTTCTGGTCGAGTTGTTTGTTCTCTGGGGTTATTCTTGTCTTTCTCTGTGTCTGATTGTTGAGATTCATGAAAGAGTACACCTGTTATTCTCTTGATCTCTCTTCTGTCCGGAAAGTAAATGAGATAGGCTGAACTTTCAACATCGTATCCAACGAAAATTCCTTGTTCACTTCTTGGATCTAATTTTATTTTATTTTGAATGTAAGCAAAGCATGTAGTGCCAAAAGTATGCATGTTTGTGAACATTTCGAAAGAAGTGTTTCCAGTTCTTTTGTTAAAACATCTATTCCTTATGTAGGCCGATAAATCTTTTGATAACTTTGCTTGTATTAACAAACATCTCACCATTTCGAAAAGTGATCTCCATTACCTCTCAGCAGTACCATTTTGATGTGGCGAATAAGACGCCAAAAATTCTTGTCTTATTTTATTTGTTGTAAGCAGGTTTTTAAACTGAGAGCAAGTAAATTCCGTTCCGTTATCTGTTCTTAGTCTTTTGACTGATCCGTAGGGTGCTGCTATATCAGCCAAAGGTCTTTGTGTGGCATCTGCTGCTTGCGATTTATTTTTAAGAAAATAAATGCTAATAAGTCCTGAGTAATCATCGACAAATGTTATTACATATTTCGATTCGTTTATCGAAGTTGGTTCAATTGGAGATGCTAAATCACAAAGTCTTGTTTGCCTTTTTGTCTGCTTTTTTATTTTTATGTTGGCACATTTTTCCTTTTGCACAGACATCACAATTAAATTAATTTTTATTACTTATTTTCATGCCTTTAACAGCTCATTCCAAATTCAAAATGTCTTCTTTATTGCAGTGTCCTAAAATATCATGCCATCCCTTCAGTGAATGCGTTTGTAGGTTTTGATATCGTTGAGAAAATAGTTTCCCATGCTTATTAATGTTACACGTGCTTACGTCCGGGGTCTTCAATTTGGCACGATTCTTTGAAAAATAGATCAAAGCGCCATCTTCTGTTGCCGATTGTATTGAGTAAATATTTTGTCTGTAAGATGGAACATATAATGCATTTTGTACAATTACTTTACATTTATTATTATTGTCGTCTCTGAGGAAAATTTCAGCGTTGCCTTCTGGTCCAATTGTTACTTAACTTCTGAACCCATCCAACATGGCTATCAGACTATTATAGATCCTAGCCCTTGTGGCCATTCCTAAACTAAATCTCCCCTATTCTTCTTTCCTACTTCTCACACTTTTGTTGGGTTGTGATCACTAAAAAAAACTAGTGACTAATTCAGGACAAACCTCCCCCCCCTCAAATTAAAAAAAATCTAAATAGCTCAAATGGAGCTTCAAATAAATAGGTGTGCTTCATCAAGTACTTTTAAGAGAGTTGCACTTTATGATCCATGTAAGGGTATCTGCCAATTATTCATCACTTCGTATCCATGACAATGTCACTTCCTTTCTCTCTATCATTTCCCCAACAATTGACATCTCTACACGTAGTCTGATGTCTTATTACCTTAATTATTTTTGCTGCCTCAAACAAAATTTTATTGTCAACCTGGCAGTGAATAAGTAGTAAATAATTTCAGCAACTATTTTTGCCATAAGGAAGGACATATCACAACTTTCAACAAATGATAGGGTCTCTGCAGCTAATGTTGATTTAACCACTCTTTTGATTTTAGTGGATTTCCATGTTAGTGGACAAGCTCTCATTTCTTCATCTGCAAGAAAGACAATTTGTCCTCCTTGGCTTCTCCCATCATGAAGATTAGCAGAGCTTGCATCGGAATAGGTCACAATTTTTAAAATTTTTGAAGTTGTCTAGTCTAGCAAAGCAAATCCCGGTTGGTGTGTTTTTGACATACCTTAAGATCTTATTTGCTTTATTGAGGTGGTTAACTTTAACATTTGTGATTTTGGAGCTTAACTGGCATATAACAAACCCCACATGTCGTGTTATGCCTGCAATCCAATTAAGCTGTCCAATAAGACATATCAGTCCAGCTTTCTCTTCCATAGTAACTGCATCATCTTTCTGAAGCTGTCGATGTCTGTTCATGCTGATAGGCTCAATGCTCCTGATATAGCTTTCCTGATTGATATAGATAGAGAAGTCTGATCTTTGCTTAAGTTCAATACCTATATATTTAAAAGCAGATGAATGCTCACAGCTAATGTCAAATGTGCCCCCTCAATATTTCTATGACACATTCTTCAAACTTTTTTGTTCCACCCCATAATTGGTCATCAACAAAACACACCAGAATACCTTCAAGACCATTTGTAGAATGCTAAAAAGAAACACATTGATCACATGTACTCATTTTTGTTCCGAGTTGGATCATCTCTTCTTTGAGTCTTAAGAACCATACTCTAGGGGCATCTGCTAATCCATACACCGTCTTTTTGAGTTTCCAGACTTTACTGGTTTTATATTCGCTTGGTGGATGAAGATAAACGTTCCGATCAATTGCTTTACCCTCGAGAAAAGCTGTTTTGTAATCAATAGAATGGAGAATCCATGAACTTGAGGCAATAAGGCACAAAGCAATCCTTACATTTTCCCTGCATGCATGTGGGACTATCTGCCCTAAATACACAGGTCTCCTCAAATCCTCAAGCACACAGTCGAGCTTTTGTTTCTAATTTTCCATTGATAATTTTTGATGTAACAACCCATCTTACAGAAATGCAATATTGACCATTATCTTCAACCTCATCATAGATATCATTTTTCTTCCAACTTGCTAATTCTTTATGTTTGGCTTGAAGGGTGTCTTGTAATGACTCAGTTAGAAATATTTCTGTTATTTAAGTTTCTGTAGTATCATCTGACTTAGATAATTCTGAATTCAAGTTAACATCTTCATTAATTTCATCCCATTCTTCAACGTCTCGGTCAAAATTAATAACTTGTTTTTCCTTAGCTTTATTTTCAGTATTCCACTCATTTGCGTATTTGCCTGAACATTTACCAGATTTAGAAATCAGTTATCTTCTCCATGCAATTTATATTGTACTTGCATATTCTTTTTCAGAGCAATGTTCTTATTAGATGTATCAGTTGGATTACTCTTGTGGTCTTCCTCTGCCTCATGATACTGATCTGAAACTGATGTGCCATTTCTGTCCTCAAGATTTTCATTGTTTGTGATTTCTTCCACACTCTCATCGTCACTTTCTTCTTCATTCATATCCTTATCATTATGTTGTTGCATTGTAGATCTATGGCACCTGAAGTTTGTAAAATTTTATCAATTTTAACAAAATCTGGTTGAGTAGGTTTTTCCAAAATCAACCTACATGGATGTACACGTACATAAACACCACCATGTTTAACTAGAACTTGCTGTCCATCTTGACCAAGTACAACTGCTGGCCCACTGGCTATAGTAGACTTTGTCACCAGTGTGATATTTAGTATCACCACTTGAACGAACATTGTACCAAAGTGCACAACGAATCTTTTCTGAAGATTCACTTGAAACAAAAGCCTGTCTAGCACTGTGCAGAGCATTGAGATTGTCTCGAATGATCTCAAACGAAGTATCATCATCAAAAGCAGGTGGCTTGTTTATCAAGATTCCAGAAATTCTTGGGTTTTTTCCAAATACCAATTGAAAAGGCGAATAATCATGCACATTGTGAAGGCTATTTTTAACATTTATACACCACGCTATAGCAATATCAAGACTGCAATCTATATCTGCCATTGTTTTAGTCAGCATTTCCCCTAGAACTTGGTTGTGTCTTTCGCATAATTCATTAGACCATGGTGATTCTGCTCCAGTAGTCTTCACGGTAATATTTACTTTTTCACAAAGTTCCCTAAATGCCTCATTAGAGAACTCTCCACCATTATCACTGAGGAATTTTTCAGGGCAACCATAAATACTGATCCATACACAAAAATCTTTTCTATAATTTCTACCAGTCTTTTTGATTTTACAATTGCATAAGCAAACAATCTAGCAGTGTGATCAATTAGGTGAAGCAAATGGATGTTACTAAATTGCTTCAAATCCATAGCTACACATTCACCAAACGTAGTTGCCATTGGCAAGCCAACAATTGGTCGTGGCAGACATTTCTGGTATATTTTACATATTTGGCAGTTCTGGAATATTTTCATTATCTCAGCTTGAAGTTCCAAATCATCACTCCCAGCATATCTTATTAGCTTCAAAAGCTTTTCAGGTGGAGGATGAGCAAATTGACAATGTAATTTAAGAGCCTTTTGTTCAGCATTCATAGTTTTATGATATGAAAATCTTACTTTGATAAAAGGATTTTTCTGGCCCTCCTCAAGTATATATAGACTCACTCAATGGAAGGGCATAATGTCCAGATTGTATCATATGTAGGATGATTTTCTGTACAAGTATCTGGGTTGTATCATCATTAAAATTTCATTTCATCCCAGCTTTCTTCATAGACTGTTTTGATAGCAACAATGGTATATCGCTATCTACGATATCTGTGTTGATCATCACTCTAGTCACACCAATTTCAGCAGGAATGCAGACTCGTTGTAAAGAGTGAACTGTTTTGCATCTCCAAACTTAAACACATTGTTGCTTCGTTTATATCAGATGTTCTTTTTCTCTTCCTCATTCAAAGAATCATAGTAACAATCAAACCATATTTGACCACACAGTTTCACTCACACGACAATCCAAAATACCACAATTCATTGATTCGACGACCAAAGACTTTGCTTGATATGCATCTGATTGGAACAGGGTTATATGGTAATAGGTATCTTTTGGTTCTGAATATTCTCTATCCGGGCATTTATTAACCCAATGATTAATACTGCCACACTCAATGCATCTTGATGGGTTTCCAAATTTATCAGGGGGATTTATACCTCTCCCTCTTCTAGGTCCAAATCCAACACAACCACGGTATTGTCTCTGATACCTCTGACCAATGGGTCTTTTATAAAAATTCTGACCACGTCTACTATTAGGGTCACCTCTGACTCCTCAAACTTGATGTTTTCTTCAATTTATATTTGATTAGAAATGTTATCAGAGTCATGTATTTTTTTAAATTGTCTTCATATTGTTATATGTGAGCACATTAATTGTGACTCTTGCCAATTGTTTTTGTTGGTGGGCCAAATTAGCATGTTTCAATAGACGGAAACCAAGAACATCCTCAGAATTTCTGTACCATATGACCTAGCTTTATTGTATCGCCTATCAAATTCATTACAATAATCTGATAGAGAAAGTTCTTTAGACCTTTTATAACTTTCAAGAGCCTCAAAAGCTAACTGAGTTCTATCTCTCAGGTACAGTCTATCAAGAACTTTTCAACACCATTTTCATTGTTAATGGATCCTATTCCAAGCTGTAATACAGCATTCTCACTGAGTGTGAAAGCTATTGCTGGTCCTTGTTTTCTCTTTTCAAGAGTGGTGAAACTCAGTCAGAGTTGTAACCTGCTTTTCCACTTTTCATAATTGTCCCCCCCTCTTAAATATATAGTAATATAAAAAGATTTTTTTATTTTTTTTTTTTATTACTGATCTGCTTTCTCCAAATAGAGGCGTAGATTATCTTGCTCTGCTCTGCTACCAATATCAAATATTTTAATACCATCCACTGGTAATCAAATTTCTTTAACAGTCCTTCTGGTCCAATTGTTACTTAACTTCTGAACCCATCCAACATAGCTATCAGACTCTATAGATCTTAGCCCTGGTGGACATTCCTAAACCAAGGGCAGTAACCCATATGACATTAACAGACTATACCAGTACTACGACTTCCATCAGATAATTCAATAGTATGTTTTGATTTATCAAAATTTTTATCTGTTAGAATAAATTTAGAGTTATCCTTAATCATGTAGGCAGTAGCCCCACAGTCTACAAACAAATCAAACATGTTAATTTTATAAAGGTTTTCAGTAGTACTTACTGCAAATGAAAATTAGTTGGTCTCACTTGTGTCATTCAGCAATTTAGCTGAGTTATTGCCTTTTCTGCAATAATCCGTGTTGTGAGTTCCAGTTTTGCAATTTTCACACCATCGTCTTTTAAATGTAGACGTGTGTTTATTTCTGCATTCAAAGCTTTCATGCCCTGCTTTTCCGCAGTTATAACATCATGCAACCCTTTCGTTCTTAGATTGTACGGATATTCTCATTGTGTGATCATCACGTGTTTGTCTCTCTTGACATTTTTCTGTCTCCTCGTAGCTTCTAAGTGAAGAGTTAAAATCGCTGAATTTTAACTCTTCTTTCTGTTGGGTAATTACTGTAGAAAAGGCTTTAAAGTCTTCTGGTAATCCCTTTAAAATCATTGTGATCAATAAGCTGTCCGTTATTATTTTTCCGGCTGTTTTGAGAAATGATGTCGCATTTTCAGCCCTTATTATGTAATCCGTGACTTCATTTCTAACGTTGTCAGCTCTGTGTATAACGCAATAATTCCGGGTCTACTATTTCAAACATAATTCCCATCACTTGTTTTCCGTCATTTCTTACATTTCGGATTATCAATGACAAGCTTTTGTCGTCTAAAAACTGCACTAATAATGCAAATACTTTGACATTCCTCTCTTGGTACGAGGCATCTTCGTCAACATCTATGTATGACTCTATGATGTATGATTGTTTTTGCAGACGTAGGTACGATAAAAATTTAATTTCCCAAAGTTGGAAATTCTCTTCATCTCCATTGAAGTAAAGTCTGTTTCTGCTGAGGCCGTAACCTGTTGAATAACCTGCTGCTTCATTCGTTTTAGAATGATTGGAAAGCGATAAATGATGTAGGGAACATGAAGGGGGCTTACCTGCGAAACGTCCTCGTGTTTGTCTGTCCTGTGCGCTGCGGATGAAAGAAAGGAATTCAACATGGCGTCCATGAACCTTTATTACGTACGGTTCACGCAGAGTCTCGCGAAGTCACTTTGCACGCATGCAAATTAGGTGTGCCTCAGTATTATAAAAGCGGGTCTCTTACCGTCTTAAACGATTTGGTGCGAAGTAAGTGCACATGTGATGAACGGTGAGATCTGCTTTGGAAGTTGACAGTGTGATTTGCGACAAGCTATCTTGGCGATGGACAAATTCGACTTGAGATTAATACCCGAGTTCGACGGCTCCCCCTCCGGACCCTCTGTAGTCGAGTGGTGGGAGAAAGCCGAGCGCGTCTGCAGACTTTACAAGATAAAGGATCCTGCACTGGTCATCCCGCTGAGGCTGACCAAAGGAGTATATTCGGTGTATCAGCAGCTCGGAGACGAACCAGGCCTGGAGGAAGTTAGGCAGGCGCTATACGCAGCCTTTGCTGTGGACCCTTTCGTCGCCCGGAGGCAGTTCACCGAACGGCGGCTTGGGCTAGATGAGACTGTGAACGTCTACCTGGCCGATTTGAGGAGGCTAGCTGCGCCGTCCGGTGGAACAAGCGAGCGAATACTGGGATGCGCTTTTCTGACTGGACTCCCAGACGGCGCCAGCAGACTGCTGCGAGCATCTTCCAGACTCAGTGAGATTGGGCTTGACGAGTTGTTGGCCAGAGCCCGAAACATTTTGAAAGAGGACACAGAGCCGGTTTCGGCAGCTGCGGAAGCGTCTTCACCACCAACATAAGACGTGAGATGCTACAAATGTGGCGGGCCGAATCATTTTTCAAAAAACTGCCGAAGCCGAAGCGGTGCAAAGGACGCGCCGGATCGAGGAACGTTAAAACGTGTGCATTGCTACCAGTGCAACAAGCTGGGTCACGTGGCAAGAGGTTATCCGGGAAACGGGCAAGGGGAGTAAGCTATAGTGCCAGTCTTCTCCCCAGATCGTCGCCAAATAAGACACTACCCGCAGTGAGCGTGCGCGTAAACGGGCGTGAGCACTTCGCGCTCATAAACATCGGGTGCACGCAGACCCTTGTGCGCAAGGCATGCTGTGACGCATGGGATAAGGAAAAAATCCCGGTATTGACGGTTGGTGGTGGCTTGATTGCCTCTTGTGGCGTTAGCATCATTCGTGCAGGTGTCGGTGATGGGCCCACAGTAACCGTACGAGCCTTGGTTGTAAACGGTGACCTGCTCGGTTACGACCTGCTCCTGGGAATGGCCGTCATCAAGGAATTGGGTGGTGTACGCATTGATGGTGAGGGTAGGGCACATTTCGCAAAAGCGGGCCTTGCTCTGAGTTCAGCTATGAAGCTGGAACAGCCTGATTTTTGTGCGGAATTCGACCAGTGCACAAAGTCCTGGACAGCCTCCTGGAAGTGGTCGGAGGAGCAGCCACCCGAGAAATTATGCAATAAGGTGCCAGAATACAAAATTCCCCCCGGAGCTCGTGCAGAATATGACAAGGAACTACAAACTTGGATTAGTAATGGATGGCTAGTTCCTTATTCAGAGAAGGAATTGGGTCCCCCAAAGTGCCTGATCTCGTTAATGGCGGTTATCCAACAGAATAAGCAGAAGGTGAGGCCGGTGCTCGACTATCGAGAATTGAATGAGCACGTGGACCCTTTTACAGCTCGCGCGGACGTATGCACTGAAAAGTTGAGGGAATGGCGGCAAGTGGGATCTAATGTATCTGTACTGGATCTTCACAAAGCATACCTTCAAGTGCGTGTACACAGATCACTATGGCCCTATCAAACGGTGCTCATCAAGGGGAAAAGGTATTGCCTAACCCGCATGGGATTTGGACTTAATGTGGCGCCATCAATTATGCAAATGATTGTTGACGCCATTCTGACTAAGGATGAGCGCATTCAGCGGGCAACATCTGCATATATTGATGACGTGTACGTGGACGAGGAAATTGTATCTGCGGCGCGCGTGAGGGAGCATCTCTACAACTTTGGCCTTCTCAGCAGGGAACCGGAAAGGCTACGGGATGGTGCATGGGTACTTGGTTTGCAGGTCTGGGAGGAAGATGACGTTCTGTATTGGAAACGAGGAAATGAAACCCCGGACATGCCTTGCGTTGTTACACGACGAAACGTATTTTCCTTGTGCGGAAAGTTAGTTGGACACCTTCCTGTGGGCGGCTGGCTTCGTGTTGCGGTGGCATTTATTAAGCGAAGAGCCTCCGACGTCACCACTGGATGGGATGACGAAACTCATGACATCCCTCTCAATACAATGCTCAAAGAGGTCCTCACCAGAGTGCACAAAAAAGACTCAGCGCGGGGCAGATGGTGCGTCGACAGCCAGAACCTTAGTGTGTGGGTTGATGCAAGCTCTCTCGCCATTGGCGTATCGGTGGTCCATGATGGAACGGTGGTGGAAGACGCTTGCTGGTTACGCCCAGAAAAGGACTCCCAGCACATAAACCTGGCAGAACTTGATGCAGTTATCAAGGGGATAAACTTGGCAATCCTTTGGAAGACGACTACCCTGCGACTATTCACGGATTCTGCTTGCGTCCATAAGTGGATTTCAGATACTCTCACCGGGAGGACCAGAGTACGAACCAAAGCCACGAGCGAGATGCTCATCCGACGGCGGCTCGACACGATCATGAAGCTGGTGAACGAATATGCGCTGTCAATAGAGGTGTCCCTGGTCAAATCCAGCCTGAACAAAGCAGATTGTTTGACGAGAGTACCTCAAAGATGGTTTGATGCCATAAGAAAGACTATTGAACCCATGCAGCCCACCTGCGCTGCTTCCGTGAGCCCCGTTCTAGCTAATCACATCAACGAATTCCACCAACAAACCGGGCACCCTGGGGTCAAGCGGACCCTATATTTTGCTAAGTTGGTTGAACCAGGAGTACAGAAGGCAGACGTCAGGAAAGTGGTCAAAGATTGTGTAGCATGCCAATCCATTGATCCAGCACCCGTTCGCTGGGAGAAAGGAAAGCTGGGAGTGGAAAGCCATTGGAGCCGGCTGGCGATGGATATTACTCACCACAACGACGAGGATTTTCTTGACTCTCATTGATTGTGGTCCATCCAGGTTTGCAATATGGCGCATGCTGCGCCGGCAAGATGCAGCCATCATCGTCCGTCAGTTAAACAGTATTTTTCTTGAACGTGGCCCCCCAACGGAGATATTAACCGACAATGGCGCTGCATTCACCAGTGAGCAGTTCAGAAAGTTTGCTGATGGCTGGGGAGTACACCTGAGGTTTCGATGCACCCACGTACCGAGTGGAAATGGGGTCATCGAGCGGAATCACAGAACCTTCAAAACCATCGCGGCCAGGACGGGCTGCACGGTATTTGAGGCAGTCTACCTGTATAACGTAACCCCAAAGGATAATGTTTCACCCTCTACAGCGCCGGCTGACACCTTGCACAGGTATCACGTCAGGGTGAAAGGCATAGAGACTAACCTGCTGCCCGAACTGGAAGTAACCAAAGAGAAACTGAAAAAAGGGGATGTCGTCTGGATTAAGAACCCGCGCGGCAAGTGTACGACGAAATACGGAGTTGGACGCGTCACTGAGGTAATCAGCCCACAGGCAGTGCGAGTCGACGGTATGCCCCGTCACGTTAGAGACCTACGGTTAGCAACGCAACCATCACTGGACGACAAGAGCGAGTTGGAGTCAGAGAGCAGTGAGGCATCACTCTGGCTTGCAGCAGCCCCATCGGACAGTGACTCGGATATTAGCAGTATCCCAGCAGACGCGATGTTTCTCGACCCTCAGACCGCGGACGAGAGCACAAGCGAAGATGAGGCTTGCGTTGTCCCCCTCCGAAGAAGCAACCGGCGAAGGCGATCGATGCCTCCCTGCCATCTCTGTGATCATGAGATCAGGGGGGAGTGTAGGGAACATGAAGGGGGCTTACCTGCGAAACGTCCTCGTGTTTGTCTGTCTTGTGCGCTGCAGATGAAAGAAAGGAATTCAACATGGCGTCCATGAACCTTTATTACGTACGGTTCACGCAGAGTCTCGCGAAGTCACGTTGCACGCATGCAGATTAGGTGTGCCTCAGTATAATAAAAGCGGGTCTCTTACCGTCTGGAGCGACTCGGTGCGAAGTAAGTGCACGTGTGATGAACGGTGAGATCTGCTTTGGAAGTTGACAGAGTGATTTGCGACCTTCGTTATTACCACAAATGAAACGAGAAGTTATACAAATGGAGGACATAAAAATCGTGTGCGATGATCAAATTATTATTGGAACTGAATACAAAAAACAATATTCGTGGGAATAACAACATACACAGTGGGCGAAAATAGCTTCTCCTGATACTGTCCAAATTCAATAATCAGCAGTCAACAGCAGCTTGACAAACACACACACATTAATATGTCAACATTGCTGATTATGAACGTCCACCGCAAATGCAGACCCCACGATATTAATATAAATCCTTTGAATACAAAATGAATGGCATCATCAGATTCCTCATAAAACTTTACTCTGAAAATGTTTTTGATTTTGGTGTAGAGTGTTTTGTTTTCAATTGGATCAGCAGACAGGCGGTTACACCATATTTATCAGAGTATCAGATTTTTTCTTTTTTTCTCCGATTCCATTCTTTCATTACAATAACAAATCGCAAAAACTTGTGGAATTCCAAAGTGAATTAAAGAAAATGTAAACTTGTAATAGGGATAATAAATATTAATTATTTATAGATCTAGGAACATTAAATTTGGTAGGAATGATTCCCTATCTATGTAGATTATCCTAAGGGGGTAGGCTTAATATTTAAGTTTTCTTATAAAGGGAGCGAGGATGGAAAGAGCATAAAACGTTATTTTAATGCGATTTAAATCCTATGTCAATGAGTGATATACAGAGTTGGGGAGTCGATAACACAAACATTTGACTGAGTCCTGAAATTAAAAAAAAATCCGACTCTCTCTGCCCTCGTCGGGAGGCAATTAAATAGGAACTCTGCTCTAAGAAATCTTCCTCTTTCACACATTTGACACAGCCCAGTCATAGTTTTATTTTCAGTCTCGAAGGCCAACCTCTCATGCATTTTGTGCATAATAGTTACTGGCCATGAAGCCTATGTGGCATTCAGCAATGGTTATATCCCACAATAACCTAACCTAGTGTCATATGTAGCCCTCGTCAGGGAGGGGGCAGTTTCCAAAGAAAACAAGCAAGGCTCACAAAATTTAACAATTAAAGTAAAAAGTAATACACAATGGAAAATGATGCCCCCAACCCCCCAAAAAAAGAAAAAGGAATAAAAGAAAAAAATGAAAAAAAAAAAGAAACATAAAAACAGACTAAAAAAACCCAAACGACAAAAAGATGTCGATATTTTTTTGGACTTTTTTTTCCTTATTCATATTTTCTTTCTTTTAATTTTAGTTGGAGTCAATTTTCACATACTTCAAAAGCAATTTTCTCTGATTCCTCAACTCCACAGCCCTGCACACGAATATTATACAGAGACTTAGAATTTGAGTAAATTCTGATCATTTTAAGACCCCCTAAAAATGTTCAGCAATTTTTACTGCTATACTTACCATAACTTTTCTTCACGTTGTTTGAAGGAATAGAAGGCAATGGCTCATGACCTGAAAAGAGAATTTTTTTATATGAATAAAAGATTTACTCATTTTGTAGAAATTACAGTAAGCTTCTGACATCAAATCCTAATAGACTTGCATACATGTGCCAAAGTGAATTGAACGATTCTTTTTACCCATAAATATTGAATACCAAAATAACTAAAACTACTTTTTACTTCTGTAACTGTTGTGAGTGCTTTTTAGATTTACCAATTCAAGTTTAATGCAACTCTTTATGGATTTATTATCCTTTTTTATGACTTACCTGACTTGATTTGCTGCAATTTAAAAAGGACGACAATTATTGATTTTTACTATAACATACTTGATTTTTAGTGGATATCCAATTTTTCTTTTGTTCGTCTCGTAATATTGCAATTGCATTGTACCATTAGATTTAGATATCTAAACCTTCAACTTAAAAAAGAACATACTATAAGAAACACTTCTTATCTCATGAGTAATATATCTGTGAAAATACAACAGGTCCTTTTGAAAAGTAACGGGAATGGATGGCCTCTGAGCTGTGTGAGGTATAACATTAATAAAAGCAGATTGTGTTATCATCTAACGTGCCATGTTCAGAGGATTATAGAACTGAAATCTGAGCTTTCTGCAACCATTGCACTTTTTGATTCACATATTTTTCGTTACACTTTTTCCTTATTTTTAGGTCATCAGTAGAAGAAACAGAATGAGCACAGAGCAACAAATAAAAAGAACATTCACCTGATTTGACTCAATTTTTTTTCTTTTTTCAGCAAGCTCAATAGTATTATCAAGGGGATTAGTTATGAAGGCATGGATACCACCAAGAAGATCATAATGACAGGGCCAAGGGGCATCCCAGGAGAATCCTTTCACCTGTGCCTACAAGTGTGGGAAAGTAGATTAGATTCAAGGGAAATCATTTTGAAGGGGTAACTATGTTGCTTGCTTGCAATTGAAATAGTTTGTGATACCAGTTCCGTTACTTTTCAGACACATAACAGCTTGTATATCTTAGTAGGCAACAATAATATGTTTCTAATTATTATAAATATTGTGTATATTTTTATATATGCGTCTATTTAGTCAACATGTTCGCCTTACAACATGTTTGATTAAACAAAATCAAGGACGTTTGCTTATTAATAATTTATTCAATTTTTCGGTTCTTCTGATATGTCTTCTTATATCAGGGTTACATTATTTACGAACTGAGTACTTTCAATTCCACTTAGAATCATCTTCAGGGTATTGAAAGAAAGTACAGAAACAATTCAAATCTACAATCGTTTAGTTAGTGTTTAATAGTTATTCCACGTTATTTCATTTCAATAAAACTGTCCACTATTTCATTTTCATAATTTCAGTGTCCGTTATTTAATTATCATAAAAATGTTCATTATATAGAAAAAGAACAATGTTGTCTATGAATTTAAATAATACATAGACAACATTGTTCTTTTTCTAACACTTTTGTCTTAGCGGAAGAATTAAAACTAACTATCAATTTTGCATTTAAAAATTTTTCCCATGATAACTAACAACAATTAATTGGTTGATAGCTCAGTTTGACAAGTGTTGCACATCTTTATCAATTATTAACAAGTATTACTTTTTTTTTTATCAAAGAGCCTTAATTTTATTACATTAAAAATTAATTTTCTATGAAGAAATCCCGATAAAAAATTTTAAGCCACAACATTCCAATTAAGAACTGGTGGTGGCGGAATTTCACCCTTTAGAGAACAAAATGAAAATGCATATATTTGCCTGAATTAACAAAAACAGATAAATATATTTTGAGCCAATTGGAGACGTCACTGTGAAGTTGTCAAATTTGCTTCTGTGATCCACCTTGAACGCATATAAAGCCAGGTTTTTTCTTAACCAACCGGTTGAGCTTAAATCCAGGGCAGAGCTAACATCTATATTACGCTCAGCTTTCCTTGCCCCCTTGGTGGGCTAGGGAGATCTAAATTTATATCTAACCTCACACAGTCATACGTACTCTGATATTAACACGACACACAAACAATACCAAATTATCTCACACTGTAGCATGCAGATACTGACTGAAAACAATATAGAAACATCTTCATTTTGAATTCGAAACCGTTCTCACTTTGAACACTTTCTATGAAAACTGTACGTATCAAATTAACATTAACTCTTACAGATAACTTTCAATCAAATACATTTTTGTGTGGGGAAGTTTTGATTACGACTTTTTTGACCTGTGGATAATTCACATCCCTTATTTGTTGACTAAGGCTTCCTCATTATCTCTTCTAAGAAATCCTATTTTGTTCTGCATGGAAACTTAGACTATGAACGAACATTCTTTGGTTTTCTTACCTATGTAATACCCCACCTTTAAATATATATAAAATATCTCTTTTCTGAACTTGTGTTTTTTACTCATTATTTTATGTTTGTTTATCATATAACTTTTTCTCCACTCTCTCACACTTGTGTATTCCCTAAAACTATTTTCTTCAAAATGTTTCTCTAAATTGGATCTCCAAAAGTGATCCCCCAAAACATGGATCCAAAAAACTATTAGCCACATGATACAGTGTAATATTTCCTCATTTCTGTTTGAATAAAGCCAAATAACACATTCATTTATATATATATTTAATTTTTAAAATCCTTTTCAATTTTTAATTTGTATGTCTGCCTGAAAGTATTTCCATGAACAACTTCCAGCAAAGCACATTTCAATAGCCACTCGTCTTGTTCAAATGGGGTGAAATTCCATTGTGTATGAAAGTAATGACTTCAGAGCTTGCCATTGCCACAGAATAACAATAAATTTCACTCCAAGAAATGAGTATATATTCATTTTCATAACATTTACCTATCATTTCCATGGGAGCCGGTTTGTACGAAAATGTAAATTTACAAAAAAGCAAAAATAGCGGTCATGCGATATGGAGATGTTTACTATGTCCGCATGCTCAAAAATAAAATTCACTCTTTCGAGCCAATTTAATTGAATAATTGGATCAGAATTGCAACATTCCATTCAATACACACAGCAGAGCTAGCACACGATATTACGCTCAGCTATCCTCCCTGTACTTTGGGGCTAAGGAAGAGCAAACGACTATTCTCAATTCTGTCACACACAGACAAAGGTAGCATACACACCCACGCATATCATACGCATATACACACTAACAGAAACAAACATGTAGACACGTACACTTTTGTTGCCTTCTTCTTTCAACATTGTACAATATGAGAACTCAACTTTTCAAACGAACAATTTCCTCACACAAAAATAACTTTCAATAATTTGTAAATTTGTACTTATATAAATGTATTATGTTCGTTAAACATGTTTTATCGCTTTTATTCAACATTCATGTTTCTGAATTTTTTTAGATGAGGAGTGATAATTTGTATTATTCAGACTATTGTTCTCATCTTGGATGTTATTCATACAAGGACCCGTGGCGCAATGGATATAAGTGCTAAGTAATAATCAGTTCTAAGCGCCAGTTTTTTGGAGGTTCAATCCTCAGTACGGGCGATACTAAGAACACAATTACAAATTACTTAAGACTTTTACCCAGTCATGGCTGACGGAATGAGAGTATGCTACCCTCATAAATTAAGGTGTATTGTTCGAAATTCCGTACAGATTCCAGAGTTTGACATAAATATTCCAGAGTTTGACAAGACGCACCTGGAGAAGGTTGGAGGTTACATCGGCTTAAACGTTGTGGGAATAACATTCAAGATGAAAACAGTCCGAGTCAAAATAATCCAAATTCATGTTTTTATCCACATTTTCCAAGTTTTATTAAAATTTAATTCCTAAGATGGGTCTTGGGACATTTTCAAAGACGTGACCATCATCTACACACTATCCAAGCTAGGATTGATGCTACTACACCGGGTTCAACTTCAGACTCTATTATGTTTCTGTTTGAATATGTCAGTCGAAATTAGAAAGTTGTCACTCGAAAAATAATAATTTAATCTGGTCGCTTTCCTTAATCCTAATTGCTGCTTTGCTTTGGGAAGGAACCCGGTTGTTTTTAGACCTCTTCAGATGACGTCATCTAATGTTGCATTGAAAGCTACTAGACCTTCGCCAACAGAAGAGTGGCTGCCAACCAAATTAATCAATGGTGCAGCAGAAATTGTGTTAAAAGGTTGTTTCCAGGGTTTATTTGTTTTATTGGATTTTCTTTTGTTTCTTTCAATAATCAAAGCGAAATAATTTTACCATTAATTTTATGAATTGAATTACATAATTTCCTTCATTCTGATAAAAAGTCATTAAAAAAGAACAAGCATTTTTGTTCATAATTCGAACTGATCAACAGGAAATACATTTTACAAGTAACAATTTTTTTTTTAAATTGACAACATTTATTCCCATTCAAATTGATTGTAATGTCAGTGAACTTATTGATTCTTTGAGTAAAAAATTCAGTCCTACTGATGTGATAATAATACAAACACATTGTAACTTCCTGATAGGAATACATACTAAATGCAGCTTTTGAAAACATTTAAACAGAATGTTTTTTTGTTTTTTTTTACTTACCTTTAAATTTAAAGTAAGTTTGAATGTTTACAATTGAAAAAAACACCATAAAAATTGGATTCCGGCATTTGAAGGAAAATGTTCACACTATTTTTCCATTTAAAAAATTTTTTAAAAATAA
Organism: Sepiola atlantica; assembly: GCA_963556195.1. Lineage (NCBI taxonomy): Eukaryota > Metazoa > Mollusca > Cephalopoda > Sepiida > Sepiolidae > Sepiola > Sepiola atlantica. The sequence goes on from OY744535.1 coordinate 66,753,659, forward strand.
AAGCTTTGATTAACTAAAAGCTTTTTAAAGATTTAAAATAGAAGAATTTTTCTTTCTTTTTCTCTTCATCTTTGCTTTTTTCTTTCTCCACTTTTCTTCTTTCCTTTTCCTATTTTCCTGATTTATGTCATTTTTTCAAGGGAAAAAAACTACTGCAGACAAAATGGCTTTTCCTGCTTTTTCTTTTCTTCCATTTTCTTTTCCTCTCTTCTTTAAAATGTCCTTATTTCTACTTTGTTCTTTGTTGATTTCATTCTTTATTTTCCCATTTTCTTCCTCTTCTTTCTTTCTACTTATGCCTTATTCTTATATTTTATTTCTTCTTTTCTTTATCTATTTGCCTATTTTTTTCTTTCTTTTCATCCTTTATTCTTTCTTTCATTGATACAAGAATAGCTGCAAGTTTTTAAAACTTTTATAATGAATTCATTTTTTTAAAACAGCAAAATAACATTTCTGTTAATGATTTTTTCTATAATTGTTAAAATTTCTTTTTTTGTTCTTTTTATAAGAGTTTAATACTTAAAAAATCCCTTCCAAAAGAGGCCATATTTGATAATAAATGTCTCTTGATTTTGCTAAAACTATCAGCTATTAATTCACGAATGACAATGTATGGTTCTCATCATCTTGAAGGTGTTTCGGTGGAATTTTAATTCACGTTTTTGCATCATACTTATATTTTCGCAATTATGTGTTAAATGTACAGCAGTAAATTGAAGACTGAACATTATTTCTATTTGCTGATCCAACACATTTAAGATTGACAACTATTTGTATTTGCTGATGAAGTTCTTTTGCAATAAAGTATGTAAGGAATATAAGTAGTCTTTTTGTATTTTTAAAATCTTTTATAAATAATCTACCCTATTATATTATTGATTAGTTCTAAAAGCTGTGGATGTGTGTGATCGACCTAAAGACTTTATTTGATATTCTCGCTAGACAGAATATCAGATTAGCAGATTTACTTTTAGCAATCACAAAGTAGCCTTACGTGTCAACAAGACAAGTGTTCGTTATCACTAGCTTACATTATTCTTTACTTTTTACTCTTGATTTATTTTTATACATTTCAAATTACACGTTTGAACGATAAATTTAGGTAAGAAAAAACATTCCCAGATCACACCGGGTACATCAAGCTATTTAACCTACTTTTTTTTCCTTTTAAAGTATCAATTTTCAGTTACTTACAAACACAGAGGTTAAATGTACTATTTTCATTAATTCAAAATGCATACATTTTATATTTCCGGTATATAACAATAGCATATCAGACGATTATCAGATTCACATATTTCAGACACTATGTTGCTTTTCGAATTAATAAGACAATCGCTCGTGAATAGTTGGTTACATTCTTCTTACATAAACATTCATAATTTCTTTTTTACTTTAAATACATTCTATATAATACTTTTCGAAAAATATAAATTCTTTAACAAAATTTTGATTTCAAGTTAACGTCGGGTACATTTACATACTCATTTGACCTTTTCTATCTTCATAGAGTATCGATTTTCAACGGGTTGAAAACACCAAGCTGTAACATAGCAGTTTGAATCAATAGAGTCCACAGCCTTTTACATTCTCAGCATAATGGAATATATTTTGTCATTCCATTTTCACAGTAGCAGTCATCTGGTCACTATACTTATGATAAATGTTGCAGCTGTTTTTCCTCACTATTGTACATTCGCATATACAAAATAAGACTTTCTATTACTTTGTAATAATGTTCACAATAGGCGTTCAGTACCGCTGAAGAAAATTAAAGATATTATTTCTTGAAATAAAAATCCTATTTGAAAATAATAACGTATTTCGTAAATTTATTTTACTTAAAGAATGAAGTCCACTTATATGCTTTTTGGTTTAGTATTCAAAATAATATGCAAAATGTCTTCTTTCTATATATAACATATATATATATATATATATATATATATATATAACATATATATATATAACATATATATATAACATATATATATATAACATATATATATATATAACATATATATATATGTATATATATATAACATATATATATATAACATATATATATAACATATATATATATAACATATATATATATATAACATATATATATATATAACATATATATATATGTATATATATATAACATATATATATATAACATATATATATATAACATATATATATGACATCTATTATATAAATCCCACCTGTCTGTATGTATGTATGTATGTATGTATGTAAAGCTTCTCCTCCGAAAGTACCCAACAAACGGTCACACGGGTGACATCATTCCAACCGGCCAGCCCAGGCGCGTCTAATATCTCGGAACCGGAAGAAAAAAATTGACTCTTCCGGGGTCGACTGAGCACTTTTCTCCAATGGGGGGTGGCTTTTAACTCCATTTTTCAACGTTATTTATACTAATTTGAGAAGAAAAATAATGCAAAATCACGATAAACTAGATATGACGTCAGAGTAAGGGAGTGGCGGGAGGAAATTCACTCACACTACAACCATCCTTTTCCTTTCTTTCTTCTTTCCCTCCCACCCTTTCTTTCTTAATCTATTATATAAATCCCACCTGTCTGTATGTATGTATGTATGTATGTATGTATGTAAAGCTTCTCCTCCGAAAGTACCCAACAAACGGTCACACGGGTGACATCATTCCAACCGGCCAGCCCAGGCGCGTCTAATATCTCGGAACCGGAAGAAAAAAATTGACTCTTCCGGGGTCGACTGAGCACTTTTCTCCAATGGGGGGTGGCTTTTAACTCCATTTTTCAACGTTATTTATACTAATTTGAGAAGAAAAATAATGCAAAATCACGATAAACTAGATATGACGTCAGAGTAAGGGAGTGGCGGGAGGAAATTCACTCACACTACAACCATCTTTTTCCTTTCTTTCTTCTTTCCCTCCCACCCTTTCTTTCTTAATCTATTATATAAATCCCACCTGTCTGTATGTATGTATGTATGTATGTATGTAAAGCTTCTCCTCCGAAAGTACCCAACAAACGGTCACACGGGTGACATCATTCCAACCGGCCAGCCCAGGCGCGTCTAATATCTCGGAACCGGAAGAAAAAAATTGACTCTTCCGGGGTCGACTGAGCACTTTTCTCCAATGGGGGGTGGCTTTTAACTCCATTTTTCAACGTTATTTATACTAATTTGAGAAGAAAAATAATGCAAAATCACGATAAACTAGATATGACGTCAGAGTAAGGGAGTGGCGGGAGGAAATTCACTCACACTACAACCATCTTTTTCCTTTCTTTCTTCTTTCCCTCCCACCCTTTCTTTCTTAATCTATTATATAAATCCCACCTGTCTGTATGTATGTATGTATGTATGTATGTAAAGCTTCTCCTCCGAAAGTACCCAACAAACGGTCACACGGGTGACATCATTCCAACCGGCCAGCCCAGGCGCGTCTAATATCTCGGAACCGGAAGAAAAAAATTGACTCTTCCGGGGTCGACTGAGCACTTTTCTCCAATGGGGGGTGGCTTTTAACTCCATTTTTCAACGTTATTTATACTAATTTGAGAAGAAAAATAATGCAAAATCACGATAAACTAGATATGACGTCAGAGTAAGGGAGTGGCGGGAGGAAATTCACTCACACTACAACCATCTTTTTCCTTTCTTTCTTCTTTCCCTCCCACCCTTTCTTTCTTAATTATTAATAGACGCTAATATTTCTTCCCCCCTCCCTTCCTCACTATGGCCGTTCTGTTATCCTGATATAATACTCCCAGGCATTACCTCCTCCTTTCAGGCCAAATGGGGGGAGGGGGGGGGGAATGTCGGCATTCACCGATGTGAGCGCCACAGGCCAAATCTGCGGAGGGGGAATGTCGGCATTCGGCGGTGGGGTGCATCAGGCCAAATCTGGGGAGGGGGAATGTCGGCATTCGCCGGTATGAGCGCCCTAGGCCAAATCTGGGGAGGAGGAATGTCGGCATTCGCCGGTATGAGCGCCTCAGGCCAAATCTGGGGAGGGGGAATGTCGGCATTCACCGGTATAAGCGCCTCAGGCCAAATCTGGGGAGGGGGAGTGTCGGCATTCGCCGGATGAGCGCCTCAGGCGAAACTTGGGGAGGTGGAGTGTCAGCATTCGCCGGTGTGAACGCCCCAGGTGAAATTCAGGGGAGGGGGAGGAGTATAAGTAATCGTCGGTGAGATCCCGACCGAGGTTATTAGCCTGTACTTTAGGGGAGATGAAATTCCCAAAAGGAAAAGGGATTAAAAAATAAAATGATAATCTGATTTTTGATTCGACAGTGTAAAACCGACACCTATCGGATAATACACTTGATCTCAAGGCAAATTGCCGAGAACAGATACTACACTTTGATCTTAGCCAAAAGGCTGAGAAAGGATCCGAAATTGAAAGGTATTTACTCCTCCCCAGGAGTTAGGCACAAGGCCAGTTTTATCTTACTCCCACAAGTAAGATGTGACCACAGATTGGGTCGAGAAAGTGGGGTTAAAAGCCAGCGCTCGAGAGGTGAGCACTCTGGCCATTTAAAAATTGCCTGGGCAGCCCCGTCGGCATTCCCCGGTAGGGGCGCCTCAGACAGTAAGCAATAAACTTACTCCTCCCCAAAGAGGGGAGGCGAAGCCTGGGAGGGTGGACCTCCTAGAACTGCACAGGACAATCCCATAGACCGGCGTAAATCAAGCCCCGGAGGCCAAGACAATACCAGTCTATGGGGAACAGATACTACACTTTGATCTTAGCCAAAAGACCAAGTAAAGCATCCGAAGAAATTTTTGGAGAGATTTCTATCAGTATTTATAACGAATCTACGACAGCACAGCGGTCTATCTACTTATACACTGTTTAAATTACATTAATAAATTAACAAGTAATAATAACTATGATTTTCTTTCAACAAACATTGTATAATACTATTTAACAACTTATTACATAGAATTTTGAATATAAAAAAATAATTTTAGACTCCCCCAGGTCGTTTTTCTCTAATTCAACATAGCTTTTAGACGCCATTTTTTTTTAACCGAAAATTACATTAATTCACTTCTTTTGGCTAAGATCAAGGTGTAGTATCTGTTCCGATGGATACTGAACTCCATAGACTGGTATCGTCTTGGCCTTCGGGGCTTCATTCCGCCGGTCTATGGGTCTGTCCTGTGCAGTTCTAGGAGGTCCACACTCCCAGGCTTTGTCTCCCCTCTTTGGGGAGGAGTAAGTTTATTGCTTACTGAGGCGCCTCTACCAGGGGAATCCCGACGGGGCGGCCCAGGCAATTTTTAATGGCCAGATTGCTAACCTTCTCGTTGATTTTCAAAGTACTCGGCGTTGTCCGGGAGAAAAGTGTTCAATATCCTAGATAGAGCTACTGTAGTGATAGGTTTGGAAAATATTTTAACGCCATCTTCGTTACCCTTTGGACTATTTTGCAGATAAAAAGGATGGAGGATACCTAAGTAATTTCAGTTGTGCTCAGGAGGCCTCCTTGATTTTCAAAGTACTCGGCGTTGTCCGGGAGAAAAGTGCTCAATATCCTAGATAGAGCTACTCTAGTGATAGCTTTGGAAAATATTTTAACGCCATCTTCGTTACCCTTTGGACTATTTTGCAGATAAAAAGGAGGGAGGATACCTAAGTAATTTCAGTAGTGCTAAAGAGGCCTCCTTGATTTTCAAAGTACTCGGCGTTGTCCGGGAGAAAAGTGCTCAATATCCTAGATAGAGCTACTGTAGTGATAGGTTTGGAAAATATTTTAACGCCATCTTCGTTACACTTTGGACTATTTTGCAGATAAAAAGGAGGGAGGATACCTAAGTAATTTCAGTTGTGCTCAGGAGGCCTCCTTGATTTTCAAAGTACTCGGCGTTGTCCGGGAGAAAAGTGCTCAATATCCTAGATAGAGCTACTGTAGTGATAGCTTTGGAAAATATTTTAACGCCATCTTCGTTACCCTTTGGACTATTTTGCAGATAAAAAAGAGGGAGGATACCTAAGTAATTTCAGTAGTGCTCAGGAGGCGTCCTTGATTTTCAAAGTACTCGGCGTTGTCCGGGAGAAAAGATCTCTATATCCTAAGTAGAGCTACTGTAGTGATAGGTTTGGAAAATATTTTAACGCCATCTTCGTTACCCTTTGGACTATTTTGCAGATGAAAAGGAGGGAGGATACCTAAGTGACTTCAGTAGTGCTCATGAGGCCTCCTTGATTTTTAAAGTACTCGGCGTTGTCCGGGAGAAAAGTGCTCAATGTTCTAGATAGAGCTACTGTAGTGATAGGTTTGGAAAATATTTTAACGCCATCTTCGTTCCCCTTTGGACTATTATTAAGATGAAAAGGAGGGAGGATACCTAAGTAATTTCAGTAGTACTCATGAGGCCTCCTTGATTTTCAAAGTACTCGGCGTTGTTCGGGAGAAAAGTGCTCAATATCCTAGATAGAGCTACTGTAGTGATAGCTTTGGAAAATATTTTAACGCCATCTTCGTTACCCTTTGGACTATTTTGCAGATAAAAAAGAGAGAGGATACCTAAGTAATTTCAGTAGTGCTCAGGAGGCCTCCTTGATTTTCAAAGTACTCGGCGTTGTCCGGGAGAAAAGTGCTCAATATCCTAGATAGAGCTACTGTAGTGATAGGTTTGGAAAATATTTTAACGCCATCTTCGTTCCCCTTTGGACTATTTTGCAGATGAAAAGGAGGGAGGATACCTAAGTAATTTCAGTAGTGCTCAGGAGGCCTACTTGATTTTCAAAGTACTCGGCGTTGTCCGGGAGAAAAGTGCTCAATGTCCTAGATAGAGCTACTGTAGTGATAGGTTTGGAAAATATTTTAACGCCATCTTCGTTCCCCTTTGGACTATTTTGCAGATGAAAAGGAGGGAGGATACCTAAGTAATTTCAGTAGTGCTCATGAGGCCTCCTTGATTTTCAAAGTACTCGGCGTTGTCCGGGAGAAAAGTGCTCAATATCCTAGATAGAGCTACTGTAGTGATAGGTTTGGAAAATATTTTAACGCCATCTTCGTTACCCTTTTGGACTATTTTGCAGATGAAAAGGAGGGAGGATACCTAAGTAATTTCAGTAGTGCTCAGGAGGCCTCCTTGATTTTCAAAGTACTCGGCGTTGTCCGGGAGAAAAGTGCTCAATATCCTAGATATAGCTACTGTAGTGATAGGTTTGGAAAATATTTTAACGCCATCTTCGTTCCCCTTTGGACTATTTTGCAGATAAAAAGGAGGGAGGATACCTAAGTGATTTCAGTAGTGCTCATGAGGCCTCCTTGATTTTTAAAGTACTCGGCGTTGTCCGGGAGAAAAGTCCTCAATGTCCTAGATAGAGCTACTGTAGTGATAGGTTTGGATAATATTTTAACAGCATCTACGCTGAAAAGGATAGGGGAAATCGATAAGAGTAATTTCAGTAGTGCTCAGGAGGCCCCTTGATTTTTAAATTACTCGGCGTTGTCCGGGAGAAAAGTGCTGAATATCCTAGATAGAGCTACTGTAATGATATGTTTTGAAAATATTTTAACACCATCTTCGTTTCCCTTTGGACTATTTTGCAGATGAAAAGGAGGGAGATTACCTAAGTGATTTCAGTAGTGCTCAGGAGGCCTCCTTGATTTTCAAAGTACTCAGCGTTGTCTGGGAGAAAAGTGCTCAATATCGTAGATAGAGCTACATGATGAAAAGGAGAGGGGGGCAGTAAGGGTTATTTCAGTAGTAGCTTCTGCGGTATTGAACCTGGGGAGGTCTTCTGCGGTATAGGAACCTGCAGCTCCTGCGGTAGGGGACCAGAGGAGTGAATCTGCGGTATAGGAACTTGAGGCTTCTGCATTATGGCAGGCGGGGGAGGGGTGCTTCTGCGGTATAGAAACAGGGGGTGTGCTTCTGCAGTATAGGAACCTGAGGTATTTGCGGTATGGCACCCAGGGTGTGCTTCTGCGGTATGGCACCCGGGGGGTGCTTCTGCGGTATAGAAACCGGGGGGGGGGTTGCTTCTGCAGTATAGCAACTGGTGGGTACTCTTGTGGTATAGAAACCGGAGGGTGGTGCTTCTGCGGTATAGGAGCCTGAGGATTCAGCGGTATGGTACTCAGGGGGTTCTTCTGCGGTATAGGGGTGTGCTTCTATGGTATAGCACCCGGGGGTTTGCTTCTGCAGTATAGGAACTTGAAGCTTCTGCGGTATAGCAGCTAAGGGTAGGTTGCTTCTGCGGTATAGGACCACGAGGCTTCTGCGTTATAGCACCTGGTGGGGGTGCTTCGTCAGTATAGGACCACGAGGCTTCTGCAGTATAGCAACCGGGGGAGGGGGGGGTTCTCTGGTATAGCAACGGGGGGGAGGGGGTGCTTCTGTTTGTATTGCACTCGGGGGGTGTTTTTGCAGAATAGGAACCTGAGGCTTCTGCGGTATGGCAACCAGGAGGCTGCTTCTGCGGTATGGCACCCAGGGGGGTGCTTCTGCAGTATAGAATCACGATGCTTCTGCGGTATAGCCACCAGGGGTGGGGTGCTTCTGCGGTATAGGACCACAAGGCTTCTGCGGTATAGTATTCGCACTGGGCCGGTGATAGATGCGTATTTCGCATTCGCACTTGGGCTGCGATAGGTACGTATGTATCATTCACACTGGGGCAGCGATAGGTATGTATATAGCATGCATACCGGGGCGGCAATAGGTACTTTTATAGTATATGCACCGGGGCGGCAATAGGTACATATATAGTATGTGCACTGGGGCGACAGTAGGTACGTATATAGTCTGCGCACCATTGTGGCGATACATACGTATATAGTATGAATACCGGAGCGGAGATAAGTACCTATATAGAAAGCGCAGATAGAGGTGGTACTTTTTATAGAAATATGTCATACTATTGCCCTGGAAAACGTAGGAGAAATGGTGGGGAAGAAGCAGCTTTCGCAAAAGGCAAAATAAGAAAGTAGCGGTGAAATGGGGCGACCAGGGAAGAGAAAGGTAGAAAGATAAAGAGACGGCTATAGAGGAGGGGGGAAATAGAAGTTTGAATATAAAGATGTTACACACGCGATTTCTCTTCAATTATATGTTTTTATGACCCCGAGCAACGCCGGGTAGCCCCGCTAGTCTATTATATAAATCCCACCTGTCTGTATGTATGTATGTATGTATGTATGTAAAGCTTCTCCTCCGAAAGTACCCAACAAACGGTCACACGGGTGACATCATTCCAACCGGCCAGCCCAGGCGCGTCTAATATCTCGGAACCGGAAGAAAAAAATTGACTCTTCCGGGGTCGACTGAGCACTTTTCTCCAATGGGGGGTGGCTTTTAACTCCATTTTTCAACGTTATTTATACTAATTTGAGAAGAAAAATAATGCAAAATCACGATAAACTAGATATGACGTCAGAGTAAGGGAGTGGCGGGAGGAAATTCACTCACACTACAACCATCTTTTTCCTTTCTTTCTTCTTTCCCTCCCACCCTTTCTTTCTTAATTATTAATAGACGCTAATATTTCTTCCCCCCTCCCTTCCTCACTATGGCCGTTCTGTTATCCTGATATAATACTCCCAGGCATTACCTCCTCCTTTCAGGCCAAATGGGGGGAGGGGGGGGGGGAATGTCGGCATTCACCGATGTGAGCGCCACAGGCCAAATCTGCGGAGGGGGAATGTCGGCATTCGGCGGTGGGGTGCATCAGGCCAAATCTGGGGAGGGGGAATGTCGGCATTCGCCGGTATGAGCGCCCTAGGCCAAATCTGGGGAGGAGGAATGTCGGCATTCGCCGGTATGAGCGCCTCAGGCCAAATCTGGGGAGGGGGAATGTCGGCATTCACCGGTATAAGCGCCTCAGGCCAAATCTGGGGAGGGGGAGTGTCGGCATTCGCCGGATGAGCGCCTCAGGCGAAACTTGGGGAGGTGGAGTGTCAGCATTCGCCGGTGTGAACGCCCCAGGTGAAATTCAGGGGAGGGGGAGGAGTATAAGTAATCGTCGGTGAGATCCCGACCGAGGTTATTAGCCTGTACTTTAGGGGAGATGAAATTCCCAAAAGGAAAAGGGATTAAAAAATAAAATGATAATCTGATTTTTGATTCGACAGTGTAAAACCGACACCTATCGGATAATACACTTGATCTCAAGGCAAATTGCCGAGAACAGATACTACACTTTGATCTTAGCCAAAAGGCTGAGAAAGGATCCGAAATTGAAAGGTATTTACTCCTCCCCAGGAGTTAGGCACAAGGCCAGTTTTATCTTACTCCCACAAGTAAGATGTGACCACAGATTGGGTCGAGAAAGTGGGGTTAAAAGCCAGCGCTCGAGAGGTGAGCACTCTGGCCATTTAAAAATTGCCTGGGCAGCCCCGTCGGCATTCCCCGGTAGGGGCGCCTCAGACAGTAAGCAATAAACTTACTCCTCCCCAAAGAGGGGAGGCGAAGCCTGGGAAGGTGGACCTCCTAGAACTGCACAGGACAATCCCATAGACCGGCGTAAATCAAGCCCCGGAGGCCAAGACAATACCAGTCTATGGGGAACAGATACTACACTTTGAAAAATTTATTTGCAGAAAATACATGTTTATATTCAAAACAAATTAGGCACAAGGCCATCAAAAGTGTGGGGAAGGGTGTCGTTGGTCATCCTTTGTCTAAGGTAATAAAATTGTCTATCCTACTCTTTACTAGAATCATCTCAGTCACCACAATACCACATTTACTCTAGGGGCCGTCCTACTTAGGCTATTATAAAATAAGTTGGCAATCTTAAAATTTCCTTAGGTTTTTTTTTTTTTTTTTTTTTTTTTTTTTTTCTTCAAAATAAAATAAATAAATAAATAAATAAATATGGTTATATTTACAGAAATTCATTGGAGTATAATGGGGTAGGGGAGAAAAGCAAAACCCAGTTAGTAAGACCCTCCTAATCCTTTCTAAATATTAGACTGCCCACTGTTTTCCGGTTTGTTCCGAACCAGAAACAAGCAGATTCGTCTCTAAATGGGGGTGGGATCTAAGTGGGAGAAAAAAGAGAGTGGGGGATGGAGTTTGGAGAGTGGGTGGTGTCCTTCCAAGATAGGTGCAAGTTGGGGTGGGGCTGAGGACAAAAAATTGAAAGTGGAGAGTGGGCATCTTGGAGGGTTTCTATTACCAGGAGGGTGGGATAACTCATTCATTCAACTAGATAAGAGGCTAAACTTACCCAAAGGGCTGGGGTCCGACTGGACAAGGAACCGTGCACGCCATGCTCAGGCCGGGAACACGTACTCATACTTGACTCCTTTTCGTACACACAAGCTCGCTACTTGTATCCACCTTTTTTCAAAAACCGAGGAGTGTAATCTTTTCCTATCACATCTGATCTTGACTTTCAGCTGGTGCTTGAAGAATGCGATCAGATCCTGATCAGCAAAAGATTCAACCCCCTGGTTATTTCTCAGACGCGACGTCCACACCACCATTCGCGCTACAGCCAGGATCACGAGAAACACCATTCGTCTCTCCCCATCCCACGGCGGACAGACGTTGTCTATTACGTAAGCTAGGTGCAGTGGCAGCGGCTGCTCAGGATCGATGCGAGCCGTCACCTCATTGACGTACTCCCAGTACTGCTGGAGCTTATGGCACAAGAAGAAAGCGTGATCAGGCGTTTCCTCAAAGAGCCTGTCGCAACGGGGACACTCGGGTGAGTCCTCAATTCCGGATCTCTGCAGTATTGCATTAAGGGGTAGCGCATTCCGGGCCAATCGCCAGGTCAGAGAGAACTCCGAGTTGTTGATATGACTCGTTCCCGGTGCCCAACTCCATTCGGAGCGGATCTCCTCCTCTGTCCACCCGCAACGCTTAACTAACGGATCGTCAGCTGCCCCCCTCACTAATCCTCTATGGAGTTCTTTTCTAGAAAGCCGCGAAAGGTCACTGGACCTAGGAAGCTTTTTGAGCGCGGCTCGACACTCCCTGAAAAACTGCGATTCACCCCTCGGCCTACGATGGCCCTCAACCGAATGGTCGAGGATAAGGTCGGGGAAAGCACTATCGACCGCGGGGTTCCACGCAGATTCCTCTGTCAATGTTCGACTCAGGAAAGCCAGTCTCTCGGCGTCTCGATGACATGTCAAGTCAGGCATCCCCAGGCCTCCTTCACACGGACGTTGAATGCAGACCTGGCTGCAAACCCAATGCCTCTTCCTGTCCCAGAGAAGTGAGGACAGAAGGCGCCGGAGCACCTTGAGGCGGTTCACAGGCAGGGGAAGCACAGCCAATCGGTAAAGGATGAGAGGGAAGACGTAGGTGGCGCACGCCTCCGCTCTACCCTTTAAGGAGAGTTTCCTTCGAAGCCAAGTGTTAACCGACGCTTCGACCTTTGACTGTACCTCCGACCAATTCCTATCGAGCTGGAGGCCCGGTCCGAACCACACGCCAAGGATTCGAACCGGGCCATCTGTCCAGCAGAACGGAGCTGGAAGGGTTGTGTCACCGCTCCAGGCACCCAACCGCAGGCCAGTTGACTTGTTACAGTTGATTTTGGCCCCTGTGATCGTTTCGTAATGTGTGAGCGCCTCTGTCACCCTCTCAATGTCTTGGAAGCACGACACATAGACGGTGATGTCATCGGCGAACGCGGAGACCCTGGCTCGTGCTCCACCAGGCAAAGCGATTCCGCATAGGGCCAGACCTGCCTCCCCACTCCTTAGCTTGCGAAGTAGTGGCTCCAGTGCAAGGATGTAGAGCAGGGGCGACAGCGGACAACCCTGGCGTACCGACCGGGAGACAGCGAAAGACTTCGAACGCCTTCCGTTTACCTGTACTACTGCCGTCTGCGAGCTATACAGAACAGAGATCCATTTGCGGAAATCCGGTTTGAAACCGGCGGTCTCTAAAACAGATGCCAAGAAGCGATGGTCGACCCTGTCGAAAGCTTTGGACTGATCCAAGTTGATCAGCGCGGCTTCCGTGTCGTCTTCTATCCCCTCTATGATCGTACGAATCAGGTGCAAGTTGTTCTGAATCGATCTCCCCTTCACAGCGTAGTTCTGCTCAAGTTCGATCAATTCTCCGATGACACCCTGCAACCGGTTCGATAAGATCTTGGCCAAAATCTTTAACTCTGTGTTTAGCAGAGTAATGGGCCTGTAATCGTCTAGTTCCTCCCCACCATGCCTGTCCCGCTTCTTTAGCAATGTGATCACTCCCTTGGTGACTTGACCTGGGATAGAACCCTGGTTAAACCAGTGGTTGAACACACTCGTCAGAATCGGCACAAACATGTGCGACAGCCTCAAATACATCTCGTAGGGCAGACCATCAAGTCCCGGCGATTTGTCACAGCCGACTTGCTTCAACGCAGCTAAGACCTCACGCTCCGTAACCCTGCCTTCACAACCAGCTGCTCTAGCCACATCGAGGCGGGGAGAGTCAGCCAAATAGTTGCCAAACTCCTGGACCGGGAGGTTGGGCAGTTGGGTGTAGCGTTCCTCGAAATGCTCTCGAAATCCCTCGCAGATCTCCCGAGTCGACCCCAAGGCACGTCCATCTGGGTGCCTGACTTTTCCAATGTATCTATCCGAGCCACGCCTCGAAACTTCCCTACGCTCATCTACGTCGCAGTTCACGGCTTCATTGGAAACTTTCCTTAGCCTAGCCCTAACTACTTGGCCTTCATAGCGCTCGCTAGCCTCGCGTCGTAGGTCTTGTTTAGTTAGTTCTATGCTTACAGTATCCCCCTCAGCCACCACACGGGTTAGTTTCTCTTCTAAGTGCTTTTCCGTCTTGGCCTTATCTAAAGCGAGACGCTGGGCGTATTTGACGGAAAAGGTTCTGATCTTAGTTTTTAAACTAACCCACCACCTACTTCCGGTAACTGCCCCCACTAAAGCCTTCTGGATAAGCTGCATTAGCTTTTCCCGGAAGTCTCGTATCTCCAGCAAGGAGGTATTCAACTTCCAGTACCCGGCTAGTTTAGGCCTGTTCCCTAACTTCAACTGGGCCATAACTAGTTTATGGTCCGATTGACCTAACCATTTGAACGTAGGACACGATATAAAGTCTACATCGCCTCTTCTAACTAACATCCTATCCAAATAAGTATTCGGGTAGGAAGGCACACTATTTGTCCATGTCCAATTCTCCCGCCCCGGATGATCGACACGAAACCTGTCGACCAGATCGCATCTTTCCATCAGGTCAACCAGGCTGGTCTCACATCTCTCCGTCCCTCTCGTTCCCCTCCCGACCTTGTCTATTTTGGGATTAAGGATGGCATTCCAATCTCCCATTAAAACTACGCGTTTTGGACATGCGACAAACACATCCAGATCCCGAAAAAAGGAGACCCTCTCTCGAGCGGTGCTGGGTGCATGAACCGCAATTACCCGGAACACAAAATCCTTTACGGCCACATCGGCCACGACCAGCCTGCCCCCCAAATCCCTATGAACAACGTCTACCGTCGCGGACAGGGTGCGTTTCACAAGCAAGGAGACACCCTTCCCCCGGGGATTCCCATATGCTGAGAAGACGTCGTAGTCTCTTGTCAGCACTTGACAATCCGCGGATGAAACAAAGTGCGTCTCCTGGATCGCAGCTACATCCACTCCCAGGGACAGGAGATCCCTCCGGACGCGAACCGCCCGGTTTGAAGACCTCAAGCCCCTTGCATTCAAACTAGCCAAGCACAGAGTCATGAACTTACCTTAAGCAGTGTTGCACCCGGTTCCAAAGTCTGCCGGCAAGAGGACGCCGACGCTATGCGCCATGCTCAATGTGGCCAATTCTTTGGTGTCCTGGCCGCTGCGTGCAATGCCGCCGACGTCCAGGGGAAAGGTAAGTTTTAAGGCCCTATAAAGAGAAGGATGAACCAACATTGGGACCCTTCCCTTGCATTCTGGTAAAAGTTCGTCCAGGGAAGGGTCTTTGTCCTTGGTGAGGTTTATTCCCGGTATGGCTCCCTCCGTGGCCTCCAGCATTTGCCAGACAGAGTTGTTACGACCGGCTGGAAGCCTTACGAAAGTTGTTAATAAGGGGGCCTCCGGGAAATTGGTGGGGTCTTCTATGTCTTTACCCCCTATCTGGCTGAAGTCCAACAGAGGTTTTAAGTTCCTCTTCTGCCGGAAGGATACGTCCATGCCAAAAGATAGGGGGTCAATTTTACACAGCTCCCTCCCCAATTTAAAGGGGAGGGGTCTTTCTTTGATTTTCCTCCGAGCCGGTGAGGAAGATTGGCTCCTTTTCCTCCCCGGTTTGACTAGTTTGGGCTGAGAGGATTCGGAGCTGGGTGGTGTATGTGCAGGTGTCTGTTTTGATAAATGCAGTGTGGGGGCTGGTGTTACTGCTTGTGTTGGTGTGGGGGCCGGTGCTTGCAGAGTGGGGATAGGTTTTTTCTTCGAAATTGTTGTACTGGGGATGGGAGTTGGTTGGGTGGATGTAGGTTTTGGAGGTGTCGGGGATGGTGTCTGCTCCATGGGGGATTGGGCAATCTTTTCTTCCCTTATCCTCTTTTTTCCTTTCATTTGTTCTTTTTCTGAACCGGGGGGGAGCAAATTTTTTGGCATCTCCTCCTCACCGACTTCTTCCTCTTCATCGGAGGATTTTTTTTGTTTTCTTTTTACCCCCTGCCGGTTTTGCGGCCTGAGGGCAATCTGTTCATTTTGCTGCTGCTGCTTCTGCTGTTCCTGTTGCTGCTGTTCCTGCGGTTGGACGAGTGGTGAGATCACGGTGGAAGCGGCTACATTCTTCCTCTCTTCCCTCACCACTGTGCTGCATTCTTCTTCTGCTCTTCCCAAGGGTTTTTTTGATCTTGGGGCTGTTGTTGTAGCAGAAATTGGAAGAGTGGTTGGAGCTGTCTTCAGAACCGGCACAGGAGCAGCCGATGGCGTTATTTGGCTGCAAACTGCTTTTTTGGGGCAGTTCTTTGCCATGTGGCCTATTTGCTGACAAAACCAGCAGTGCGGGCGACGGCCTTCTACCACGATCGGCATGTTCCAGCCTTTATGCGTCAGCACCGACGGAATTGCAAGGAAGTCTGCCCGCATCAGCCTCATGGCGATCGTGTAGTCGGCCATGTGTAGTCCACTCCTGGACCTTACCGGGTCCACTTGTTCTACATCCCCAAACTGGCTGAAGTATGCGCCTAGGTAATCCGCGCACAGATCAGGTGGGGCATTATAAATGCGGACCCGGGTCCTCCTTTTGCCCTGGTATTCGGGCTGCAATTTTATACTCCCGCTCCTCATCTCTTTCATGGAGAGACGTTCTGCTTCCTCCCGAGAGGGGAGCAGGATGTCCCACATGGCATAGCTCCTTTGGCAGATATAGGTTGCTGGAATGTTTAGCTTCTTTAGGAGCTCCGCCATATCCTCCTTTTTGAGTCCCAGGAGGCGATTTTCCTTCAAGTCCGAGGTTACGAGGGACAAAACCCTGTCCTCAATCGCCTCCCAGGAACCAGGCACAGGCTGCAGTACACTCCCTTCAATGTACTGTTTATATTTTTTTAAATACAATTCTTTGTAGTCCTGTGGGGACAACCTCTTCTCTGGGTTCTTCTTCCCCCAAGCAGACTCCCTCGGTGGTGCTGTTTTGGCCTCCCTCTGGTCCCTGATGGTGGAACCAGAGACGCCTTGGCTCCTGGAAGCGGAGCCCCTTTTCTGGGGAGTTCGGAGGGTATTGGAAGTGGAGGGAATCGCCGCATTGAGTGAAGTTGGCTCTTTTCCCTTTTTTGCTCCCTCGCTGGGGGAAGCCAGACTCCCTGCAATGGAGCCACTCACTGGGGGAGCTATGCTTACTTCAACTGCAGAGGGCACCACCATATTGGGTGAAACCGCCTCTTTTCGTTTTTCTGCTCCCTCATTTGGGGAGTCAGCCTCTGGGGGAGCAACCCCTTTTTGGTTTGCATTCCCGCAAAGGGAATCCTTTTTAGGGGAAGCCGCCCCTGGCACGATGACATCCGGGCGGTAAGCCCCGTCGGTGCACTTTGCGGGTCCCACTTCCCCATTGGGGGAGTCAACCTGCAGGGGAGCCTCCCTTTTTTGGTGTTCATTCCCGCATGGGGAGTCCTTTTTAGGAAAGTCTATATCCGGGCAGTATGCCCTGTCCTTTTCGGCTCCCCCATTGGGGGAGTCGTCCTCTATGGGAGCAACTGTCTTGGTGGGGTCCGGGCTGAGAGATGTGTCATGCTCCTCAGCGTGCTTGGTGGTAAATGAAATCTCTTCCATGTCTCTGCCAGTTAAAATAATAATAAAAGAAAGAAGTGTGGGTGGGGGGGCTGAAAGTTCACGATTTCAACTGGCGTGGAGACGGCGTCGACTATAGAGCCGGTTTTGGCGCGCTCTCAGGGCGCCAAAACAGGCAAGAGGGGGAGATAGAACTGAGAGAGGGAGGGGGAGAGCGTTAATAGAAGAGAGAAAGTGGGTTTGACCCCCCTTGTCGCTCGAGGCTTACGGGAAGGTCAGTGTTGCATCTCAACCAGAAGGGAGAAGGAAGTGATAGTAAAAGTGGGTCATGCGGTGAGGGTGCCGCTGACAATGTAAAACAAGAGGGTTGTTACTGCATCCCCCACCCCAATGACTAGGGCGAGAATCAGTACATTAGAAAAAATATTTGACCAAAATCAAAATGAGAGAACAGATACTACACTTTGATCTTAGCCAAAAGACCAAGTAAAGCATCCGAAGAAATTTTTGGAGAGATTTCTATCAGTATTTATAACGAATCTACGACAGCACAGCGGTCTATCTACTTATACACTGTTTAAATTACATTAATAAATTAACAAGTAATAATAACTATGATTTTCTTTCAACAAACATTGTATAATACTATTTAACAACTTATTACATAGAATTTTGAATATAAAAAAATAATTTTAGACTCCCCCAGGTCGTTTTTCTCTAATTCAACATAGCTTTTAGACGCCATTTTTTTTTAACCGAAAATTACATTAATTCACTTCTTTTGGCTAAGATCAAGGTGTAGTATCTGTTCCGATGGATACTGAACTCCATAGACTGGTATCGTCTTGGCCTTCGGGGCTTCATTCCGCCGGTCTATGGGTCTGTCCTGTGCAGTTCTAGGAGGTCCACACTCCCAGGCTTTGTCTCCCCTCTTTGGGGAGGAGTAAGTTTATTGCTTACTGAGGCGCCTCTACCAGGGGAATCCCGACGGGGCGGCCCAGGCAATTTTTAATGGCCAGATTGCTAACCTTCTCGTTGATTTTCAAAGTACTCGGCGTTGTCCGGGAGAAAAGTGTTCAATATCCTAGATAGAGCTACTGTAGTGATAGGTTTGGAAAATATTTTAACGCCATCTTCGTTACCCTTTGGACTATTTTGCAGATAAAAAGGATGGAGGATACCTAAGTAATTTCAGTTGTGCTCAGGAGGCCTCCTTGATTTTCAAAGTACTCGGCGTTGTCCGGGAGAAAAGTGCTCAATATCCTAGATAGAGCTACTCTAGTGATAGCTTTGGAAAATATTTTAACGCCATCTTCGTTACCCTTTGGACTATTTTGCAGATAAAAAGGAGGGAGGATACCTAAGTAATTTCAGTAGTGCTAAAGAGGCCTCCTTGATTTTCAAAGTACTCGGCGTTGTCCGGGAGAAAAGTGCTCAATATCCTAGATAGAGCTACTGTAGTGATAGGTTTGGAAAATATTTTAACGCCATCTTCGTTACACTTTGGACTATTTTGCAGATAAAAAGGAGGGAGGATACCTAAGTAATTTCAGTTGTGCTCAGGAGGCCTCCTTGATTTTCAAAGTACTCGGCGTTGTCCGGGAGAAAAGTGCTCAATATCCTAGATAGAGCTACTGTAGTGATAGCTTTGGAAAATATTTTAACGCCATCTTCGTTACCCTTTGGACTATTTTGCAGATAAAAAAGAGGGAGGATACCTAAGTAATTTCAGTAGTGCTCAGGAGGCGTCCTTGATTTTCAAAGTACTCGGCGTTGTCCGGGAGAAAAGATCTCTATATCCTAAGTAGAGCTACTGTAGTGATAGGTTTGGAAAATATTTTAACGCCATCTTCGTTACCCTTTGGACTATTTTGCAGATGAAAAGGAGGGAGGATACCTAAGTGACTTCAGTAGTGCTCATGAGGCCTCCTTGATTTTTAAAGTACTCGGCGTTGTCCGGGAGAAAAGTGCTCAATGTTCTAGATAGAGCTACTGTAGTGATAGGTTTGGAAAATATTTTAACGCCATCTTCGTTCCCCTTTGGACTATTATTAAGATGAAAAGGAGGGAGGATACCTAAGTAATTTCAGTAGTACTCATGAGGCCTCCTTGATTTTCAAAGTACTCGGCGTTGTTCGGGAGAAAAGTGCTCAATATCCTAGATAGAGCTACTGTAGTGATAGCTTTGGAAAATATTTTAACGCCATCTTCGTTACCCTTTGGACTATTTTGCAGATAAAAAAGAGAGAGGATACCTAAGTAATTTCAGTAGTGCTCAGGAGGCCTCCTTGATTTTCAAAGTACTCGGCGTTGTCCGGGAGAAAAGTGCTCAATATCCTAGATAGAGCTACTGTAGTGATAGGTTTGGAAAATATTTTAACGCCATCTTCGTTCCCCTTTGGACTATTTTGCAGATGAAAAGGAGGGAGGATACCTAAGTAATTTCAGTAGTGCTCAGGAGGCCTACTTGATTTTCAAAGTACTCGGCGTTGTCCGGGAGAAAAGTGCTCAATGTCCTAGATAGAGCTACTGTAGTGATAGGTTTGGAAAATATTTTAACGCCATCTTCGTTCCCCTTTGGACTATTTTGCAGATGAAATGGAGGGAGGATACCTAAGTAATTTCAGTAGTGCTCATGAGGCCTCCTTGATTTTCAAAGTACTCGGCGTTGTCCGGGAGAAAAGTGCTCAATATCCTAGATAGAGCTACTGTAGTGATAGGTTTGGAAAATATTTTAACGCCATCTTCGTTACCCTTTTGGACTATTTTGCAGATGAAAAGGAGGGAGGATACCTAAGTAATTTCAGTAGTGCTCAGGAGGCCTCCTTGATTTTCAAAGTACTCGGCGTTGTCCGGGAGAAAAGTGCTCAATATCCTAGATATAGCTACTGTAGTGATAGGTTTGGAAAATATTTTAACGCCATCTTCGTTCCCCTTTGGACTATTTTGCAGATAAAAAGGAGGGAGGATACCTAAGTGATTTCAGTAGTGCTCATGAGGCCTCCTTGATTTTTAAAGTACTCGGCGTTGTCCGGGAGAAAAGTCCTCAATGTCCTAGATAGAGCTACTGTAGTGATAGGTTTGGATAATATTTTAACAGCATCTACGCTGAAAAGGATAGGGGAAATCGATAAGAGTAATTTCAGTAGTGCTCAGGAGGCCCCTTGATTTTTAAATTACTCGGCGTTGTCCGGGAGAAAAGTGCTGAATATCCTAGATAGAGCTACTGTAATGATATGTTTTGAAAATATTTTAACACCATCTTCGTTTCCCTTTGGACTATTTTGCAGATGAAAAGGAGGGAGATTACCTAAGTGATTTCAGTAGTGCTCAGGAGGCCTCCTTGATTTTCAAAGTACTCAGCGTTGTCTGGGAGAAAAGTGCTCAATATCGTAGATAGAGCTACATGATGAAAAGGAGAGGGGGGCAGTAAGGGTTATTTCAGTAGTAGCTTCTGCGGTATTGAACCTGGGGAGGTCTTCTGCGGTATAGGAACCTGCAGCTCCTGCGGTAGGGGACCAGAGGAGTGAATCTGCGGTATAGGAACTTGAGGCTTCTGCATTATGGCAGGCGGGGGAGGGGTGCTTCTGCGGTATAGAAACAGGGGGTGTGCTTCTGCAGTATAGGAACCTGAGGTATTTGCGGTATGGCACCCAGGGTGTGCTTCTGCGGTATGGCACCCGGGGGGTGCTTCTGCGGTATAGAAACCGGGGGGGGGGTTGCTTCTGCAGTATAGCAACTGGTGGGTACTCTTGTGGTATAGAAACCGGAGGGTGGTGCTTCTGCGGTATAGGAGCCTGAGGATTCAGCGGTATGGTACTCAGGGGGTTCTTCTGCGGTATAGGGGTGTGCTTCTATGGTATAGCACCCGGGGGTTTGCTTCTGCAGTATAGGAACTTGAAGCTTCTGCGGTATAGCAGCTAAGGGTAGGTTGCTTCTGCGGTATAGGACCACGAGGCTTCTGCGTTATAGCACCTGGTGGGGGTGCTTCGTCAGTATAGGACCACGAGGCTTCTGCAGTATAGCAACCGGGGGAGGGGGGGGTTCTCTGGTATAGCAACGGGGGGGAGGGGGTGCTTCTGTTTGTATTGCACTCGGGGGGTGTTTTTGCAGAATAGGAACCTGAGGCTTCTGCGGTATGGCAACCAGGAGGCTGCTTCTGCGGTATGGCACCCAGGGGGGTGCTTCTGCAGTATAGAATCACGATGCTTCTGCGGTATAGCCACCAGGGGTGGGGTGCTTCTGCGGTATAGGACCACAAGGCTTCTGCGGTATAGTATTCGCACTGGGCCGGTGATAGATGCGTATTTCGCATTCGCACTTGGGCTGCGATAGGTACGTATGTATCATTCACACTGGGGCAGCGATAGGTATGTATATAGCATGCATACCGGGGCGGCAATAGGTACTTTTATAGTATATGCACCAGGGCGGCAATAGGTACATATATAGTATGTGCACTGGGGCGACAGTAGGTACGTATATAGTCTGCGCACCATTGTGGCGATACATACGTATATAGTATGAATACCGGAGCGGAGATAAGTACCTATATAGAAAGCGCAGATAGAGGTGGTACTTTTTATAGAAATATGTCATACTATTGCCCTGGAAAACGTAGGAGAAATGGTGGGGAAGAAGCAGCTTTCGCAAAAGGCAAAATAAGAAAGTAGCGGTGAAATGGGGCGACCAGGGAAGAGAAAGGTAGAAAGATAAAGAGACGGCTATAGAGGAGGGGGGAAATAGAAGTTTGAATATAAAGATGTTACACACACGATTTCTCTTCAATTATATGTTTTTATGACCCCGAGCAACGCCGGGTAGCCCCGCTAGTCTATTATATAAATCCCACCTGTCTGTATGTATGTATGTATGTATGTATGTAAAGCTTCTCCTCCGAAAGTACCCAACAAACGGTCACACGGGTGACATCATTCCAACCGGCCAGCCCAGGCGCGTCTAATATCTCGGAACCGGAAGAAAAAAATTGACTCTTCCGGGGTCGACTGAGCACTTTTCTCCAATGGGGGGGTGGCTTTTAACTCCATTTTTCAACGTTATTTATACTAATTTGAGAAGAAAAATAATGCAAAATCACGATAAACTAGATATGACGTCAGAGTAAGGGAGTGGCGGGAGGAAATTCACTCACACTACAACCATCTTTTTCCTTTCTTTCTTCTTTCCCTCCCACCCTTTCTTTCTTAATTATTAATAGACGCTAATATTTCTTCCCCCCTCCCTTCCTCACTATGGCCGTTCTGTTATCCTGATATAATACTCCCAGGCATTACCTCCTCCTTTCAGGCCAAATGGGGGGAGGGGGGGGGGGAATGTCGGCATTCACCGATGTGAGCGCCACAGGCCAAATCTGCGGAGGGGGAATGTCGGCATTCGGCGGTGGGGTGCATCAGGCCAAATCTGGGGAGGGGGAATGTCGGCATTCGCCGGTATGAGCGCCCTAGGCCAAATCTGGGGAGGAGGAATGTCGGCATTCGCCGGTATGAGCGCCTCAGGCCAAATCTGGGGAGGGGGAATGTCGGCATTCACCGGTATAAGCGCCTCAGGCCAAATCTGGGGAGGGGGAGTGTCGGCATTCGCCGGATGAGCGCCTCAGGCGAAACTTGGGGAGGTGGAGTGTCAGCATTCGCCGGTGTGAACGCCCCAGGTGAAATTCAGGGGAGGGGGAGGAGTATAAGTAATCGTCGGTGAGATCCCGACCGAGGTTATTAGCCTGTACTTTAGGGGAGATGAAATTCCCAAAAGGAAAAGGGATTAAAAAATAAAATGATAATCTGATTTTTGATTCGACAGTGTAAAACCGACACCTATCGGATAATACACTTGATCTCAAGGCAAATTGCCGAGAACAGATACTACACTTTGATCTTAGCCAAAAGGCTGAGAAAGGATCCGAAATTGAAAGGTATTTACTCCTCCCCAGGAGTTAGGCACAAGGCCAGTTTTATCTTACTCCCACAAGTAAGATGTGACCACAGATTGGGTCGAGAAAGTGGGGTTAAAAGCCAGCGCTCGAGAGGTGAGCACTCTGGCCATTTAAAAATTGCCTGGGCAGCCCCGTCGGCATTCCCCGGTAGGGGCGCCTCAGACAGTAAGCAATAAACTTACTCCTCCCCAAAGAGGGGAGGCGAAGCCTGGGAGGGTGGACCTCCTAGAACTGCACAGGACAATCCCATAGACCGGCGTAAATCAAGCCCCGGAGGCCAAGACAATACCAGTCTATGGGGAACAGATACTACACTTTGATCTTAGCCAAAAGACCAAGTAAAGCATCCGAAGAAATTTTTGGAGAGATTTCTATCAGTATTTATAACGAATCTACGACAGCACAGCGGTCTATCTACTTATACACTGTTTAAATTACATTAATAAATTAACAAGTAATAATAACTATGATTTTCTTTCAACAAACATTGTATAATACTATTTAACAACTTATTACATAGAATTTTGAATATAAAAAAATAATTTTAGACTCCCCCAGGTCGTTTTTCTCTAATTCAACATAGCTTTTAGACGCCATTTTTTTTTAACCGAAAATTACATTAATTCACTTCTTTTGGCTAAGATCAAGGTGTAGTATCTGTTCCGATGGATACTGAACTCCATAGACTGGTATCGTCTTGGCCTTCGGGGCTTCATTCCGCCGGTCTATGGGTCTGTCCTGTGCAGTTCTAGGAGGTCCACACTCCCAGGCTTTGTCTCCCCTCTTTGGGGAGGAGTAAGTTTATTGCTTACTGAGGCGCCTCTACCAGGGGAATCCCGACGGGGCGGCCCAGGCAATTTTTAATGGCCAGATTGCTAACCTTCTCGGGCGCTAGCTTTACAAGTCCAACTTGAATTTATTTGTTAGAGAATAGCTAAGGAAGAGCGATAACTCACGTTTAAAAACACAATTTAGGTTTTTAAAACAAGGTTAGAGAATATACATAACATATAAAAGCGTATTCTTATGTAAAATTCACATCTTCGTTCCCCTTTGGACTATTTTGCAGATGAAAAGGAAGGAGGATAGCAAAGTAATTTCAGTAGTGCTCATGAGGCCTCCTTGATTTTCAAAGTACTCGGCGTTGTCCGGTAGAAAAGTGCTCAATATCCTAGATAGATAGAGCTACTGTAATGATAGTTTTGGAAAATATTTTAACGCCATCTTCGTTCCCCTTTGGACTATTTTGCAGATAAAAACGAGGGAGGATACCTAAGTAATTTCAGTAGTGCTCAGAGGGCCTCCTTGATTTTCAAAGTACTCGGCGTTGTCCGGGAGAAAAGTGCTCAATATCCTAGATAGAGCTACTGTAGTGATAGGTTTGGAAAATATTTTAACGCCATCTTCGTTACCCTTTTAAACTATTTTGCAGATATAAACGAGGGACGATACCTAAGTAATTTCAGTAGTGCTCAGGAGGCCTCCTTGATTTTCAAAGTACTCGGCGTTGTCCGGGAGAAAAGTGCTCAATATCCTAGATAGAGCTACTGTAGTGATAGGTTTAGAAAATATTTTAACGCCCTCTTCGTTACCCTTTGGACTATTTTGCAGATAAAAAAGAAGGGAGGATACCTAAGTAATTTCAGTAGTGCTCAGGAGGCCTCCTTGATTTTAAAAGTACTTGGCGTTGTCCGGGAGAAAAGTGCTCAATATCCTAGATAGAGCTACTGTAGTGATAGGTTTGGAAAATATTTTAACGCCATCTTCGTTACCCTTTGGACTATTTTGCAGATAAAAACGAGGGAGGATACCTAAGTAATTTCAGTAGTGCTCAGGAGGCCTCCTTGATTTTAAAAGTACTCGGCGTTGTCCGGGAGAAAAGTGCTCAATATCCTAGATAGAGCTACTGTAGTGATAGGTTTGGAAAATATTTTAACGCCATCTTCGTTACCCTTTGGACTATTTTGCAAGTGTAAAGGAGGGAGGATACCTAAGCAATTTACGTAGTGCTCAGGAGGCCTCCTTGATTTTCAAAGTACTCGGCGTTGTCCGGGAGAAAAGTGCTCAATATCCTAGATAGAGCTACTGTAGTGATAGGTTTGGAAAATATTTTAACGCCATCTTCGTTCCCCTTTGGACTATTTTGCAGATAAAAACGAGGGACGATACCTAAGTAATTTCAGTAGTGCTCATGAGGCCTCCTTCATTTTCAAAGTACTCGGCGTTGTCCGGGAGAAAAGTGCTCAATATCCTAGATAGAGCTACTGTAGTGATAGGTTTGGAAAATATTTTAACGCCATCTTCGTTACCCTTTGGACTATTTTGCAGATAAAAACGAGGGAGGATACCTAAGTAATTTCAGTAGTGCTCAGGAGGCCTCCTTGATGTTCAAAGTACTCGGCGTTGTCCGGCAGAAAAGTGCTCAATATCCTAGATAGAGCTACTGTAGTGATAGGTTTGGAAAATATTTTAACGCCATCTTCGTTACCCTTTGGACTATTTTGAAGATAAAAACGAGGGACGATACCTAAGTAATTTCAGTAGTGCTCAGGAGGCCTCCTTGATTTTCAAAGTATTCGGCGTTGTCCGGGAGAAAAGTGCTCAATATCCTAGATAGAGCTACTGTAGTGATAGGTTTGGAAAATATTTTAACGCCATCTTCGTTCCCCTTTGGACTATTTTGCAAGTGTAAAGGAGGGAGGATACCTAAGTAATTTACGTAGTGCTCAGGAGGCCTCCTTGATTTTCAAAGTACTCGGCGTTGTCCGGGAGAAAAGTGCTCAATATCCTAGATAGAGCTACTGTAGTGATAGTTTTGGAAAATATTTTAACGCCATCTTCGTTCCCCTTTGGACTATTTTGCAGATGAAAAGGAGGGAGGATACCTAAGTAATTTCAGTAGTGCTCAGAGGGCCTCCTTGATTTTCAAAGTATTCGGCGTTGTCCGGGAGAAAAGTGCTCAATATCCTAGATAGAGCTACTGTAGTGATAGGTTTGGAAAATATTTTAACGCCATCTTCGTTACCCTTTAAACTATTTTGCAGATATAAACGAGGGACGATACCTAAGTAATTTCAGTAGTGCTCAGGAGGCCTCCTTGATTTTCAAAGTACTCGGCGTTGTCCGGGAGAAAAGTGCTCAATATCCTAGATAGAGCTACTGTAGTGATAGGTTTAGAAAATATTTTAACGCCCTCTTCGTTACCCTTTGGACTATTTTGCAGATAAAAAGGAGGGAGGATACCTAAGTAATTTCAGTAGTGCTCAGGAGGCCTCCTTGATTTTAAAAGTACTTGGCGTTGTCCGGGAGAAAAGTGCTCAATATCCTAGATAGAGCTACTGTAGTGATAGGTTTGGAAAATATTTTAACGCCATCTTCGTTACCCTTTGGACTATTTTGCAGATAAAAACGAGGGAGGATACCTAAGTAATTTCAGTAGTGCTCAGGAGGCCTCCTTGATTTTAAAAGTACTCGGCGTTGTCCGGGAGAAAAGTGCTCAATATCCTAGATAGAGCTACTGTAGTGATAGGTTTGGAAAATATTTTAACGCCATCTTCGTTCCCCTTTGGACTATTTTGCAAGTGTAAAGGAGGGAGGATACCTAAGCAATTTACGTAGTGCTCAGGAGGCCTCCTTGATTTTCAAAGTACTCGGCGTTGTCCGGGAGAAAAGTGCTCAATATCCTAGATAGAGCTACTGTAGTGATAGGTTTGGAAAATATTTTAACGCCATCTTCGTTCCCCTTTGGACTATTTTGCAGATAAAAACGAGGGAGGATACCTAAGTAATTTCAGTAGTGCTCATGAGGCCTCCTTCATTTTCAAAGTACTCGGCGTTGTCCGGGAGAAAAGTGCTCAATATCCTAGATAGAGCTACTGTAGTGATAGGTTTGGAAAATATTTTAACGCCATCTTCGTTACCCTTTGGACTATTTTGCAGATAAAAACGAGGGAGGATACCTAAGTAATTTCAGTAGTGCTCAGGAGGCCTCCTTGATGTTCAAAGTACTCGGCGTTGTCCGGGAGAAAAGTGCTCAATATCCTAGATAGAGCTACTGTAGTGATAGGTTTGGAAAATATTTTAACGCCATCTTCGTTACCCTTTGGACTATTTTGAAGATAAAAACGAGGGACGATACCTAAGTAATTTCAGTAGTGCTCAGGAGGCCTCCTTGATTTTCAAAGTATTCGGCGTTGTCCGGGAGAAAAGTTCTCAATATCCTAGATAGAGCTACTGTAGTGATAGGTTTGGAAAATATTTTAACGCCATCTTCGTTACCCTTTGGACTATTTTGCAAGTGTAAAGGAGGGTGGATACCTAAGTAATTTACGTAGTGCTCAGGAGGCCTCCTTGATTTTCAAAGTACTCGGCGTTGTCCGGGAGAAAAGTGCTCAATATCCTAGATAGAGCTACTGTAGTGATAGGTTTGGAAAATATTTTAACGCCATCTTCGTTACCCTTTGGACTATTTTGAAGATAAAAACGAGGGACGATACCTAAGTAATTTCAGTAGTGCTCAGGAGGCCTCCTTGATTTTCAAAGTATTCGGCGTTGTCCGGGAGAAAAGTGCTCAATATCCTAGATAGAGCTACTGTAGTGATAGGTTTGGAAAATATTTTAACGCCATCTTCGTTCCCCTTTGGACTATTTTGCAAGTGTAAAGGAGGGAGGATACCTAAGCAATTTACGTAGTGCTCAGGAGGCCTCCTTGATTTTCAAAGTACTCGGCGTTGTCCGGGAGAAAAGTGCTCAATATCCTAGATAGAACTACTGTAGTGATAGGTTTGGAAAATATTTTAACGCCATCTTCGTTCCCCTTTGGACTATTTTGCAGATAAAAAGGAGAGAGGATACCTAAGCAATTTCAGTAGGACTCAGGAGGTATCCTTGATTTTAAAAGTACTCGGCGTTGTCCGGGAGAAAAGTGCTCAATATCCTAGATAGAGCTACTGTAGTGATAGGTTTGGAAAATATTTTAGCGCCATCTTCGTTAGCCTTTGGACTATTTTGCAGATAAAAACGAGGGAGGATACCTAAGTAATTTCAGTAGTGCTCAGGAGGCCTCCTTGATGTTCAAAGTACTCGGCGTTGTCCGGGAGAAAAGTGCTCGATATCCTAGATAGAGCTACTGTAGTCATAGGTTTGGAAAATATTTTAACGCCATCTTCGTTACCCTTTGGACTATTTTGCAGATAAAAACGAGGGAGGATACCTAAGTAATTTCAGTAGTGCTCAGGAGGCCTCCTTCATTTTAAAAGTACTCGGCGTTGTCCGGGAGAAAAGTGCTCGATATCCTAGATAGAGCTACTGTAGTCATAGGTTTGTAAAATATTTTAACGCCATCTTCGTTACCCTTTGGACTATTTTGCAGATAAAAAGGAGGGAGGATACATAAGTAATTTACGTAGTGCTCAGGAGGCCTCCTTGATTTTCAAAGTACTCGGCGTTGTCCGGGAGAAAAGTGCTCAATATCCTAGATAGAGCTACTGTAGTGATAGGTTTGGAAAATATTTTAACGCCATCTTTTTCCCCTTTGGACTATTTTGCAGATGAAAAGGAGGGAGAATACCTAAGTTATTTCAGTAGTGCTCAGAGGGCCTTCTTGATTTTTAAAGTACTCGGCGTTGTTCGGGAGAAAAGTGTTCAATGTCCTAGATAGAGCTACTGTAGTGATAGGTTTGGAAAATATTTTAACGCCATCTTCGTTCCCCTTTGGACTATTTTGCAGATGAAAAGGAGGGAGGATACCTAAGTAATTTCAGTAGTGCTCAGGAGGCCTCCTTGATTTTCAAAGTACTCGGCGTTGTCCGGGAGAAAAGGGATCAATATCCTAGATAGAGCTACTGTAGTGATAGGTTTAGAAAATATTTTAACGCCATCTTCGTTACCCTTTGGACTATTTTGCAGATAAAAACGAGGGAGGATACCTAAGTGATTTCAGTAGTGCTCAGGAGGCCTCCTTCATTTTAAAAGTACTCGGCGTTGTTCGGGAGAAAAGTGCTCGATATCCTAGATAGAGCTACTGTAGTCATAGGTTTGGAAAATATTTTAACGCCATCTTCGTTACCCTTTGGACTATTTTGCAGATAAAAAGGAGGGAGGATACCTAAGTAATTTCAGTAGTGCTCAGGAGGCCTCCTTGATTTTCAAAGTACTCGGCGTTGTCCGGGAGTAAAGTGCTCAATATCCTAGATAGAGCTACTGTAGTGATAGGTTTGGAAAATATTTTAACGCCATCTTTTTCCGCTTTGGACTATTTTGCAGATGAAAAGGAGGGAGAATACCTAAGTTATATCAGTAGTGCTCAGAGGGCCCTCTTGATTTTCAAAGTACTCGGCGTTGTTCGGGAGAAAAGTGCTCAATGTCCTAGATAGAGCTACTGTAGTGATAGGTTTGGAAAATATTTTAACGCCATCTTCGTTCCCCTTTGGACTATTTTGCAAGTGTAAAGGAGGGAGGATACCTAAGCAATTTACGTAGTGCTCAGGAGGCCTCCTTGATTTTCAAAGTACTCGGCGTTGTCCGGGAGAAAAGTGCTCAATATCCTACATAGAGCTACTGTAGTGACAGGTTTGGAAAATATTTTAACGCCATCTTCGTTCCCCTTTGGACTATTTTGCAGATTAAAAGGAGAGAGGATACCTAAGTAATTTCAGTAGTGCTCAGGAGGCCTCCTTGATTTTAAAAGTACTCGGCGTTGTCCGGGAGAAAAGTGCTCAATATCCTAGATAGAGCTACTGTAGTCATAGGTTTGGAAAATATTTTAACACCATCTTCGTTACCCTTTGGACTATTTTGCAGATAAAAACGAGGGAGGATACCTAAGTAATTTCAGTAGTGCTCAGGAGGCCTCCTTGATTTTCAAAGTACTCGGCGTTGTCCGGGAGAAAAGTGCTCAATATCCTAGATAGAGCTACTGTAGTGATAGGTTTGGAAAATATTTTAACGCCATCTTTTTCCGCTTTGGACTATTTTGCAGATGAAAAGGAGGGAGAATACCTAAGTTATTTCAGTAGTGCTCAGAGGGCCCTCTTGATTTTTAAAGTACTCGGCGTTGTTCGGGAGAAAAGTGCTCAATGTCCTAGATAGAGCTACTGTAGTGATAGGTTTGGAAAATATTTTAACGCCATCTTCGTTCCCCTTCGGACTATTTTGCAAGTGTAAAGGAGGGAGGATACCTAAGCAATTTACGTAGTGCTCAGGAGGCCTCCTTGATTTTCAAAGTACTCGGCGTTGTCCGGGAGAAAAGTGCTCAATATCCTAGATAGAGCTACTGTTGTGATAGGTTTGGAAAATATTTTAACGCCATCTTCGTTCCCCTTTGGACTATTTTGCAGATGAAAAGGAGGGAGGATACCTAAGTAATTTCAGTAGTGCTCAGGAGGCCTCCTTGATTTTCAAATTACTCAGCGTTGTCCGGGAGAAAAGTGCTCAATATCCTAGATAGAGCTACTGTTGTGATAGGTTTGGAAAATATTTTAACGCCATCTTCGTTCCCCTTTGGACTATTTTGCAGATGAAAAGGAGGGAGGATACCTAAGTAATTTCAGTAGTGCTCAGGAGGCCTCTTTGATTTTAAAAGTACTCGGAGTTGTTTGGGAGAAAATTGCTCAATATCCTAGATAGAGCTACTGTAGTGATAGGTTTGGATAATATTTTAACAGCATCTACGCTGAAAAGGATGGGGGAATCCATAAGAGTGATTTCACTAGTGCTCAGGAGGCCTCCTTGATTTTCAAATTACTCGGCGTTGTCCGGGAGAAAATTGCTCAATGTCCTAGATAGAGTTACTGTAGTGATAGGTTTGGATAATATTTTAACAGAATCTATTTTGCAGATGAAAAGGAGAGGGAGTCAGTAAGAGTGACTTCTGCGGTATTGCACTCGGGGAGGTCTTCTGCGGTATAGGAAAATGAGGCTTCTGCAGTATGGCACCAGGGGAGTGCTTCTGCGGGATAGAAGCTTGAGGCTTCTGCGGTATGGCATCAGGGGTGCTATTGCGGTATAGAAACCGGGGGGGGGGCGCTTCTGCGATATAGGAACCTCGGGTTTCTGCACTATGGCACTTGGGGAATGCTTCTGCGGTATGGCACCCGAGGGGTGCTTCTGTGGTATAGAAACCAGGGGGGTTCTTCTGCAATATAGCAACCAGGGGGCTACTTCTGTGGTATATCAACCTGAGGGTGGTTCTGCAATAGGGAACCATGAGGTGGTATGGCACCCAGGGGTGCTTCTGCCGTATGGCACTTACGGCGGGTGCTTCTGCGGTATAGAATCACAAGGCTGTTCGGCGTTGTCCAGGAGAAAAGTGCTCAATATCCTAGATAGAGCTACTGTAGTGATAGGTTTTGAAAATATTTTAACGCCATCTTCGTTCCACTTTGGAATATTTTGCAGATGAAAAGGAGGGAGGATACCTAAGTGATTTTAGTAGTGCTCAGGAGGCTTTCTTAATTGTCAAAGTACTCTACATTGTCCGGGATAAAAGTGCTCAATGTCCTAGATAGAGCTACTATAGTGATAGGGTTGGATAATATTTTAACAGCATCTACGCTGAAAAGGATATGGAATCGATAAGAGTGATTTACGTAGTGCTCAGGAGGCCTCCTTGATTTTCAAAGTATTCGGCGTTGTCCGGGAGAAAAGTGTACAATATCCTAGATAGCGCTACTGTAGTGACAGGTTTGGAAAATATTTTAACGCTATCTTTGTTCCCCTTTGGACTATTTTGCAGATGAAAAAGAAGGGAGGATACCTAAATGATTTCAGTAGTTCTCAGGAGGCTTCCTTGATTTTCAAATGACTCGGCGTTGTCCGGGAGAAAAGTGCTCAATGTCCTAGATAGAGCTACTGTAGTGATAGGTTTGGATAATATTTTAACAGCATCTGCGCTGAAAAGGATAGGGGAAATCGATAAGAGTAATTTCAGTAGTCCTCAGGAGGCCCCTTGATTTTTAAATTACTCGGCGTTGTCCGGGAGAAAAGTGCTGAATATCCTAGATAGAGCTACTGTAGTGATAGGTTTGGTAAATATTTCAACACCATCTTCGTTACTCTTTGGACTATTTTGCAGATAAAAAAGAAGGGAGGATTCCTAAGTGATTTCAGTAGTGCTCAAGAGGCTTCCTTGATTTTCAAAGTATTTGACGTTGTCCGGGAGAAAAGTGCTCAATATCCTAGATAGAGCTACTGTAGTGATATGTTTTGAAAATATTTTAACACCATCTTCGTTTCCCTTTGGACTATTTTGCAGATGAAAAGGAGGGAGATTACCTAAGTGATTTCAGTAGTGCTCAGGAGGCCTCCTTTATTTTCAAAGTACTCGGCGTTGTCTGGGAGAAAAGTGCGCAATATCGTAGATAGAGCTACTGTAGTGATAGGTTTGGAAAATATTTTAACACCATCTTCTTTCCTTTTTTGACTATTTTGCAGATGAAAAGGAGTGGGGGGCAGTAAGGGTTATTTCAGTAGTAGCTTCTGCGGTATTGAACCTGGGGAGTGCTTCTGCGGTATAGGAACCTGCGGCTTCTGCGGTAGGGGACCAGAGGTGTGCTTCTGCGGTATAGGAACTTGAGGCTTCTGCAGTATGGCAGGCGGGGGAGGGGTGCTTCTGCGGTACAGAAACCTGAGGTATTTGCGGTATGGCACCCAGGGTGTGCTTCTGCGGTATGGCACCCGAGGGGTGCTTCTGCGGTATAGAAACCGGGGGGGGGGGGTTGCTTCTGCAGTATAGCAACTGGTGGGTACTTCTGTGGTATAGCAACCGGAGGGTGGTACTTCTGCGGTATAGGAGCCTGAGGCTTCAGCGGTATGGCACTCAGGGGGTTCTTTCTGCGGTATAGGGGTGTGCTTCTATGGTATAGCACCCGGGGGGTTGCTTCTGCAGTATAGGAACTTGAAGCTTCTGCGGTATAGCAGCTAAAGGTAGGGTGCTTCTGCGGTATAGGACCACGAGGTTTATGCGGTATAGCACCTGGTGGGGGTGCTTCCTCAGTATAGGACCACGAGGCTTCTGCAGTATAGCAACCGGGGGAGGGGGGGTTTCTCTGGTATAGCAACGGGGGGGGGGGGGAGGGGGTTCTTCTGTTTGTATGGCACTCGGGGGGTGTTTTTGCAGAATAGGAACCTGAGGCTTCTGCGGTATGGCAACCAGGAGGCTGCTTCTGTGGTATGGCACCCTGGGGGTGCTTCTGCAGTATGGCACCCAGGGGGTTGCTTCTGCGGTATGGCACCCAGGGGGGTGCTTCTGCAGTATAGAATTACGATGCTTCTGCGGTATAGCAACCAGGGGTTGGGTGCTTCTGCGGTATAGGACCACGAGGCTTCTGCGGTATAGTATTCGCACTGGGCCGGTGATAGATGCGTATTTCGCATTCGCACTTGGGCTGCGATAGGTACGTAAGTATCATTCACACTGGGGCAGTGATAGGTACGTATATAGCATGCATACCGGGGCGGCAATAGGTACTTTTATAGTATATGCACCGGGGCGGCAATAGGTACGTATATAGTATGTGCACTGGGGCGACAGTAGGTACGTATATAGTCTGCGCACCATTGTGGCGATACATACATATATAGTATGAATATCGGAGCGGAGATAAGTACCTATATAGAAAGCGCAGATAAAGGTGGTACTTTTTATAGAAATATGTCATACTATTGCCCTGGAAAACGTAGGAGAAATGGTGGGGAAGAAGCAGCTTTCGCAAAATGCAAAATGAGAAAGTAGCGGTGAAATGGGGCGACCAGGGAAGAGAAAGGTAGAAAGATAAAGAGACGGCTATAGAGGAGGGGGGAAATAGAAGTTTGAATATAAAGATGTTACACACGCGATTTCTCTTCAATTATATGTTTTTATGACCCCGAGCAACGCCGGGTAGCCCCGCTAGTATATATATATAACATATATATATATATAACATATATATATGACATATATATATATAACATATATATATATATAACATATATATATATGTATATATATATAACATATATATATAATATATATATATATATAACATATATATAATATATATAACATATATATAACATATATATATAATATATATAACATATATATATATAACATATATATATATAACATATAACATATATATATATATATATATATAACATATATATATAATATATATATATAACATATATATATATAACATATATAACATATATATATATATATATAACATATATATATAATATATATAACATATATATATAATATATATATAACATATATATATACATATATAACATATATATATATAACATATATATAATATATATATATAACATATATATAACATATATATAATATATATATAACATATATATAATATATATATAACATATATATAATATATAAAACATATATATATAACATATATATAATATATATATAACATATATATAATATATAAAACATATATATATAACATATATATAATATATATATAACATATATATATAATATATATATAACATATATATAACATATATATAACATATAAATATATAACATATATATAATATATATATATAACATATATATAATATATATATATATAACATATATATAATATATATATATAACATATATAT
>OY744535.1:66805892-66875892 GCA_963556195.1 Sepiola atlantica
ATTAAACAAATACCTAAAACAATTAATACTAGAATAAATAAGCTTTCGGCTAACAGAGACATTTTTGAAGCAAATAAACATTTATACAATGGAGCGCTAGAGAAAAGCGGATATAATGAAAAACTCAAATATACCAAGAAAGAAAATAAAAATAAATCCAGGAACAGAGGCCGAAAAATAATATGGTTCAATCCTCCCTACTGCCAACTATCTAACATCAACATCGGGAGAGTATTCTTGAACCTGGTAGATAAACATTTTAGCATAAATAATCCACTTAGGAAGATATTTAATAGAAAAACCATTAAAATCAGTTACTCTTGCACCAAGAACATGGACAGAATTATCAGCACCCATAATCGTAAATTACTAAACAATTCTAGTAAGAATAAGGTTACAGTAGATAAATGTAATTGTCAAGTGAAAAATAACTGCCCACTGGACGGTAACTGTAAAGTTGAGTGTGTGGTTTATAAGGCCACTATCCATCCGGAAGATAACAACAGGGATAAAAAGGTCTACATCGGCATCGCCGCGGGAAACTGGAAACAACGTTTCTATGACCACAAACACTCTTTCAATAATCCAGAACTCAAGAACAAAACGGAGTTAGCTAAACAATGGTGGCATCTGAAAAATGATAACAGGTCCCCGGTGGTTTTGTGGTCGATCTTATGTTTTTCGGATATTCCAGATGGATTTAGGCAAAGATGCAACTTATGTCTAGAGGAAAAAATAAGAATCCTAAAATATGATCGAAATAATCTCTTAAATAAACGAGATGAACTTATGGCAAGGTGCAGACATAAATATAAATTTAAAATAACCAATGACTAGTAATCAGATGGACCTCTAGACTTATAACGGTGAAGATACCAAATTGAATAACATTATTTACGGTACCCCCCCCCCCCCCCTAAATATTTATAATAATTTCTGTTATAGACACAGAATTACCGACTTGGTGATATATAGTATTTGTGTGTATGCGTATATAATGGTATTTTGAAATATTTATTTATTCAGATTATTTACTTAAAATAAGATAGTGGTAAGAAAATGTTTCTGCAGGTAATACACTAGCTATTGAATTAATATAAGTATAAATGTCAAATATTACCACTAGACATTATTAGACTTGAATTAGGGTTTAACTATAGATTATCAAATTAATCTAAAATATAAATAAGGTAAGACTAATTTTTAGAACTCATATTGTATCAGTAAGAATATAGAGTGTTATGTAAATATTGTGTGTAGGTGTGTGGATATGTATGTACGTGTGTGTATGTATATATGTGTTTATATGTATATGTATGTATATGTTTACATGTGTGAGTAACTACATGCGTTGTCATTTGGTCAATATTTCAAATAGATTCAGGGATATATATATGTATGTGTGTATGTATATATGTATATATATATATATATATATATATATATATATATATATGTATATATATGCTTATAGGTAGGTGTGTGTGTGTGTGTGTACATATATGTATGTGTGTGTACGTATGGATTTGTATGTATACATATATGTATGTGCGTATAATTTTATTTCAATTAGATTCTCTTTCTTGGAATCCAGACAGACTGGGAATCTATGACACGCGGTTTGTCTATTTCTTCTCTTGTTTTTTTCTTTCTTTTCTCCTACCGAGTTTGAGAACACGAGTTTCGCCGGACGCATTTCGTCTCGGCTAGAGATGTATGAATAAAAGTTGTGTATGTGATTATGCTTAGTTATGGTAATGTGCGAGTGAGATTATGTATGTGCGTGCGCATAGGACGTGTGCGTATTTAGTTTTGTGTATGCGCGTGAGTAAAGTTGTCTATATGTATGATATCGTCAAGTCGTATGTGTCATAATTTTGACACGGCAGTTTTTAGTTGATTAACTTAAAGATCCCTCCCCTTCGACCGCCATAGTTAAATATAAGTTTTAAATTTCCCCCTCTCTATAAAAGATGTATCAAATTGCTTGCTACCACCACTCTCTCTAGTTGTGTTTAAATTGTCGTAGGGAAATTCAATTTTCTATCAGTCTCAAGAATGTAATTGTCTGAGTGATGCTTGAAAAAACCGCACGGTTGAAATAAATTATTGCATCGACAATTATGTGATTTCGTGTTATTATATTTTATGTTATTCTTGCTCTGTTTACTACATTGAGCTCTCATACCCAGATTTCCTCCTGGAATTATCCCATTATAACACAGATATATATATAGATATATATATATAGATATATATATATATATATAAAGATATATATATATATATATATATAAAGATATATATATATATATAAAGATATATATATATATATATATATAAAGATATATATATATATATATAAAGATATATATATATATATAAAGATATATATATATATATATATAAAGATATATATATATATATATAAAGATATATATATGAAGGTTTATAACTAAAAGATAACTTTTAGAGAATTAGACCTATTGTGAGATGAGGAAAGCTCAATATACTGGATAGAGCAAAGATATATATATATATATATAAAGATATATATATATATATATATATATATATATATATATAGATATATATATAGATATATATATACCCTCTAGACCGAGGTAATTGAAATTTTTGTTCCAATTCAGAGTGCCCATTTTGGGGGAGCTGGATTCACCCCACGTTTAATATTGACATTGTGCCTAACTCTGCTCTCGTGGGAGGAAGTGAATAGGAACAGCAAGAACACTCACAACAACAACAACAACAAATTTACTAAAAAATAATAAAGCACATATTTAAATTAACAGATTAGAAAATATTAATTCATTAGAAACTTAAAAATAAATAAATATGCAAATGAGAGGATGATATCATGATGAACGAACTACATACACTACCCCCCCCCCCCCCAATGGAGGGTTTATGCCTGGGATAATATCATGACAACAGAATAGATAGTACAGTAACTCCCCCCACACATAAAAACTGGTAATCCTGAGGAAATGGTATCGTGAGGAACGAATGTATACCGTACAAAGATGAGGTAATGCCTGGGAGGAATGTATCATGACGAATGAAAATATACTACAGAGAATTAAATAAGCATTTTAATGTCAATATAGTTAGAATAGGTGGAAAAAACTTTTGCATTTATTTATTTAGATAACATTAAAAACCACGGCAAGTTTCATTGCCCACGTGAAACATCTAAATGAAAATTGGCTGGAAAAATGTAGTCGTCTTCTTTATAAACAAAGATGAATATGCTGGCTAAAGAAGAACGATAACTTTCATAATTTTCTAGTTAAAAAAAAGACATGTTTATTATAAACTTGAGTTGTCACTTTTCCTTAGCTAGTATTATGGTGAACGAACATATACGACACTGATCCCCCCCTCCCTGACAGACGATAATATCATGATGAATGAACACTACTTCCCTCCACACAAAAAGGAGGAAGTCATTTTTGCGTGGACCGTTTTATGAGAACAGAACTGATACTACACTACCCTATCCCCCCATAAAAGATATTCTGACTAAATCTAGTCTTGGAGATTTTTAATTCTGGGAGAATTTCCTCCTACACATCCTTAAAAACGAAGGAGGTAATTCCTGGGAGGACAGTCTTATGACAATAGAACCGATACTACACTACACCGCCCATTAAAAAATATTCCAATTTAATCAATTTTTATTTTTTAATTTAAAAATGCCTAGTCACAAAAAAATTTTTTTTTTGGTTCCGTGGCTTTTTGGCTAAGATCAAAGTGTAGTATCTGTTCAACATCAACGATATTTGACACTTTACTAAAGTCAGAAGTAAATTATCTCCCTTGAAAATGAAATTGAAAATAAGTTTTTAAATGCTATCATTTTTTAAAGAAAATCTCCTTATCTTATTTTATTTATAATTATAATAATAGCACTATCGATAAAACGATTGTGTATGTAGGAGAAAATTTAACAATACAAAGTAGAAAGGTATATTACAGAATATTAATTTATTAAAAATAAATAAATATGCAAATAAGAAAAATCGAGATGTTTTTGAGTGAGTAGGAGATGTCTATATATAGGATATTTCAGTATATTCTTATATCATTAGAATTAAATTATCCTAATGTGTTTTGATGTTGATATAGTTAGGATAGATGAAAAAACGTTCGCATTTATTCATTTAGATATAGGAGAGTTTGAATTACTTACTAGACACCATCCTCGAGTGTCTTCGGTCTTCGTATACAAGGGTTTGTCAGGAAAACCTGACATGAGGATACGTCACCCTACAAGTAAAACTCTGACCAAATATTCAAAATAACATAGTATTTGAAGCCCAAATAAGATCCCCTCGGTTTGGTGCACATTCTTCAAGTAATGTTACCTCAAGTAACAGTACTTAGCTGGATACTCCACCAGACTAGATTAATTCTTGTCCTGAAATTCGGTAAGACCAAAAGAAAGATATACTATAACAGAGTTTACTGGTCAATTGTGGAGAGGAAAATTAATCTTCTTAACCTCTTTACTAACTCAATGTTTGATAAGTACAGAGAACTTTAATGGAATATTCGAATGTCTGTATCTCATATAGAGATCAAGTGTTAGCCCCTTGGGTTTTGAGAACTTAGTAAAATGAAACAAAAAAATGTGTGTGTGTGTGTGTGTGTGTGTAATAAATAAATATAAAAATTATATTATTTTTATACATGTTTATTTTCTTTCCTATTTTGTGATGTCTAGGAAAACAGAATGGCTTTTAAGAATAGAATTTGCGATCATAATCTCCAGTGTGTTAAAATAGGAGATGGAAAGAGATCAATAAAAAAAAAAAATTGTACATATGCTTAGCACACTTTACACACACATAAGCATGGAACAAAAGCCCACATATGCACATAAGTGTACTGGTATCTTACACACACATTTGCACACATGTAAGTATATTCATGCACATACATTTTGTCTTAACCCCTACTTTATCCAACTATTATAAACGGCACCTGAAATATGGCCACAATGTGAAACTGAAAAAAAACAAGATGAGAAAAACAGTCCGAAACATGTGCATAACAATAGCTCATCCGAGAAACATTGAATGATTTCCATATTGACAAACATCTTCATTGTTTTGGAGCAAACACATACCAGCATGTAAAACAAACGTAAATATAATGATGAAAAAGAAAACAAAAAGATGTATAAATATTTGAGTGTTTCCAGTTGAGTTGACATGCAGGAAAAATCGAGAACAATTGTAGATAATTAATTCAACTAGTATCGATTATTGAAAAACATGCAGACTTATGCTTGGTGTTTACTTATATATAAAATTGAATATTTAATACTTAAATTTGGTGCTTAGTATAAAGTTTAAAAATACGCTTAACATAAAAGTAAAGCTTCTTAAAAATGATTAAAAAAGTTTACTTGCTGCAGTTGAGAAAAATTGGATTGTCTGTTAACCAATTATTTCCATGAAGAGTTACGCCTTTTTCAATAATTAGATGTTTGTCACCATTAGGTGGCAGCACTTTTAGTAATCTTTTCTTTACAATGGAGGCACTAATTCGCATAGGAATGGTAGTTGTTCTTCATTGTTAGCCAATCTACTACTTACTTGTACTTGAAACAGAATTCACCGCATGGGTTGAGCTGAACCGGCTCCATCCATTCTTGCCACTGCATCTCTCACGAAGGCTGACCAAACCTGACGATTTGTAGTCAACGATAGGTGATCTCTAGCCACTCACTGTTCCAACGACGAACTCTGTAGATTCGGGGCCCAGGTTGGGTTCCACGTCAGCTTTAACCGTCATCATCCAGATTTTTCCACCACATCGCTTTTCTCAACCCAGTAAGTAGATGAATTCTCCTGGTTTACAGTGAAGGGAATGATCCAGCCAGCATAGATGTCTCATAAAGATGACTTGTCGGAGGGAGTTAGTTTTGCAGGAGAAACATACTGTGTTGTTTGAGAGGAAGTGCTGCTATCTGACACGGAGGATGCTATGCAGACAGTGGTGATCGAAAGTTTCCAATCGCCTAACGTCTTACACTGTCATTGGCCAGGACTCACTGCCATAAAGGAGAATCATTCGCACCAGCGCTTGGTAGATACTTATTTTGGTGCTGCGCCTTATCTCAGATCTTGACCAGTCACCAATTTGCCCGTTCCTGAGTTTGGTTGGTAACCCAGTACTAATAGATCAGTGAGTAATTATCCGGATTGGGTCAGCAACGTAGTACCGCTGCGAACAAAGGGTAATTTAAAGCAGAACAAGTGAAAGAATAGAAAAAATAGTCTTCAACAATTCGATATGTTTTTTTTTTTTAAGAATAATTATTTGGTAAAGAAAAATAGAAAGTAAAAGCAAACTTGTATAATTTCAAGTCAAGACTGTGTTTTTGACTCGGCGCTCTATTTGTTAATGGACGATTTTTGGTTAGTTTGGCAAGATTGTCTAAGTTTGGGGGGGGATTCGTCTTAGAGCCACGTGGATTCGGTGGGCGAGCAAAAACAAATCATTCTAACTGTGTCTCAGACCGGCAAGTCCAGCGGGATGGTGGGGGGGAGGTCCATTTCCTACCGACGTGGACACAAAAGCGAATCTCTGAAGTCTGTTATGCATCGTCTTATATTGAGATCAGTTGTATGTGTCCCCACTCTTCTCCTAAGAGAATTCAGTCAGCGAACACAAGAAAAGAAATGTTTTCCTTTTTTTCTTCATTAGCCTTTTCCCTTGAATAATTGGGATTCTCAATCTCCCCCCCCCATCCATCACTGCTCACTGGTGAGAAGAGGGGAGGGGATCCGTCTCACTCACTCGTTCACAGATAACCGATAAAATGAAATTCCACCAATGGCCGTAAATTCTCCTAACTTATGTCCACCAAAACCAATTCATTGGTGAGTGCTTGGGGGGGCCCTTATCGGTTCAA
Organism: Sepiola atlantica; assembly: GCA_963556195.1. Classification (NCBI taxonomy): domain Eukaryota; kingdom Metazoa; phylum Mollusca; class Cephalopoda; order Sepiida; family Sepiolidae; genus Sepiola; species Sepiola atlantica. Next base: position 66,812,839 of record OY744535.1, read on the forward strand.
ATCTCACCTGCCTCATGTCCAAGCCACAACTTGGGTTGGAAAGTAGCATTCTTTCTAACCAAACTCAGACATCGCGGCGACCGACCAACATCTGTCTTACGCAGTGGTCGCTACCTTGATACAACAGTGATAATTTAATCTGTCGTTGTAGACCGGGCGGCGCCCTTATCTACTTTTATCAGTTTTTGGTTTAATGAAACACTTATGTCTTTCTCTGTTAATTCACTAGCGCGATACTCTGATCGCCGACCTTCGTAGGCCCACTTCTAATTCATACTAGTGTGTATTTTGGCTTTCTATCTTCTGTAGGTCCACTCAACATTGTCACACTTTGATGTCTGTTGGGGAGAAGCCGGCAGCAAGTATTTTCTATGTTTGAGGAATTTATTTTCATCCCAATCTGCAAGGCAACATGCTGAAGCTCATAATAGCAGATTGGACATCAGCAAATGTTTCACCAAGTAGTGCGATATTATCTGCATAATCTAAGTCCTTAACAACAAAGTTACATCCAACAGTGACACTGGAAAAATATTTTATGGCATAATTGAAAACTGTTGGCGAAAGAACACATCCTTGCTCGACTGGCAGCTTGTATTTCGAAGGGTTCTGAAACCTCACCGTACATGTGGGATCGTGTTGAGTAGTAGTATGCTTTAAGAAGACTGAGAAGTTTAGGTGGAATACCAACTGTTTGTATAATATTCCATAGGGTGCCACAGTCGACCAAGTCAAATGCAACAGTGAAATAAATGAAACAGATGACTGTCCTTTGCTGGAAGTATGTTCGATGATTCGTCTTACGGTGAAGATTTGATCGGGGCATCCATGACTTGGACGAAAACCACATTGGTTTAGCCTCTTTCTACAGTCGAATTCTGATTGGAATCATCTTAGAAAAATCTAAACAAATATTTTAGCAGACACATCGATCAGGCTGATAGCATGGTAGTTGCAACAGCAGAACTTATCACCTTTCTTAAAGATGGTACCAGTGTTGCATTGCTCCAGTCTTGGGGGAGTATTTCAGTCTCCCAGACCCAGTTGATAATGTGATTGATGGCACGTCCTAATATATTTGCGCTGTGTTTGAGGATCTTAGCAGGGATGTTATCTTCGCCTGTAGCTTTGTTATTTTTTAAACTTTTGATAGCAGAAACGACCTCTTCAACTGTGGAGGGAGTTGTTTGGCAGTCATAAGGAGTTGGATCGTTGTAATTCATAAGAGCAGTTGATGGTGGCTGTTGGTCGTGGTTTAGCATATTGGCGAAGCAAATTAGGTATTCATGGAGATTGGTGATTGGTCGCCATTCTGGTTCAAGATGGTTTGGTTACCACCCCAGCGTGTCTTTGTGCTCGAACAGAGGAGGCTGTAAAGTTTATGGGAGTCCCTAACAGCTGAGGCAGGTTCCATGTCTTCTGTCACTTTCCTCCAGAATGTATTTCGATCAGCGTGAGTAGAATGAGTAGCTACATGGCGTAGTTGTTTGAAGTTGTTAGATTTGTTGTAACTGGCTTGATTTGCTTTTTCAGCAATTTAAATTGTTTGGCCCGAGATCCAATCTTTGTCTTTTCGCTTGGTGGTTCCAGTTATACTTGACAATTTGACAAAGCTCATCTGAGGTAGCATCTTACAATTGGTGTACCTCAAAACCATTGAACCGATTGGATAGTTCTATGCAGAATGCATCATTGGTTTGTTTACATTTCAGTTTCGAAATGTCGTACTTGAGAAGCTTAGTATGAGACTTGACGGTCTTGAGCTGAAGATGTAGTTTTGCTCGTCCCAATACATAATTGGGACCAAATTCACTACCGGTTTCTGTGCCCACACGACAATTAAAGATGCTTGACGACCAGCAGCGTTTGACAAGAAAGTGGTCGATTTGGTTAGCTGTGACACCGTCATTGGAGTATGTAAGTAAGTAGGTATCACCGGGGATGTTGAAAACGCATGCTGGATATGGTTATTTTGTTTTGCTGCAGCAAAGTTTACAAGTCTTTCACATTGGTCTCCAATTGCAAATCATCTGAAAATATGACTGTTGCTGATGTCGCCTGTACGAGCATTCCTGTTACCTGCAATAATTAGAAGATACATGGTCAACAGTAGCCTGAAAGTTGTACCTGTAGAAATAGTCTTTATCTTGATCGTCAGCGTTAAGGGTGGGGGCAAGTACACTGACATTGAGAATCGAACCTTTCAAGCGGATACGAGTCAGACGGGGGTGGTGGATTGGTTTTCAGGCAAAGAGTGATGCATTGGCACGATCACTAAAAGAGAAGGCAACTCCATGAAGACAAGAGTTATCAGTCGGGTCACTGTAGTAGAGGTGATATGAGGCGTCATGTTGAGGTACTTTGATTTTACAACAGCCCATATCAGGAAGTCTGACTTCTGAGAGGCAGGCTATGTCGATGTTGTAATTGAAGAGGGAGTACATTGTAAGCGCTTGGGGTTCTTCCTTCATCAAAGTTCTGACGTTCAAATAGGCATAAAAATAGTCCTTTCTATGTTTCATGATCATCATAGTTTGCTGATTAGACATTCACATCACTGGGGTAGTGTTAGGGTTAGTTTTTGCGGATGCCATACGAGAATTCGTCATATGTTGTGAGAGGAGCATGGAGGAATCTATGGAGTCTCTTTGGAGTAGTAAATTCACTAGCAGTCCCCAGCTGCAAGTATATCCCTGTTGGGAGAACTTATTTGCTGCAGATTATCCACAGATGCATGAACAAGACAGTTTGAAGCTACTAGTTGCCGGATCAGAAGCTTCTTGGTTTTCACCAGAGACCTGATTAGCCAGACTGCGGTCCTAATACTGCTGAGTGTCAGACCAATCTGCTTTGTGTGGCCCTACATCATAGCTTTGCCACTACTCGTTCACCTCCTACCACCGCAGTGAGGAGGGGTTTGATATTAGAGAATTTACATATATGTTATGGCAGTCTAAAAGAACAGAGCAGCAGATCTATTCCTATGTAGGAATAGATCTGCTGCCCTGTTCCTTTGAAAGAGCAAGATTTAAAACATATCTTCTACCCTGTTGTCTTTTTTCTTTTCAAAATCGTGAAGAAATATGTCTTTTGTTTTGGTTGTTAAAAAAACAGTAATCATTTAGCTGCTTTCTTCTGTAGCAGTTGCTACATAAGTGTAATATAATTCGGACTAATAGCATTTGTAACTATTAGAGTGATGTCTGATCTATCCGTAAAAGGAAAGTTCTTGAAAAATAAAATTAATGTATTCTCCACCAACTGCCAACTGCACCTGTTTCTCTCTCCACTTCCCTTTGCTCACTGAGCAACAACCACTCTTCAATCAAAAGAGTACAGTTTTTATACTGTTTAATCCACCCCTATGCAAATTGACTCCCAACAAGAGCCATCTAGCAGTTAGAGACTCCAAACAGCTAATTTGTAAAGGGGGGGGGGGATAACTCAACTGGCGACTAAACCACACGTCCCCTTGATTTTCAAGATCAATAATTGGTTTCATAATCCGCTATCCACGTCGGCTGTCTTCATTCACGTTGCGACCTTTGTACGGGTTCTTCTTGGGGGACTTGAACAACCTCTTCGTCTGATAGTAAGGAAACTCTCCGTATATCTAATATGTGACAAGGCACTCTGTTAACTGACACGTTGTTTTCAGATAGTACATCAGTTACTGTTCCTCTTCCCCAGCGGGTTGTACATCTGACGTTTGGCAGTTTCACCCACAGTGATTTTCGCTTGCCCCTGTTCCACTCTCTCCGTCATTGCCAGTGGATGTCGCCATTCATACGTGAAGACAGATCGATGTGGCACTGACGTTTCGTCTTGTTAAGCCTTCGGGGCCATGTTATACCAAAAGACTGCTTCTTGGGGCGAAATTTGGCTTCTTGCTGCCATAGCTTTTATAGTTTGATGGTGTCTCTCTATGATTCAATTGCCGCTTGGACGGTACGCTGCTCTAAAATATTGCCTAACACCCCACTTATCACATAGCTCTCTAAAGACCTCTGAGCGGAAGGACATCCCGTTGTCCATTAGGACTTCTTCTACTGGCCCCATCTCCATAAACACCTCCTCAACAACTCTTTATATTTTCTGCTGTTTCTGTTTTAATTTTTCGCCATGTTGCTACTCTCCCAGGTCCACAGTCAATCATAGTTAAATACAGTTCATGACTATAATGCGTGATATCAATGGCCAGTCGCCTCCAATTGTCTGTTACATGCAGCTCTCCTTTTTCATGCCTGGATGGTGCATGGTCAATGGACTGACACTCCCTACAGTGTTTAACTACATCCTGAACATCTTCCATTGCGATATTTGGATTCACTTTTATTGCCAGATATAACGTCCACTCCTTACCAAAATGATGCATATTATGCAGGTGCTTTATTTCATCTACTATACAGCACACCGGAGCCACATCTTTCTTCTCTCGTAGCCAAGCCTTCTTCACTCTGGTCAGCATGTCTGCCTTGTTTTTCTGTGATGGAACCAATGTGACGGTTAGTCTCAGTTTGAATTCTCTGATCAAGTCTCCAAGTGCCCCGAGTCGATGCTTGATAAGCATCTCAGCTGCTCCTTTGGTCCTGATCCGTTTATCTCCCGACACTTCTGACTTAATCCACGATGCCACTGTTGCCGAGTCCGTTCTAATGTCTACTGTGTAGCCCCCATTGCAAAGCCAGGATGATGCCCTTCATTGTGGCTTCAAGTTCCGCAACATTGATGTGGGCGCTATCATTCTTTTTTCATAACCAGACAGCATCTTCAAAGTTACACCTTCTATTTCCAACAATGCTCCTAATGCCAGGCTGCTAGCATCGCTCCATATCACCCCTCCCGGGCCCCTTTTTACGTGCCATTCTCCCTTTACAGGGTCCATCTTTTTTACTTCCACGATCATTTCCTTTATCATGTGCAACACCTCTGGGTCAATTTCATTCTCCCATCGGTCCATATCGATCTGCCTTTTAATAAAGCTGCATGCAATCCACAGCCATCCGACTATGGGATAATGACCAACCAACTTTCCGCACACAGAAAAGTTCCCGCTTGGTTAGGCCGTCCGTGACTTCAGGGATTTTGTTCCCTCTTCCAAACATCAACTTTCCTGCTTTATTCTGCTGTAATTTTAATCCAAGAGCCATTCCATTTTCTAACGACTCCGATGGCTTAGCTGTCAGTCCATATGTTTTGACATGGTCTCTCACCTTTTGCGCAGTCACTTGTCTCGTCAACCAGTACATCATCGATATAAGAACAGCTGGCTCTTTTCACTGCATCGTCTTTGGACAATACGGTCTTAAGCACTGCCGTCATAATTTTCGGTGCAGAATTCAGTCCAAATCCTAGTCTGGTCAAGCAATAAATCTGACCTTTATATTTGACCAATTGATACCGCCATAGCTTCTTGTCAACATGGATTTGAAGGTAGACCGATTTTAAGTCCATGATTTTGGTTACTCACTCTCTTTTCCTCCACTCCCTCATGACTTCTTCACATACGTCGATTCCATCTTTAGTGTGGCAGGCCACGTACTTGTTCAACTCTCGGAAGTCCAATACTGGCCTGACTTTCTTCTTGGTAGGCTGAACCACTGCCATGAGTGACAGAATTCCTTCAACCTTCCCTGACCATGGTATTAAAATTTCTTCGTCAATCCACCTCTCAACTTCCTTCTCAAACTGCGGTCTTATCTCTCCTTTTAGCGTGCTTTCATAGCAGCTAACCCGATTTGTCAACACAAGCAGTCCCGCGGTCAATTGTCACTCTACTGTCCACTTGTCACCATCAAAATAGGCTTGGAAGTCCTCATCCTCAATCTGACATGGCCTGGGTTTTGTCAGTTGGATGGCATTATTACTGTTCACACTTCTTGATATTCTAGTTTCATACTGCTTGCTGAACTTCACCTCACCCTCAGCAATTGTAGCTCCTCCCAGTCGGTCGATAACATCCAGGCCCAGTATCACATCGATTTCCCCAACGAGCATATCCAGCACAATTACTCGGAGTCGTAGCGGTATATTTCTTACTATAATCTCAGCATCAGTCTCTCCACAACACTTCACCTCTCTGCCATCTACTGCTCTAATATTGCTGGCTCCATTCCAAAAGTTACCGACACTTGTTGTAACAAGTGTAGTTGTACAGCCGGTATCAACAAGGGCTCTTGCCCTTTTTCCGTTGACAGTAACCACTATCTGTGGCAATAAACTCTCACACGCCTTTTCAGAAATAAAGGGGCGACTACTGGCGCAATAACACCCCTTTACTCGTTTCCCTGAAGTGAAGGTCAATTCCTACTAATGTGCCCAATCTGGCCACACCGGAAACAGATAACAGTCGGCCTTGGTTCACTACAGTCTCTCATCAGGTGGGACCCCTGACATCTAAAGCATTTTCCAACAAATTTACATCTCCTCACTTCTTCACCAGACTTGTTTGCGATAGAGGTTGCAATTGCCCCCAGTTCACTAGGACGCTTTGCCATCACCCTGGCATGCCTCAAGATCTCCTCTACCTCCACGGTTTCAATGTCAGTCATTCGTTGTAGTTCAATTGAGATGCGGTTAGGAAAACCACACACAAGAGCCATTTTAACTGTGTTTTCAAGACTTCGTCCTGTGTATCCGGCCAACTCCGCTAGTCGCCTTATATCTGCTGCATGAACGGCCACTGATTCTCCGGTCCAGGTTACTCTTCTGAGCTTGTTATAAGCCTCAAAAGCACTCTCCGAAAATGCTGTCTTCAATCTTGTTTCAATCCTATCGGCATCTGCCTGGTTCGCCTCTCACATTTCCAAATAGACTGCTAGCACATTCCCCTCCAAATACATTGGGATCAATGTCGCTATGTCATCAATCTTTCGCATCTTCGCAACCAGCTTCAGCTTATTACGCCATGTGACCACATTGCCTTCTCCTTTAAACGGCCTCAAAATGTCACTGCTTAATTTCACTCGTTCACCCATGTTCGCCGAAATAGTTTCTGGTCTATCCGTAAAAGGAAAGTTCTTGAAAACTAAAATTTATGTATTCTCCACCAACTGCACCTGTTTCTCTCTCCACTTCACTTTGCTCACTGAGCAACAACCACTCTTCAATCAAAAGAGTACGGTTTTTATATTGCTCAATCCACCCCTATGCAAACTGACTCCCAACCAGAGCCATCTAGCGGTTAGAGACTCCAAACAGCCAATTTACAAAGGGGGATAACTCAACTGGCGACTAAACCACATGATGCATTGGCACGATCACTAAAAGAGAAGGCAACTCCATGAAGACAAGAGGTTTTGTTTATATGTATGCACAATCTTGCATGATGTCTTGTAATTTTGTCGGCATATTGATACACAGGCGATTAGCACATAACTGCGCATGCTCACTACTAAGTTCAGATCAGCTATTTTCCCCTGGCAAATACAAAACAGTTCAGGTTGAGACTTCAACATAGACAGACTGGCATTTTCTCTCTTCCCTCGTCATCATGGTGATTAGGGGTGGGAATAAACTGAAGACCAACTAAAATTATATTACTTTTATGCATGCCGACCAAGTAACTCAACTCACATGTCTACGTACCTGTATTTTTGTTCCAGTTAAATATATTATTGTAGAGAAAACGTTGCTGTTTTCCTTCAAACTCTTATTCAAGTCAGAGGCATACAGACACGGACGACTCAGTAAAATGGCTATCTCCTGTCTTGACACTGAACAAACGCCATCACCTACAATACTTCCTTTAACGACACGCAAAATCTAAAAGATGTCTTCATTGTTGTTGTTTACAAAATCGGCAAGAAATTAACGGCTTTTTTTTTTGTTGTTAAAAAGACCAAGAATAATGCTAGTTAATCAGAATAGATGGGTCAATATACTGCCAGAGTACCCCTACATAAAAAAAATTGCAAAATTTTGTGTTTTGGTGGTTTTATGTTAGGCTGGCTCTAGTCTATAACATACTAAAAGTTGGACAAAATCGTAGTATGAGAAAGTGTCAAATTTCGAAGATGACATTTTTCTGTTTACAAATCATCTTCCATTTACGTGTGAAGCCCTAACTCGGTCAGTTTTCATGATAAATCAATAAATCTTGGATTTTTATCTAGTTTTTTAGGATCAACTTTTCATATGAAATGGTTACCAGTGATGCTAAATCACCCCTTATACCTTATCTAGGGGTACCGTACCCCTAAACCCTTTATTGCACTCATCCAGCTTCACAAACAGGCATATGGATGATTATTTTTATGTGGCTACAAGTGGTGAATTAGTACTTTCTTCAATTAATCGGGCCCCTTATATATAAATGAAATTGTTTAGGATTCCTAAGAAAACAACTGAAAAACCCAGAGACAAGTTTTTACTCCACCTAAAACTGTCCTTACAAACAATTCACTAGCTCCATACTAATCACCATATACTAATACAAATATATTTTCGTATATTTTCAGGATCAAACATGAGTTCAGCCCCCAGCAGAGAAACCTGTCCTTTATGCGAATGGGATTTTGACCGTGGTGCTTCAAGAAAGGGTGCTGCAAGTGTCAACAATGCAAGTATCGAAAGAGGTGTCAAAGTCATTGAAGCCGGAACTAATGTTCACAAAACATGTTGGGTTAACCACATAAACAACAAGGACATTGCTTTAGCCTTAAAAAAGGATAATTCTGTTCAACCAGTAAAAACGAGCACTTGTGTTTCTCTGGGACCATATGACAGTAAAACGCATTGCTTTTCTGTGGAACTGATACTACGAAAATAGAATATAAACGAAAAAGTGAGAGAAGGATTTACTGTGTAGACTGATGCATTTGCTCAAATTATCCTGGTTCATTGCCAAACAAGACGGGATGAGTGTGTCACTGCTATTCATGCTTACAAACTTGCCATGCAAAAACTTACCACACAAAGTTACACAACAAGCGAACAACATAAGGAGTTGTCTGTCTCTCGGGTGAGAAGAGATGAGACAGACTGCGGGAAAGTTGTAGAGCAACTAGACAGCTTTAAACCGTTTTCAGGCGTGAATCGTTACACAGGGATTACTGCCAACATGGATGTCAATGTTCAGGACCTTTTCAAAATCGGAAAAAGACATTGTACAGAAGATGGGTGGACAATCAGTTTTCTCCTACTCTCACAAAAAAGTTTGAAGGCAAAGACTCAAGCATCGTCAAAGTTTCTGCAGATCGTAGCATTAATCCATCGCTTTTATTCCAGAGGTTTCTTGTGGTCTCACAAACGGTGATCTAAGGCTGGATGATGTCATGTCCTATGAACTCTGTCTCTATCTGATGCTGACATTGAGATTGCAAAGGCAGCCATCAATATGTCTGCTTTCAAATCAATCACTCTCATTGGAGAAGACACGGATCTTGTTCTCTTGTTGTTCCATGCATATGTTTCCAAATGTACTACACTTTATTTCCGCTTTGACAAGGTTCTCAAGCAGGTGCTCGGCAAAGCAGTTTGTAATGATCTGTTGTTCCTGCGTGTCTTTATGGGATGTGATTCGGTGTCCAGGATATTCGGAATAGGAAAGCCGTTGGAGTTCCAACGAATCATCAAGAAAGAAAAGACAATGCCAAATTATTCAAAAGCATTCTCTTTACCAAAGTAAAGCCAGGATGTTGTGGTAAGGCAATGGTAGCTTTGTTCAATGCAGATCAGAAGGACTGCCTGGCATCTATTAGATACAATATGTTCTGCAAGAAAGTTGCAAGAGCTAAGACGTTCGTCACGCCAGAACGACTCCCACCAATGCCCACTGTCTGTAAATTTAATTCTTTGCAGACTTACTACCAAGTTATGGAGTAGAGGGGATGTAGTGATCAAATGATGCCATCTGAGTGGGGGTGGAAGGGGACAAACTTGTTCCAGTGATGATGGACAAAAGCCCTGCTCTAGATGCACTGATTCAGATAATTCGTTGCAACTGTACGGAAGTATGTCATACCCTAAGGTGTACGTGCAAGAAGTATTGACTAGAATGTACCAGTGCATATGGACATTACCAAGATGGAAATTGTGACAATAGGAAAAATAATCCAGTGGAAGATGATGATGAGGAGTGAAAAGTTTTGAAAAAATACTGGGACGTAAGTGAATCAGGGTGGATGCAACAAGGGTAATGGCGTAATGATATTGGCATCACTGGTAACCTTTTCATTGACCCTGAACACTTGAGTAAAAATCCAAGATGTATTGATACATTATGAAAACTGACAGCGTTAGTGCTTCACATGTAAATGGAAAATGACTTGTAAACCAAAAAAAGTAATATTAGACATTTGACACTTTCCCATACTCCGATTTTTTCCAACTTTTAGTATGTTGTAGACTAGACCGAACCTAGCATAAAACCACCAAAAATCAAAATATTCCAATTTTAGGGGCTCAATCAGTATATTGACCCATCTAGAATGGATTTGTGATGAAGGCCATAGATATACAAGATTGATGTTTGCCAGTGGAACGGAGATCACTACTGTCTTGCAGTTATAGCAATGGGCCAAAAACGATTTCAGAAGTGAAAAAAAAAAGCTGGAAAGATCAGCAGTTATGATTTGGAGGATATATAAAGATTCATTTATTGTGTTTGAAATTTGAAAACACCGACAGTACTGATTTTTTTCTTTGATGACCTGCATAAAAGCTTAAATATTTAAATTCCAACTTTTTACTCTACAGTAGAAAGTTTCAAAGCTAGGAGTCATCTATTGGCTCATGGGTTAAGTATGGGGAGTGTGAGAATGTATTAAGTTTGATGGCTCATTTGATGGAAATTGTCAGTTAAGATTTGAAATACTTTATCAGAGTTTAAACATAGTGTGAAACAGATGTCGGATTGAAGGCTGAATAAAGACCCCTAAGTATGGAAACCAGTATATAATGAAGATAATTCCTCTATGGTGCTGTAAAAATTTGGAACCCATTTGAAATGTCGAGCAGAAATTTAAATGAGGAATAAACAAGAACTCATTTTAAAAGGCCATTCATTCGATCTGCATTTTCAGCAATGAAAATGCTATTTCAAATTGATGTGGGACAGAACAGTGTGACTTAGGAAAAAAAAAACTGTATAGAAATTAGTGTGAGAGATGGACAAAAATGCTATTTCCAATTTACGTGAAACAGACCAGCGTAACTTATAAAAAAAAACTGTATCGAAATTAGTGTGAAAGATGGACAAACATGCTATTTGAAATTTACGTGGGACAGACCAGCGTGACTAATGAAAAAAAATGCATCGAAATCAGTGGACAAAATGCTATTTACTATTTTCCGTGGGACAGACCAGCGTAACTTAAGATAAAAACTATATAGAAATTAGTGAGAGAGATCGAGGAACATGCTATTTCGAATTTACGTGGGACTGACAAGTGTGACTTAGGAAAAAAATTGTATCGAAATTACTGTGAGAGATGGACAAAAATTCTATTTTAAACTTATGTGGGACAGACCAGCTTGACTTATGTAAAAAAAAGTGTGAGAGGTCGAAAAAAATGCTATATAAAATTTACGTGGGACAGACCAGTGTGACTTAGGAAAAAAATTCTTTCAAAATTAATGTGAGAGATCGAAAAAAAAAATGCTTTTTCAAATTTTCGTGGGACAGACCAGCATGACTTAGGAAAGAACATTGTATCGAAATTAGTGTGAGTAATGGCCAAAATTTATGTAGGACATGCCAGCGTGATTTAAGAAAAAACATTATTTGAAAATTAGTGTGAGAGATCGACGAACGTTCTATTTCAAATCTACATGGGACAGACTAGTGTGACTCAGAAGAAAAATTCTTTAAAATTTAATGTGAGATATTGAAAAAAATGCTATTTCTAATTTATGTGTGACAGACCAGCGTGACTAGGGGAAAATAAACTGTATCGAAATTAGGTAGTGAGATGGACAAATATGCTTTTCAAATTTACGTGGACAGACCAGTTTGACTTAAGAAAAGAATTCATTAAAAATTAATGTGAGATATCGAAAAAAATGCTATTTCTAATTTATGTGCGACAGACCAGCGTGACTTAGGAAAAAAAAAAACTGTATCGAAATTAGTGTGAGAGATCGAAAAGAAAATGTAATATAAATTTACGTGGGACAGACCAGCGTAACTTAGGTAAAAAAAAAATTTCAAAATAAAGTGAGAGATTGACGAACATGCTATTTCAAATTTACATGGGACAGACCAGAGCGACTTAGGAAAAATACTTTCAAAATTAGTGTGAAAGATCGACGAACATACATTGTAAAATTTACGTGAGACAGACCAGCGTGACTGTGGAAAAAAATTCTTTCCTAATTCCTGGGAGACATAAAAAAAAATGCTATTTCAAATTTATGTATGATAGACCAGATTGACTTTGGAAAATAACTGTTTCAAAATTAGTGTGAGAGACGGAAAAAATGCTATTTCAAATTTACGTGGGACAGACTAGCATGACTTAGGAAAAAAAACTGTATCGAAATTAGTGTGAGAGATCGAAAAGAAAATGTAATATAAATTTACCTGAGACAGACCAGCGTAACTTAGGGAAAAAATTCTTTCAAAATTAGTGTGATAGATCGACGAAGATGTTGTTTCAAATTTATGTGGAAATTACCAGCCTGACTTAGGAAAAAAATTTTTTTAATTCGTGTGAGAGATCGATGAACATGCTATTTTAAATTTACGTAGGGCACACCAGCTTTACTTAGGGAAAAAATTCTTTTAAAATTAGTGTGAGAGATCGCAGAACATGCTATTTCAAATTTACGTGGGATAGACCAGCTTTACTTAGGAAAAAAATGATATCAAAATTAGTGTGAGAGATCGACAAAAATGCCATTTCAAATTTCATCATAATAAACCAATGAATATATTTTGAAAGGTACGTGTTATAGAGCAACTGATATTAATAGACTGACCGACAAACAGATGGCTTTTTAGGTGAGTATGCATCTAAAAACTGTGAAACTACTGAAGTCCTATTAGCGTTCTGTTTGGATTACTGATCCCAGTCTAAACATTCATCATCCAGTTTTGAATCCGGTAATTATGCAACACATTGAAAGAATCAGATGTCTGCTTAGTAAACCCGAAAAAGATTTTTGATTGTTTTATGAATTGATGGAGTGCTTTGCTCTGATGTCACATCAATTCTGGATCCATTTTTCTTTCTGATGAACTTACAGATACATGTATTTATTTCAATTGTGGATTGATTTTTTATTACAATTATAATAAAAATTGTTTCCTCAGACCAGAACAAACAATATAAATTGTTTTAGCCGAGCAGAACAAACAATTTAAATTGATCATCCCACCAAAACTAAACTAACAATCTAAATTGTTCATCCCACCAGATCTAAATTTTTCGTCTCACCAGAACAAATAATCTAAATTGTTCGTTCCACCAGAACAAACAACCTATATTGTTCGTCCTGCCAGCACAAACAACCTATATTGTTCGTCCCACCAGAACAAACAATCTAAATTGTGCATCCAACCAGAACAAACCATCTAAATTGTGCGGCCCACCAGAACAAACACTCTAAATTGTGCATCCCGACAATCTAACTTGTTCGTCCTGCCAGAACAATCTAAATTGTTTATCTCACCAGAACAAATAATCAAAATTGTTCGTCCCACCAGAACAAATAATCAAAATTGTTCGTCCCACCAGAACAAATAATCGAAATTGCTCGTCCCACCAAATTTATAGAATTTTTTAACCGAATTATAGATTATTAGAGAAAATTCTTGAAGTAAGAAAATTTAAAATTCGTATCAACAGTTTTCATTTAGTTGTCTTGTTTTACGGCATATCAACCCTTTTCGAATTATTTAATGCCAACAAGTGTCACTTTGGTAAAAGTTTTTATGCTTCAAGTTCTATATATCTTCAAATATTTATTCATGGTGTCTCGTTTGGTTGTTTTGTTTTACGAAATATTAATCCTTTTCAAGGTTATTTAATGCCGAATCCAGTCACTTTTGTAAAAGTTTTTATGCTTCAAGTTCTTTATATCTTTAAATATTTATTCATGATGTTTGGTTTGATTGTTTTGTAGAAGAAAATTGTTGTTTTTGTTTTTGGCTTTGCAGAACATGTTTTGTTATAGGGAAAGTAACAAAACAAGATCAATGTTTGGTGCATTTTTGGTCAGTATCTTCAGACAGCCTGATCTGGTAGCACCAGAACAGTTTCATAAAAGGTGGTGCAGCTGTAGGTATAACGATATCAGTTGTAGTAAATGGAATCAGCCCCTTAGAGGTCACTTTATCTGGCCATTCTCAAACTTCCTGCCAGTTTCTCTCCTCTAAATCAATCACACAGAGAGGTTGAATTTTCCCTTTCGCTTCTTTTTATAAGTCTAAGAACCTCTCCAGGAAACTAAAAACTTCAAAGATACAACTGTCTATTCTTATCTCGTGAGCAGGACAATAACTGTATTGTTTTATGTAAATTTTTATGTAATCAAACGTCTATCTATGTTATTTACTTGTTTGTGTTTCTTTCAGTTCTACTATAAGTTCAAAGTATAAAGGATTGAAGAATACTTAATAAACACCACTAAAATAAAAGGAATGCTTTTCTTCAGTTGTTGGTTACAATTTAATGGTCAATATGTGGGATGTAGACAGATCTTTATCTTATTATTGCAGTGAGGCAGTGAATTTAAAACTTGTTATTTTCAAGTAAATTAATAAATGAATATATAAAAACCTGATATGGTTTAAGGTCAGATTACCAATTCTGTCATTTACATCGTGTAATCCAATAATGGAATTAAATTATTTTTGAAATAGGAGTTTTTAATTTTCTTTCTGTGTCACCACCACGAAAAATCTCAATCTCCACTGTTCACTGCTTACTGTTCACTCTCTGCTGCCCAGAGATCGACTGAACTCTTCAATGTCAAAATATTAGTTCTCATAGTAATAAATCCATCACCTGATGGCCTACTAAAACCCACCACCTATGCAAATTGACTACTAGTCAGCGTCAGCAATGTCGATAGACTTTAACTAGCCAATCTACAAAGGGGAGATAACTCAATTGACAGATATTGTCACCAAGGCAAATTATCACAGTATCTTAAACCACACAATGATTACTATGATGCCAGCAAGTTTTATCGAAAATTTTATCGAAAGTATACTACTGAACATTTCTAAATTCTATCCTTTCCAATAGAGTCGTGTTTATTAATCTTTTTTTACTAAGAGCACATGAAAATATCACAAAATATTTTGCAAAATTTAAAAGTGTAGATCTTTGAATGTTATGAGATAAAAACATGGATAAAAAATATACACACATATGAACTTTATTTTAATGTTTTATATTTCATATGAAATATGTGCCTGGTGTGTTTTTATCATACACGTCGAAAATGCGATAAGTAGATCTTCATTTCTTCTACAGTTGAATGTAGTCTTTCTTGCTTCTTATATTTGATGTTATTTCTGTTTGAGAAACTGAATTTCTAGCAATAATACTGACAAAATGCCAAGAAATTTGATAAACATTCTTTAGCTCATGTGGGTTAAAATTCCTTTTTGGATTGAAATCCAAAAGTGTATCAATGGATAATGCCGAATGTTTTAAATCCTCAATCACGAGAAGAATTATTTGGAATAAAAAATTTAATATTTATTCAGTTATCCAAATACTTAGCGTGCTCTCACTGCTATTTACACAGACACATAAATATATATTTAAGAATCACAGCAATAGAGATTTTTAAAAAAACCCTTACCTTCCGGTTTGAGGATCTGCTCATAGATCATTTTTCGTGCCAATAAATATTTAGGTGTAACATCTCCGGATTCTGTTAGTAGCGCATCATAATCTGTAATAGAAAAAAAGAACGGATCCATTCTTAATATGCATCCATTCAATCTGCAGATTTATTACATGATGGAAAGAAAACGCCTCTCACTGTGTAATTATATGGCATATATCCGTGTCTCTAACTGTTTCGTGGTTTAGTCTCGAGTTGGCTCATAAAATTAAATGACAAAGAGCACACAAAAGAATTGTCATACAATGACAACTTAATCCATTTTATTTATTGATGATTTTATCTTCCTTGATTAGCAGTTGCTTCTGCTATTGATCCCCCCTGTTCTTAACAGTCCTTATATAACCTGACTACATTATGATTTGTTTGCTCTAATTTTTAGCCAGAAACTGATATCTATATCGAATGTCTGTCTAGTCACCTGCCTCAATCAATGAATCAGCTAACAGCACATTGCACATCGAATACGGTAGCCTGAGAATTGAGGGTTGTCTGTCAAACTAAAAAGTATGCATGCATGTAAAACTTTTGAAGGTGTCAGATGCACAGAACCAGTGCTACCGACTTCTAACTGGAAACAGAGTTGTGGAGTAATGTTTCAGAAGCTATCTGGAGACCTTACTTTTTTCCATCTTATTCAAAATTTTGTTAGAAAAAATAATATAACTTGTAACAGTGAAAACATTAAAAAACGTTAAACTTGTTCAGAATTAAATTCCATAAAAATTCCACTTTTTTGAAAATCACTACGATTTAAAATTTGAAAAACATTATTACTCATTAGATATATAAGTTAGTGAATAAAGGCTGAAAATGTCATTAACATTAGCTAATTCGTTGAGATTTTGTGTTTATACACATTGTGCACATTGGTTTGTTTACAACACATAGTCTCTTAGTGGGGAGTAGTATAATTGAAGATCTCTAAGAGTCGTTACATTTCTAAGAAAATAGGAAAGCATTTTCCTTGCCTACTTTTCTATTTATATAATAGATTATCACAGAGGAGCAATATTGCTTGTTGCCAAGGTAACCAGGAGCTGGAATTGTTTGTTTGTAAAGACGGATGTGAAATATGAACAAAGAGACAGAGAGTGGGAGTAAGAGAGTGAGAGTGAGAGAGATACACACAATGTTGGGAATTCTACAGTCTTAAGTAAAAAGTAAAATTAAGATTTCTTTTCTTGTGACTTATCAAGTCACAAGAAAAGAAATCTTAATTTTATTTATTGACATCAGCATTAGGTAAAATCTATCCATCAAGTCAATTGAGTGTCAGCAGAGAATCGTCGATGAGAATTTATTTTAAAAAGTCAGTTTAAAAAAAGAAAAAGAATGAGGTGCCTCACATGTCGTGCCAGCAGGGTAAAGAAAGACTTCTCTTCATGAGTGCAAATTTTTATAGTGGAGTCTGATTTGCATATGTGAAGATCAGCTGATATGAATGAAGAGGACAGCTGGGAAGCAACAGAAGCGATTTGGATTGCAGAGAGAAAGGCAGAGAAAAAGTGGTGGTATTGAAAATCGGTTGGAAGTTGAATTACCGTCAAAACTGTTTTTTAAATTTTTTTCTGGTACAGTTAGGTAACAAGTTATTTCGGCATAAAATAGACAGCTGTTTCGACCTAAAGATAATTCATGAATTTGATGGGATTGAGAAGGTGGAATTAGTGTGTGACTTATCTGGAGTGAAGAGGCTTGAAAATGTCATCCCATTTCGGCTAACTGGGGGGAGCATTCGTAGTTTACCAGCAACTAACTGAAGAAAAATCTGATGCAGCACGAATTAAGGAAGCTCTATTCACTGCCTTTGCCGATGACAGATTTACAGCATATAAGCAGTTCGAGGCACGTGTGTTGCGTCCGGGTGAGACTGTAGACGTGTATTTGGCAGATCTGCAGAAGCTGTCAGTGCTATTTGGAGAAATACCAGATAATGTGCTCGTATGTGTGTTTGTATGGGGGCTTCCCAACCCTATGCAAAGGCTGTTGCGGTCCTCCTCTAGGGTGGACGATATTGTTGATTGTGAGTTATTTCCCGTTTAACAGTTTTTAGTGATCTCCCTTGATACCCGGAAGTATAAGAGACTGATACAGAAGAAAGGAGATTTCTTCAGTCTTGGAGTACTTCATTGATGAACCAGACCGTGGAGAGTTTTGACAAATAGTAGCAGAAGCTTAAACCTGTGTGGGATATTTAATATTGTTTTGTGTTCTACACATTGCCACATATACTGTGTTAAGAGCAAGGGATTGTGTGATGGATTTACAACCTCAAGATATAGGTCAGGAAAACGGTGTCCAGAAAATAACAAACAAACTAGACACATTGTTTTTAAAAGATAAGAACACCCGGGCTTATCTAGCCTTTAAGGAATTTTATTACTACAGGTGTCCTTCCGGTGTGAGTATTACTGACTTTTTGATACAATTTGAATACCTCTATCACAAACTGGGTAATTTTAAAGTGGAACTGCCGGAAAGCGTACATGCTTTTTAAAATTTTTTTTATTAACTGCAGCAAATGTCTCTGAAGAAAACGATCGACTGGCTCATGCTACATGTGTGTCTATGACGTATGATGATATGAAATGTATGATACAAAAGATTTTTGGAGATCCTGTTGCAATGAATGGCCACATGTGAGCACCAGGTGTAAAATTTGAACCGGTTTTTGCAACTAAAAACGAGAATACATTTCAAACAAGAGGTTGGCATGGACAAGTAAATTATAGAGGTGGTCGGAAATATCAAAACAGAACTTATCAATTCAGTATAGATTCAAATCCAATAAGCAAGGATGGAGAAATTATGAGATGCTTTAATTGTGACTCTACTAAACACTTTTCAAAAGATTGTAGACATCATCAGGAAAATATAAAAAGCATACAAGAGATTCACATAACTCTATTTAACACAGAACTCCAGGCTTCTGGGTTGGTTAAGGAGTGTTTTGGAATGTGCATATTAGATAGGGCATGCACGAAAACTGTCACCGGAAAAACTTGGCTGGACATTTTTATTGATGCTCTTTCTGATCAAGACAAATACTTAGTTGAATATTCTTTTACTGATAAAAAATTCAAGATTGGAGATGGAGCTGAGGTTACTGCAACTAGGAAAGTAAAATTTCCAGCAGTTATTGGCAGAAAAAAGTGATCCTGTATAGTGAATAATGAAATTTTGTTGCTGTTGAGTAAAACATCCATGAAGAAAGCTGGAATTATTTTAAGTTTTGTGAATGATACACCAAGGATTCTTGGTGAAGCGATAGATTTGGTTTGCACCTCATCAGACTACTACTGTATTCCACTTACAAATTTGTTATTTAACAAGCGAGGTGAATTGAGAGTGGCTGTGGTGTTGCACATCACTTCTGTAAAAAAAACTTAACACTGGAAGAAAAAGAAAAAAAACAATGAAGTTGCACAGATAATTTTCACATGCCTCAAAAGAAAAGTTGTGTAAACTTGTTAGGGGAAATAAGAATTTTTGTGATGCTGAATTCCTTAAGATAATTGAAAAATGTTGCGATTTATGTGAAGTATGCATGAAACATAAATGTGTACCATGCATGATAAATTTGACCAAGTTGTGTGTATGGACTTAAAGGAATATATTCACAAGAAAACTTGGATTTTGCATATGATTGATTCTGCCACAAGATATACTGCAACCGGTTTAGTGTTTTCTAAACAACCAGATGAAATTGTGCAAAACATTTACCAAATGTGGATATCATATTTCGGTGCACCTAGAAAGTTCTTAAGTGATAATAGAGGGGAATTTTCAAATGAAAAATATAGAGAGATGAAGGAAAAATTAAATATAGAAACTGCAACAGCACCAGGTGAATCATCATTTAGCAACGGGATTGTGGAACGGGATAATCAGATATTGGCAGAGGCATTTTACAAAACTATTGCAGAGGTGAAATGTGAACCAAAAATTGCACTTGCATGGGCAGTAAGTGTGTCAAGAACACTTTACAAAATAATGGCGGTTTTAGTCCAAACCAATCTTAGCGGATGAACTTCCAGCTAGGGAGAGTTCATCTAGTGATATTATACGTCAGAACATGAAAGCTTTACACCGTGTCAGACAAAACTATATTGCAGCTGAGTCAAGTGAAAAAATCAGGAGAGCACTCAGACATAAAGTGCATACTTATTCAGATGTGGTGTATGATAATGGTGATGAAGTTTATTATCGCAGAAAACATTTTAAAGGTTGGAAAGGTCCTGCAGTGGTGCTTAAGACAGAAGGACAAACTGTATTGGTATGCCATGGAGGAGTTTATTATCGTGTTTATCCATGCCAATTAATGAAAGTAAAGGATAGTAGTAATATGTATCAGGCCGAAAATAGATCAGAATTTAAGACTGGAGACGAAGAACCACCTATAAATATTCTTGATGTGGATGAGGAGGAGGATGATAGTCATAAATATTCTACACCAGATGAAACTGATTCCCAGAAGGAAAACACGTCTGATAGTAATGTAATTAATAGATTAAAACCAATACGAAATTCCTTCATTGAGTACAAAATGAGGAATGAAGAGGAGTGGAAGCAAGCAAAAGTACTTAGCATACAGCCCAAACAAAGTGGAAATACAAGGAATGGGTGAATGTACATGTGGAGGGAGATGAAGAACATTGGAATTATATTGATGATTGGAAGGAACTACCTTATCCGGAAAATGCTGTACTGTTTACCGCAGATCAAGAAATGTCTCAGGATGTTGTGGATGCTAAGGAGAGAGAGGTGAATAACTTGATTAATAATGAGGTATTTGAAGTAGTTCCCTTTGAAAAACAGGCTACATTATCCTCTCGTTGGATAGTAACTGAAAAATATATAGATGGCGAAAAGAAAACTAAAGCAAGATTAGTGGCCCGTGACTTTGAAGAGGAAACTAACAATCTTAGGAAAGATTCTCCCACCTGTAGTAGAGAGTGTCTACACTTGGTATTTTTTACAGCAGCCTTGATGTCCTGGAGGTTGCAATCTATTGATATAACAGCAGCATTTCTACAAGGGGACCCTTTGACAAGACAGGTATTTCTGCGTCCACTTCATGATGTCTATCCAAAAACTGAGGTTTGGCGTCTTAAAATATGCATCTACGGATTGAATGATGCACTCAGATCTTGGTACAAAAGAATTAAAGAAGTATTCTTACAGCTGGGAGATACAATTAATTCGTATGACAATGCCTTATTCAAGTGGTATAAAAGTGGATCACTTATAGGAATTTTGGTTAGTCATGTGGATGATTTTGCCTTCTGTGGTAATGCCTTTTTTCAAGAACAAATCATAAAACTAAAGAGAATATTTAAGGTCAGCACGCATGAAGATGGATCATTTAAGTATCTGGGATTGGAATTGTGCAAACTAGAGAAGGGGTGGAAATAAAACAAGAATCTTACATTTCCACCATAACACCAATTAGCATAGCTAAAAGTTGTACAAGGATGACATGAATTGACTGCAGGAGAAAAAGCTGACTTAAAATGCTTAAGTGGACAAATGATGTAGGTTGCTTCAAAAACAAGACCAGATCTAAGTTATGAAACGTGTGTTATGAGCAATACAGGAAAACATCCAACTGTGAAAATGCTACAAGAGGCAAACAAGGCGCAGACTAAATTGAAGGCAGGGAAAACTGTGCTAAAATGTCCTAATTTAGGTAATCCGAAAAAAATGAGTCTTGGCATATTCGGATGCTACATATGCTAGCCTGAAAGATGGATCATTTCAAGATGGTTTCATTGCTTTCATTCAAGGCGAGAACAAGAAGGTGGCACTTATTAGCTGGCAATCTAAAAAGTTGGCATTAAGTGGGGCAGCAGATGCAAGATTCTTGGTCTCTTCTTTGGTGCAAGAAATCTTTGGTATTGCTGCATTGCTACCAGTACAATGCTATACAGACAATAGATCACTGACTAGTGCTTTGGGCACTACAAACATTGTGGCTGACAGGTGACTGAGAGTCGACATGGCAAGACTGAGAGAGATGGTGTCAGAAGGAGAAATCGATGTATTTTGGATAGATGGGAGAATGCAATTGGCGGATTCATTAACAAAAAGAGGTCCTTCTACACTAAAACTGTTAAAAGTACTGGATACAACTAAACTTAAAAAAAAAATATTTACTAAAGGTAGCTGCAATGTTGATTGTGAGTTATTTCCTGTTTAACAGTTTTGAGTGATCTCCCTTGATACCCGGAAGTATAAGAGACTTATTTGGAAGAAAGAAGGGGGTCTTCAGTCTTGGAGTACTTTGTTGATGAACCAGACCGACCGTAGAGAGCTTTGACAGATATGACTTTAGAAGAGTTGTTGGCTCGAGCTCGAGCATTGATGAAAGACAATGCAGTCGTGGCTGCGACACAGGCTGCCTGAATAACTAAACCATCTGTGGGCATGAGGCGATCTGATTATACATGTTACAAATGCAACGGCCCTAATCATTTCATAAGAGACTGCATGCAAAGGAGGCAGACCACCCGTCAACGATGTTATCGGTGCAACAAGGCTGGTCATCTGGTAAGAGATTGTCCGGGAAACAAAGTTGGGGATGAGACATCAGCGCCAGTCTATTCCCCAGTCAGAATGTGAACTCAGTGCTACCTGTCATTACCATCTATGTTGATGATGCACCATGCTTGGCTCTCCTCGACACTGGGTATTCACGTTCTATCTTAAGTGCAAAACTATGTCAGTCTTGATCAAAGCAGAAAATAATGGTAACTACATTGACCAGCACTATGCAGGCCTGCTGCGGAAATGGCACTATTAGGATTCATACAGAGGCTGGTAATGTTGTCACAATCAACGTGCTGATTATGCAAGGGAAACCTCTTGATTTCGATATGTTACTTAGCATTGACACCATTAAGGCACTCGGTGGCGTACGCATCACACAATCTGGTTTTTTTAACAATAATTATTTGGTAAAGAAAAATAGAAAGTAAAAGCAAACTTGTATAATTTCAAGTCAAGACTGTATTTTTGACTCGGCGCTCTATTTGTTAATGGACGATTTTTGGTTAGTTTGGCAAGATTGTCTAAGTTTGGGGGGGGGGGGATTCGTCTCAGAGCCATGTGGATTCGGTGGGCGAGCAAAAACGAGTCATTCTAACTGTGTCTCAGACCAGCAAAGCCCCAACACCAGGTCTGGAGGGTGGGAGGTACGTCTCCCACTGATGTGGACACCGGTGGCAAGCAAAAACGAGTCTCTGAAGTCTGTTATGCATCGTCTTATATTGAGATCAGTTGTGCGTGACCCCACTCTTCTAACAGAATTCAGTCAGCGAACAAAAGAAAAGGAATGTTTTCCTTTTTTTCTTCATTATCCATTTCCCTTGGATAATTGGGATTCTTAATAGCCCCCCTCCTCCCTCACTGGTGAGAAGAGGGGAGGAAGGTCCATCTCACTTACTCGTTCATAGATAACCGAGAAAATGAAATTCCACCAATGGCCATAAGTTCTCCTAATTTATGGCCACCAAAACAAATTCGTTCGCGAGTGCTTGGGGAGGGGGCTTTATCAGTTCAAATCACACCTGTTTTTCATTTAGCCACGACCCGCGAGGAAATTTGACATTTTTTCCAACCAAACACAGACATCGTGGTGACTGGCCAACATCTGTCTTATGCAGTGGTCGCTACTTTTATACAACAGTGACGATCTAAGCTGTCGTCGTAAACCGGGCAGCACCCTTATTTACTTTTTATCGGTTTTGGTTTAATGAAACCCTTATGTCTTTCTCTGTTAATTCACACTAGCGCGATACTCTGATCGCCGACCTTCGAGGCTCACTTCTACTTCATACTAGTGTGTATTTTGGTCTTCTATCTTCCGTAGGTCCGCTCAACATTGTCACAGAAGTAACTTTCTCTCTTTTGGAGAGAGAAACAAAATCATGTATTCCCTTATTGTTAAATATTACAACAGTGTCGGAATAATAATTTAAAAAAAAACTGACTTTTCTTCAATTGAAAGAAAAATAAGTTGCTCTTCACATGTTTTTTTTCTTTTTTTTTCACCGGTAAATCCAGTTTTTAGAACTAGGACATCGTCTGGTGAATTTGTAGTTGATTTCTCCAAGTTTTGTTTGCTTAGGTTTACCTTATTATACTTTGTCGCCCGTTGTGGCCTCCATTTTAAGGTTCTCTCGAATCCTTTACTGTAACCACACTGTCAGTCCTTGTAGTAGTGTAAGTTTGAAATCCCATGTCACTGGTCTTGAAGGTTCAAGAAATATCCATAACCTTGTTGTTGTTTCCTGTGTAAGTTTGGACACCTCATAGCCAGTTTTTGTGTGGTCCTTTCTAAGTTTTTTTTGCGAGTTCTTGAGGGTTCCCGTGTAAATCAGAATACATCGTCAACAATTTTTGTGGGTCCCGTGTAAGTTCAGATACCTCATCGCCAATTGTTGTGGCCCTGTTTAGGGGGCAGAATGAAAACAGGGACACGGGGTTAGGTAAAACAAGTATATTGGAGAAAAATATATACAACAGAGAAACAAGTGGTATGTCAGTCCTGACTGCCAGTGTAGTTTACTCGCAACTGAAAAGCGTAATTCTTCCAGTATTTATTGAGAATGGACGAGTCCAAATGTTTGTTATAAGTACGGCACGATAACACTTACCAAACTGAATCCTTAATTGATCAAATCGAATCCTTCCCAAAATGAATCCCTAACTGACCAAAATGAATCCTTAACAGACCAAAGTGAATTTTTAACTTATCAAACTGAATCCTTACTAAGTGAATCCTTAACTTACCATAACTTGTGGTATCAGGTTCGTATTTCTCTTTGTCAGCATTTGCTCCAGCCATGAATCCAAAATTGGTGCCACCCATAAACATGTAGAAATTGAAAGAAGCATTTTGCCGAATTATTTGCTGAAAGTTTTTTTGAAACCCTGCAAAAAAAAATCACATTCATTAAACTTTGCCAAGAGAATGTTCTACAAAGTCAGTGAGTATTGAAAACGATCCATACTCTGTTGAAACTTGGCCACCTCTGGTCGATATTCAGCATTACAGTATCACTTTAAAGTATTCAGCTGATTTATTTCATTAGTTCAATCAATTGCAATTGGTTGATAGCTCATTATAATTTAGCAGCCACTTGTCCGCATCATTTGCTCACTCCAAACATTCAAATTAAATAGTGGACATGATTCATATTCACTCTCAAAAAAGTATTAATTATTTAATAGAAGTTAGCTATAGAAGAAAGAGAGCGAGTTGCATATCAAGAATGTAATGGGTAGATTTAAAAAAAAAAACGAAGAATGGTAACTGATCTTGTGCTTATGGTCTGCAGAATACATAGGGAAAAAGAAGGAAGAGGTATTGGGCACTTTTCGATGTGTTAAAATAATTGTGGGTGGAGGAGAGTGAAGGTAAAGTAGAAACAAACAGAAATAATCAAACATTTTGCTTTATTGAAATAGGATTTTATTGCTGAAGTTTTGTTTTTGCTGATTCCATAATTTGTTTCCTTTCCTTATGAACTGGATTATTAATTAAAAATATTATTTAAAATTAATTTGAGATAAAATCAATGAAGTCAGAAACTTTGGCTATTAAAATAAAATAGGTTGAGTCTCAAATTTGTGTTTGCTTTAATTATATAAGAGAAGAGACATTTTCTAAAATTGGAGAAGAAGGCTAGTTTCATTAAACATGATCGCCTCTGCCGGTTACAATTTTTATCCATTTTTTTCATGTTTGTAAATAAATAATTTGACGTTTCATTTTCGAAATTGAACTAAAAAACTGGCTTCTTTAAAAACATTCTTCTTAACAATGCATGTTCGAAGTAGCAGAAATTCATGTTTAAACGTTATACGAGGCTTTTTAAAATTATTTTTATCATTAAACTTATGTTTTAGTTTCGTTATTAAAAGAAAACGATATAAACTACTTAACATGTACATTCATACACACAAAAAATTTGCCTCGGTCTAAAACGATTTCTTCAGAGACGAAATAAACAATTTCTTTGCTAAACATTTCAGAGTTCCTAATACCGTAATTTAAATTGTATTTCCGAACAAACACAATAACATAGATTATTTTCAATATTCCTGAACATTACCATAACTACTTTGTATATTTTAATTTTATTAAGCAAATTAAAATTAAAGTGGAGTATCTGTTGTTGATAAATGGTAAGTTCAAAGTGGTAAAAATAATGCGATAAAAAATTGTGCATACGGTTTCGGTTGTTGTTTTTTAAATGATATTTAATTTTAATTATTTATGGGTAACCATAACTTAAAATCTATGCATTTAATCTGAAGAAACACTTGTTTGAAATGTGTAAATATACTACAAGAAGCGTGATTTGCATCTGAAAAAAAGAATTTGCACAATGGAATCCACTGTCAGTAATTTATATGATTCTGATATGATTTAGACACCCGGCAAAAAATTCAAATTCTACTCCCTTTTCTTTTTCTTTTCAAAAATCCGATATAAACTATTTTACATGTACTACTTTGTTTATTTTAATTTTACGTATCACCAGATGGGTTCTCAATTTTGGGATGGGAAAATTGGGGTGATGGCATTATTAATTTTTTCCTCATCCAAATTATTTTTTTTATGTTTTAAATATGAATGAGGGGAATGGGATTTTACAGTATTTTTTTACTATCACACGGCATAGTCTTTACCCCCTAAAAAACTTAAGATTATTCTTTTTGGGGGCGATTACATGAAAAAATATCGCAAAGGAGAATTCCTCCTTTGCAATATCTTTTAAATTTTAGATCACTTTCCTATATAAATTTAATGTAAAATGAGCACCCATTTCCTGACCAGTTATCGGTATATCGAGACATGTTTTATTTTTTGTCCCGAAAAATGAGGGAGGCACTATTTTTTTTACTTATCCATTATAGTTTTCTTTTGTGTTTTAAATATTAAATGAGGTGGTGGCTTTTTTTGTTTGTATTTTTATGTCCCGATGTAACACTAACTGTACTCATTTTATGTTAAATTTATATAGGAAAGTAATCCCCTGCTATAAAGTAAAAAATTTTTTTTTATTCCTTTGTGGATATTTCTTCAGGCTGTTTACATGTAATCCCCCCCCCCCCCAAAAAAAAATCTGAAGTTTCTTAGGGGGTAGTAGTTTCGACTTTCCGGAGAAAGCCGAATCAAGTTCCACTGCTTCTACACAATACGAACCTAACCGTAATCTAAGTTTTAGTTTTAGTTTGTAAAGTCGGTTTAGTCAGGTTCGTAATTTGTAGAAGCATTAGAACCTGATTCCTCTTTCTGCTGAAAGTCGAAACTACTTACATCACAACTTCAAAATTTTTGGATACCTATTCCTAAAAAGCACCAAAATAATTAACCCCTACCCCTCATCCACACATAGTTATCCCCCGGGCAACGCTAGACACGGGTCTTGCCAGTATATAATAATTTTTTGGTACATTCCATCTCAGAAAAGGCAGGTTAATATGCGAATAGTTATGACAATAAAAAATAAGATCGTGTAAAGCAAATACTCACAAGAAAGTGATTTAATAGAGTGGGATTTTTCTCCCCAGTGGTCAAACCATCCAGTCCAAAATTCCATTACCATCAGCGGATATTTGGGGTTGCTGTCTCCGATTGCTTTGAAGATTTTATGGCCTTTGTTAAAATTTGCAAAATTTGCAGTAGGAAGAGCTGAAATTGAAACAGAATTTTGACACCCAAATCTCTGGAAAAAGATTAAAATATATATATATATATATATATATATATATATATATATATTTCTTTTAGTTAACACAACTTAATGTAGTAGCTCAATAGTGTATAGAGCTCATAATGTAATATAATATAATAATAATTATTAAGAAAACATTCAAGATTTCATACAACACTTTATTGTCAGACAATTGTCTCTGCCCATTCCAAAAATATATATTTTTCTGATATACAAAATATAAACACTTACAAAAAATCTTCATCAGTGTACCATAATCAGACCAAAGAAATCACTATGTAACTGTATTCATTTAATTTATATATCTCCTTTTTTCTTTTTTCACTTTAACACTATTCATTTGTAGTTAAAATTTGTATTATGACAAACGGACCTTTTTCACTTTTTCATTCAATATAACAGAGAAAAATGCAGATGCATGTAAAGAAATATTCTTCAATTAATAAACCTAGAAAAGTAAAGGACAAGTTATTTATTACTGGAAAAGTAAAGGAAATAAAAACTTTTTAAAAAACTTCTCAAAATATTGCAGCTAAAGTCTAAATTTGGAAAAAAATTAGATTATAAACCTAAAAATAAATAATTAAATTATTTATTTTTAGGTTTATAATCTAATTTTTTTCCAAATTTAGACTGCAATATTTTAAGAAGTTTAAAAAACAAGTTTTATTTCCTTTACTATTCCAGGTGTAATAAATAACTTGTCCTTTACTTTTCTAGGTTTATTAATTAAAAAATATTTCTTGACATGCGTCCACATTTTTCTCTGTAATCTACTTTTTTTCCAGGCATTTGCAAGAATATTAAAAATAATTACCAACAAATAAGTTAAAATAAGTCCACTAAAGTGACTTATTCCCTCTCATTATATGGGCTGTTAATTAACCAAACAACAATTTAGAATAAAATCATTCTATATTTTGTATAAATCGTACTTCTTTCTTTGCTATTTTTTCTTTACCAATAACATTTTAAAATTTCAATTTTTTTCATTTTACAGTGTTGTAGAATTAATCATGAACTTCTAGAAACATGGACCAGAACTGAAATGATTTCTTAAACTCTTGATTCAGGCGTAATGATAGATTTTTTAATTAAAAAAATTATTTGGAAATTTTTAGATTAAAAAAAATTATTTTTAGTCTTAATTTAAAAAGTTAATTTTTTATTAAATACTATTTGAAATATTGTTATGTCAATGGAAATGCTTCAAATCCAGACCAAAATTAAAGAAGAATACAACTTTACCACTGAAAATGTCCAATTGCTAAGAAATGGCAGTTCCAGTTTTTCCATTTCATCAATTATTATTAACTAGCAGGACCCGTGTCCCGGCGTTGCCCGGGGTGGAGAGATATAAAAGAATGATTTAACTGTGAAAAAATATTAGCCGAAAAGGAATTTTGACAAAAAGATAATTTGTTTAGCTTTTAGAGTGGGGGATCAGTTTCCTATATTAATGAAATTAAAATGGGCACCCACTCCCGGGCCATTTAGAAGTAATATAGTTTCATGCTGGATGTATGTATGTGTGTGTAAATTAATCGTATATTACTATAGTATTTCAATTTTCTAGTGTATTTTTGGTGGTGGGGGGAATTTTATTTTTCTTACACTAAAATGAAGTGCGGAAACAATATTTGCATTGTTTTTGTATATTCTGTTATTGGTAGGGTAGTGACATTCATGTGTAGTAACACATGAATGTCATTACCCTACCAATAACTCTTAGTGCGGGGTGTTACCACTCAGACTTAGGGTTAGTAGTAAGCCATTTAGTAACTGCATGTAATGAATGAAATACCAATAGCAACTCATGGGTCGGCCATTTTGGATATTTTAGTTTCTCCGAAATAGTGGATGTTGACGAAATCTTATATTGAAATAAAAAAAAGCTTGAAAACACTTTCAGAAGTTAAAACTATGCAAGTCAGTAGAAAAGTAAATTTTATTGTGTTGCACTTATTTGTTGTAACATTAAAAAAAAGTGAAAACACAAAAAAATGCTGCTGACAATTTTGTCGATTAAAAAAAGTTTTGAAAATAATGCCTAAGTCTACTTCACTCTGAATAATGTACGTGACTGAAATAAGATTTAACAAAACGATTCTTTCTTTGCTCTTAAACCAAAGAAACATAGTATTATTCCCGAAATGTTATTGACGATGGGCATTTTTTTTAATCCCCATTCATATTGAAAAGTCTGTGATTGTCTGCCCTTGTTGCGAAAATGAAAACAAATAAATTCGCTCGAATTGCTAAACTGCAGTAGAGGCAAAGTTTTTTAGGGGGTAAACTATCATGTGATAGTAAAGATTTACTGTAAATTTATTTAAATAGATGGTATTTCAGTCCTCCGAAATATTTTGAATGTTCACACATGATCGTTTATATAAGCAGAATCTTTAGTTTTACGAAAATAAATTCGCCGAAATTGAAAGAAAAAAGAAAACATAGAAATTATGTTGAATGTTCAACTGGTCTAAATAAAGTTTTGAGTATGAAAAGATTTATTCCTTATTTTTATGACTCTTACTTTAACTGACCCAAATTATCCAGTTCACGGTTTTAAAATCGGTCATGAAGTAGTTAGCAATCAGCGGTCTCAAAACTAAAAAAACGTTGAAACATTACCCTGATATTTTTACATGACATGATTAGTATTCCAAACTACGACTCTGACTCCTTCCCGAACGTCAGGCTCTGACTCCTTCCGAACGTCAGGCTCTGACTCCTTCCCGAACCTCATGCACTGACTCCTTCCCGAACCTCATGCACTGACTCCTTCCTGAACTGCAGGCTCTGACTACTTCCTGAACCTAAGTCAGTTACTCCTACCTGGACTGCAGGCTCTGACTCCTTCCCGAATTTAAGGCACTGACTCCTACACTTCCCAAACTGCAGGCTCTGAACCCTTTCCTGAACTGGCTTTGATTATTTCCTGAACCTCCAGCTTTGACTACAGAACACTTTTATTTTTGCAGAAAAATTCTCTTTTATTTGTAAATGAGGAAAAGAAAAAAAAATGTGTATGCCTCCTGAACACTAATTAAACACTCCAATGAAATTAAGAGTTTTTTCCATCGGGACGCTAAACTGCACAAGCCCCTAAAAACGTATTCCATAGGGGCGCTATACTGCACAAGCCCCTGCAAAGTGTTTTCCATAGGGGCGCTATACTTCACAAGCCACCAAAAAGTCTTTTCCATAGAGGCGCTATACTGCACAAGCCCCCCGAAAAGTGTTTTCCATGGGGGCGCTATACTGCACAAGCACCCTAAAAAGCGTATACCATAGAGGCGTTATACTGCACAAGCCCCAAATAAGCGTTTTCCATAAGAGCACTATACTGCACAAGCCCTAAATAAGCATTTTCCATGGTGGCGCTAAACTGTACAAGCCCTCGAAAAGCGTTTTCCATAAGGGTGCTATACTGCAAAAGCCCTGAAAAGTGTTTTGAATAGGGGCACTATACTGCACAAGCCCCCAGAAGGCGTTTACCATAGGGGCGCTAAACTGCACAAGCTCCTGATAAGTGTTTTCCATGGAGGCGCTATACTGCACGAGCCCTGAAAAGTGTTTTCCATAGGTGCACTAAACTGCATAAGCCTTCTAAAACGTATTCCCTAGGGATGCTAGACTGCACAAGCCCTAAATAAGCGTTTTCCATAGGGGGGCTGAACTACACAAACCCCCGGTGCGCATACTATATACGTACCTATCACCACCTCGGTGTACATACTATATTCATACTTATCTCCAACCAGGTGCGCATACTATAAGGACCTATCACCACCCCGGTGCGCATACTATATACGTACCTATCACCACCCCGGTGCACATACTATATACGTACCTATCACCACCCAGGTGCGCATACTATATACGTACCTATCACCACCCTGGTGAGCATACTATATACGTACCTATCACCACCTCGGTGTACATACTATATTCATACTTATCTCCAACCAGGTGCGCATACTATAAGGACCTATCACCACCCCGGTGCGCATACTATATACGTACCTATCACCACCCCGGTGCACATACTATATACGTACCTATCACCACCCAGGTGCGCATACTATATACGTACCTATCACCACCCTGGTGAGCATACTATATACGTACCTATCACAACCACAGTGCATATACTATATACCTCCATATCTCCACCCCGTCACTATCATAAAAAAGAACTCATATTAATGTGCTCCTGTCATATCAAAGAACCAAAATAATGTTTATTCATGTTGTGTCACTATCATAAAAAATAACTCATATTAATGTGCCCCTGTCGTATCAAAGAACCCTTATAGTGCCCATATGCCCTTGTTCATGAAGAAGAAGAAACAGAAGAACAGAAGAACGTTTATCTCCAAAAAGTTTGTGACATATTTGTATTATATGAAGGTTCACCGCAAACGCAGACCCCACGATAGTATTGTACAATCTTTATTCAAGCACAACCATACTTTACTGACGTTAATGTACTTTCAGAAATATAATTGAAGCTAATTCACTAACGTGTTTATAAAATTCCAAGATTCTTGCAGCTCAACACTGTCTAAATATTAGAAATTCTCCATGAAATTTAGTAAAAAAATCCCCAAAAATCACATTTCTTGTTTTTTTGGCTAAGATTAAAGTGTAGTGACTTCGGAACCGGATACAACACTGCTTAAGGTAAGTCCATGACTCTGCACTTGGCTAGTTTGAATGCAAGGGGCTTGAGGTCTTCAAACCGGGCAGTTCATGTCCGGAGGGATTTCTTGTCCCTGGAAGTAGATGTAGCTGCGATCCAGGAGACGCACCTTGTTTCATCCGGGGATTGTCAGGTGGTGACCAGAGACTACAACGTTTTTTCAGCATATGGGAATCCCCGGGGTAAGAGTGTCTCCTTGCTTGTGAAACGCACCCTGTCCGCGACGGTAGACGTTATTCATAGGGATTCGGGGGGGGGGGCAGGCTGGTCGTGGCCGATATTGCTGTGAAGGATTTTGTGTTCTGGGTCGTTACAGTTCATGCATCCAGCATTGATCGAGTGAGGGTCTTCTTTTTTTCAGGATCTGGATGTGTTTGTTGTATGTCCGAAGCATGTAGTTCTAATGGGACATTGGAATGCCATCCTTGATCCCAAGATAGACAAGGTTGGGAGAGGAGCTAGAGGGACGGAGAGATGTGAGACCAGCCTGGTTGACCTGATGGAAAGGTGAAATCTGGTCAACAGGTTTCGTGTCGATCATTCAGGGCAGGAGAATTGGACATGGACAAATAGTGTGCCTTCCTACCCAAATACTAATTTGGATAGGATGTTAGTTAGAAGAGGCGATGTAGACTTCATATCGTGTCCTACGTTCAAATGGCTAAGTCAATCAGACCATAAACTAGTTATGGCCCAGTTGAAGTTAGGAAACAGCCCTAAACTAGCCTGGTACTGGAAGTTGAATACCTCTTTGCTGGAGATACGAGACTTCCTGGAAAAGCTAATGCAGCTTATCCAGAAGGCTTTAGTGGGGGCGGTTACCGGGAGTAAGTGGTGGGTTCGCTTAAAAACTAAGATCAGAAGCTTTTCCATCAAATACAGCCAAGAGGGAAAAGCACTTAGAAGAGAAACTAACCCGGGTGGTGGCTGAGGGGGATACTGCAAGCATAGAACTACCTAAACAGGACCTACGACGAGAGGCTAGCGAGCGTTATGAAGGCCAAGTAGTTAGGGCTAGGCAAAGGAAAGTTTCCAATGAAGCCGTGAACTGTGACGCAGATGAGCATAGGGAAGTTTCAAGGTGTGGCTCGGATAAGTACATCAGAAAAGTTAAGCACCCAGATGGACATGCCTTGGAGTCGACTTGAGGAGCGCTACACCCAACTGCCCAACCTCCTGGTCCAGGAGTTTGGCAACTATTTGGCTGACTCTCCCGACCTCGATGCAGCTAGAGCAGCTGGTTGTGAAGGCAGGGTTACGGAGCGTGAGGTCTTAGCTGCGTTGAAGCAAGTCGGCTGTAACAAATTGCCGGGACTTGATGGTCTGCCCTACGAGATGTATTTGAGGCTGTCGCACATGTTTGTGCCGATTCTGACTGATGTGTTCAACCACTGGTTTGACGTGGGTTCTATCCCAGGTCAAGTCACCAAGGGAGTGATCACATTGCTAAAGAAGCGGGACAGGCATGGTGGGGAGGAACTAGACGATTACAGGCCCATTACTCTGTTAAACACAAGGTGAAAGATTTGGGCCAAGACCTTATCAAACCGGTTGCATGGTGTCATCGGAGAATTGATCGAACTTGAGCAGAACTACGCTGTGAAGGGGAGATCGATTCAGAACAACTTGCACCTGATTTTTATAATCATAGAGGGGATAGAAGACGACATGGAAGCCGTGCTGATCAACTTGGATCAGTCCAAAGCTTTCGACAGGGTCAACCATCACTTCTTGGCATCTGTTTTAGAGACCGCCGATTTTAAACCGGACTTCCACAAATGGATCTCCGTTCTGTATCACTCGCAGACGGCAGTAGTACAGGTAAATAAAAGGCGTTCGAAGTCTTTCGCTATCTCCCGGTCGGTGCGCCAGGGTTGTCCGCGGTCGCCTCTGATCTACATCCTTGCACTGGAGCCGCTACTTCGCAAGCTAAGGAGTGGAGAGGCAAGTTCGGTCTTACGCAAAATCGCTTTGCCTGGCAGAGCGCGAGCCAGGATCTCCGCATTTGCCGATGACATCACCGTCTATGTGTTGTGCTTTCAAGACATTGAGAGGGTGACAGAGGCGCTCACACATTATGAAACGATCACAGGGGCCAAAATCAACTGTAGCAAGTCAACTGGCCTGCGGTTGGGTGCCTGGAGTGGTGACACAACCCTTCTAGATCCGTTCTGCTGGACAGATGGCCCGGTTCGAATCCTTGGCGTGTGGTTCGGACCAGGCCTATAGCCTAATAGGAATTGGTCGGAGGTACTGTTAAAGGTCGGAGTGTTGGTTAACACTTGGCTTCGAAGGAAACTCTCCTTAAAGAGTAGAGCTGAGGCATGTGCTACTAACGTCTTCCCTCTCATCCTTTACCGATTGGCCGTGCTTCCCCTGCCTGTGAATCGCCTCAAGGCCCTCCGGCGCCTTCTGTCTTCACTTCTCTAGGACAGGAAGAGGTACTGGGTTTGCAGCCAGGTCTGTATTCAACGTCCGTGTGAGGGAGGCTTGGGGATGCCTGACTTGACGTGTCATCGAGACGCCGAGAGACTGGCTTTCCTAAGTCGAACATTGAAAGAGGAATCTGCATGGAACCCCACGATCGATAGTGCATTCTCTAGCCTCATCCTCGACCATTCGGTTGAGGGCCATCGTAGGCCAAAGGGCGAATCGCAGTTTTTCAAAGAGTGTCGAGCTGCGCTCAAAAAGCTTCCTCAGTCCAGTGACCTTTCTTGGCTTTCTAGAAAAGAACTCCATAGAGGATTAATAAGGGGCAGCTGACGATCTGCTAGTCAAGCGGTACAGGTGGACAGAGAAGGAGATCCACTCTGAATAGAGTTTGGCACCAAGAACGAGTCATGTCAACAACTGAGTTCTCTCTGACCTGGCGATTTGCCTGGAATGTGCTACCCCTCAATGCCATACTGCACAGTTCCAGAATTGAGGGCTCGTCCGAGTGCCCCTGTTGCGACAGGCTCTTTGAGGAAACGCCTGATCATGCTTTCTTCCTGTGCCATAAGCTCCAGCAGTACTGGGAGTACGTCAAAACAGTGACGGCTTGTATCAATCCCGACCAGCCGCTGCCGCTAAACCTATACTACGTAATAGATAACGTCTGGCTGCCGTTTGATGGGGAGAGACGAATGGTGTTTCTTGCGATCCTGGCTTTAGCGCGAATGGTGGTGTGGACGTTGCATCTAAAAGATAACCAAGGGGTTGAATCATTTGCTGATCAGGATCTGATCGCATTCTTCAAGAACCAGCTGAAGGTCAAGATCAGATGTGATAGGAAATGATTACACTACTCGGTTTTTGAAAAAAGGTGGATACAAGCAGCGAGCTTGTGTGTACGAAAAGGAGTCAAGTATGAGTACGTATTCCCGGCCTGAGCATGGCGTGCATGATTCCTCATCCAGTTGGACCCCAGCTCTTCGGGTAAGTTTAGCCTTTTATCTAGTCGAATGAATGAGTTACCTCACCCTCCTGGTAATAGAAACCCTCCAAGATGCCCACTCCCCACCTTCAATTCATTGTCCTCAGCCTCCCCAACTTGCATTTATCTTGGAAGGACACCACACACTCTACAAACTCCATCCGCCACTTTCTTTTTCCTCCCACTTAGATCCCACTCCCATTTAGAGATGGACCTGCTTGTTTTCGGTTCGGAACAAACCGGAAAACAGTGGGCAGTCTAATATTTAGAAAGAGGTAGGAGAGTCTTACTAACGGGTTTTTATTTTTCTCCTCTCCCCCATTATACACCAATGAATTTCTGTATAGATAACCGTATTTATTTATTTATGAAATAACTATGGAAAAATTAAAAAATTGCAAACTAATTTGATAATAGCCTAATTAGGATGGCCCCTAGAGCAAATGTGGTATTGTGGTGACTGAGATAATTCTAGTTAAGAGTAGGATAGACATTTTTATTACTTTAGACCAAGGATAACCAACGACACTAATTTTCCACACACTTGTGATGGCCTTGTGCCTAATTTGTTTTGAATGTAAATCTTCTATATTTTCTGCAAATAAATAATTTAAAGTGTAGTATCTGTTCTTGTCAATTTATTTTCTTCTTGGCATTTTGCCTGAGATCAAAGTGTAGTTTCTAGTCCTATCCTATAGGTCTCAATCCTACACTCTGTAATCAAAAAGCAGAATATCATTCACTATCTTCTATTTCCTTCTTTCTTAGACGAAAGTGTAGCATCTGTTCCTGTCTTTGATTTCTAATCAGAATTACATTGACAATTTCATCTTTTGAGATCCCTCCCAGTCTTTACCTCACGGCGAATGTGTACACATTCCCAGTCTTTATCTCATTCGCTTTAGTCGCACCTACCGGCGAATCTGATGCTTCTTGCCTGAGTGGCCCCTACCGGGAAATACCTATACTGTCCAAGGCTTTTGCCTGAGCCGCGCTTACCGATGAATGCTGACACTTTTCCGGTTTTTGCCTGAGGCGTCCCTACCGGCAAATATCGATACTCTTCCCCCGTTCCCCCTGGCTTTTGCCTGAGGCTCTCCCGCCGGCGAATGCCAAAGCTCTCCCAAGTTTTTGCCTGAGCCGCCCCTACCGGTGAATTACGACACTTTTCCAGTTAGATAGAAAACAAGAAGGAAGTAAGGGTGGCACTGAGAGGGGAAGAGAAATCCCACAATATAATTTTGTACCCCCTCCCCGGATCCAAATGAAATATACTTTTACCAGTACCATAGGTACTGTATTTTCACAATATATATTGTTATGGTAGTCTATCTCCATTTAAAAAAAAATAATAATTTGGAAGGACAAAGTTTCGTTGTGGCAAATCTTATTGCTGTGAAAGGGTGATTAAAAAAAAGGAAAATGAAAACATAAAAATTAAAAAAAAGGTATTTCTCGGCATTTTGGCTGATATTAAAGTGTTGTATCTGTTCCGATGGATGATACACCTCGTAGACCGGTAACGTCTTGGTCTTTTCCGACTATTAACAAACTTTTGTTAGTGGATGAATAATGTGTTTTACAAACAATCATGAATCGCATAAACAAATCTATTCTAACTATTAATGAAACTAATATTACGAAAATGTGTATTTTTTATTAATGTAAACAAAATGTTTATTTTGTTATCAGCGATTTCTTTTTGTTACGAAGAAGTAAGTGATTCGGTTCAAATTCTGTAAAAGTGCACCTAGAGCAAATATAACTTAGAGAATTCTAGCTAAGAGTAGGATAGACAATTTTATTACTTTAGATCAGGGGCGGGCAACCTTTTCAGAGTGAGGGCCAGATGAGACTTTTGGAAGGAGATCGTGGGCCGGAGTGAAAAACGAAATCTCAGAATTACTATATTTTGTTTACATGAATAAATTGTACAAAAATTGCATTGAACACTATAAATCTGATTTTTTTTCTCAGGAGACTTCTGTATAAAAGGTAAAGGTAAAGGTCGCATAGCCTGGACGCATACGAGTGTCGTTGCCGACATCGCACACTGCCCATGGCCGTAGCGGCGGTGATTTGTTAAGAATCACCATGTCTAGGGCACAGCATATGGAAGGCGGAGCCCATCCCTCTCCTTCCGCTGCCTTCAACCTTCCCTGAGTTTTAGTCAGGTACCCATTTACTGCTGGGTGGACAGAGGGAGTTTTCAGACCCGAAAATTCGCATGCCGTGAGTGGGATCGAACCCAGGTCGTCCAGCCCAAAGACAAGTGCTATAACCACTCGTCCACAGGCCCTGTATGTGATGTTATAAAAGGCGCTGACGAAGTCCCATTTTGAAATCATAAAAAATAATGACGGGGGAAGTAGCAAGTTGATCCAGCATTCGTTTTGACACACCTCACATAGGTTCTCTGTTTCATGCCCTTTCCTCGTCTCTCGTTTCCTCTCTCTTTCTCTTTTTCTCTTTTTATCTCAGGCCAAGGATTTGAAATTAATAGTTAAAGAAAAATGAAATATACATGCATCATCGCTCGCTGATATTTATACATTTTTATCCCAATGTAAATCTTAATTGAAGCCTACTTTTACGTCTATGTCACAAAATGATATGAGTTTTACTAGGAGGTCCGCGGGTCGGATTGCAATAATAAAGCATAGCAGGGTGGCGGGCCTGATGCTAAGCCTTCGCAGGCCAGATGCTAAGCCTTCGCGGGCCGGAGGTTGCCCGCCCCTGCTTTAGATCAAGGATGTCCAACGACCCTTATTCACCCCAACACTTGTTATGGCCTTGCGCTTAAATTGTTCCTGAATGTAAATGCTTTTTATATTTTCTGCAAATAAAAAAATCAAAGTGTAGTATCTGTTCGGATGGATGCTGGACCCTTCGACCAGTACCGTCTTGGACAGTATGCCTTGATTCTGCCAATGTCAGGGTTTGTCCTGTGCAGTTGTAGGAGGTCCACCCTACCAGGCTTTGCTTTCTCACCCATTGTTAATCGCCTTAGGAGTCTCTACAGCAGAATGCTTCCGGGGCTGCTACTGTAGGGTGCTGGGTAGAGATGGGCGGTTTTACCGAAAAACCGCGTTTTTTCGGTTTCGTCACCATACCGAATACCGAATCGTTTTTTTTTTAAACCGTAACCGTTCGGTATTGTCTTTTTACTACAGTAAGCCACCATATACAAGGAAACACGGTTGAAAAGATTTTCCGATTTGAATAAAATTGAATATTACCAAAAAATGTTATATTAGTAAGAGGACAGATTGAACAAATATATGATAAAAACATTTAATTGACTTGTAGGAAGAAATCTTTGTTTACAGTTTGTTTATCATTAACATTTTGAATTTTCAAATGAAAAAAAGAGAAATACGACAGACAACATGACATCGTATTTTTAGCATAAACTATTTTCAAATGAAAAAGAAAAAATCAAACGCGTTCCGTATGATGTCGAAAATCTATTTGATTCAACTTAAAATTGTAAAATAATTATTTATGTTTGTTTCAGAGTTATCTAAAAAAATAAGTTATTAAAATGAAATTAAAAAAAAAATACTTGTTGTAAAAGTAAATAAACGAAAAGTAGCGAGCGAGTATAAACATTTAAAAAGAAAAAAAGTAGTTGCCAATGCTAGTATCACTTTATTCGGATTTTTAAAATTATTTTAAACATTAGGCATTTCATTGTTTACTTTTGAAAAACCACTTCATACATAAATTGTCATTTCTAGAGAACTATCTCTCAAGTATACCGTTTTCTCTCCTAAAAATGGGTTATTCAAAAAGTAGACTATGCAACGATTTATATTTTACTAAATTGTTAATATGGTATTTATTTAGAGTTGACAATTTATTCGAAAGTTTAATTATTAAACTTTAATCCAAGTCATGAATTCTATGACTAAAATTACCTTAAAGCTTAAAAAATGACTTTAGGTGAATTAATAATCTCTACTTTTTTTTAACCATCCTTCCTTTTCCCTTGGCGCGGTTTTCGGGTGTACTACTAGTCTTTTACGCATGTCTATAAAGTTTTATTACCCTGTCTTAAAAACAAATATTAATAATAACTAATCATCACACAAGAGAATGAATAGCTTCCATAGTAAAAAAATTTTTTTCAAAAAAACCGAAAAACCGAACCGTAAACCGAGGTTTTAAGAGGAAAAAACCGAAACCGATACCGATACCGAAACCAAAATTTCAAAACCGCCCAACTCTAGTGCTGGGTGTTGTCCTTTCAAGAAAAGTGAAATTTTTTTTTTTTTCATAAATTGGAAGGACACGGCCTTGTGTAACATCGCATCACTGTGGAAGGGAGATTAAAAAAGAAAAAGTAAAAAAAAAGAAGTTTTTCCTTGCGTAAGTACTAACCCCGTCCTCCCTCCTACTTAGATGTATATTTCGGTATCCGTTTAAAAAAAAAATCCTTGAGTCGACAGGGATCGAACACTAAAACTCCAAACGGACCAAAACGTCTATACCCACACAACTACAGAAAGAGTGGAAAATTTTATGAAAAATAAGTCAATTAAACGTAGTCTGAAGGTGGAACGGGTTTAATGTGTTTTACCATCAATCATGAATCTTATAAACAATTAAAATTAGCAAAACTAATATAAAAGTTTATATTTCTTATTAATGTATATCTAGGCAGCATCTTCTCTTGCAGGAAAGTATTGTTGAATATAAGAGACAACTCATGTCTAGATATCCTTTCAATAGTCCGAATCAGGATCTTAGTTTTGGAGGGGAATTGGCTGATGAATTTGCTATAGTTTGGATTTGTCTCCCAAATACTTTCAGACCCATCCGAGTCCATCTTCAGGGGAATGAGGTTAATCAGGTACAGACCATGTGTTAGTATTATAGAAGGTTTTGGCAGGAATTATGTACCAAGTATGAAACTATATTTGGAGCTATAGACATTTTAGAATATTATTACTGATATTAAAGTTAATTCTATTAATTAACTAACGACCATTCGGAGAAGCTAGAAATTATGTACTTAAAAAAAAGAAAAGAGTTGTCTGCCGCTTCTTACATCATTGGAACTCTTCTAAAATAAATTTCGACTTGTGTACCCGATCTATACAAGTGCCAAATTTGGCACATACATACACGCAATTTCAGATTTCAGTAAAACTATTTTCCGTATTCATTTTCTCTTTAGTCATCATGAGATTATTTCTCAAGCTACCTTCCATACACGATATATGCAAATTTGCAGTATTTGCAAATTTGCAGTAGTTTTACATGTCAATAAAAATGTTAATGTTCTAAAAATAAAATGGTGATCGCGAACGGACAAAAACTCAAAAGGCCACCAAAATAATTCAAACACGGACAAAAGTCCACGAACGTAAAAATAAATTAATAAAAAAAAACAATTCTAGGGCATTTATAACGAGAGCGAAAAATGGGTAAAAAAAAACAAAAAATAAATGTGCAATAAATAAATGTTACCAAAAGCAAGATAAGTTACTATTCTACCTACCTGGATAAGTTTATTTGTGTTTCAACTTATTTTAAAGCATATTTTTGTTAAAAACAAACATGGTGTCGACTGTTCAGTTCATACTCAAAAAGAAAATGGCGTCGATAAGATGTCGACGATGATCACTCGGATAATCGCTAAAAATCGAAAATTAAACAGAATACTGGTAGAAACACATCCAATAAATTACACCAATCGTGCGAAAATGTAATGTTCTTCCAGCATTTTGTTTTATTTTCGATTTTTAACATTACAAAAGGTTTGATAAGAGAGATAGGAGGCAGTAAACTTTGAAATGTTTACTTTGCCGATGACCTAGCGATCATTGATACTTCACTTCAGTCACTCAAGGAACGTCTGGATAGATGGAAGAGTAGCATGGAGGAGAAAGGTCTCAGAGTCAACATGGGTAAAACTAAGGTCATGATCGCAGGTCCAAACCTCAGTTTACTACAGAAAACAGGAAAATACCTGTGTGCTGTATGTCTGAAAGGAACTGGCAGCAACTCAATCATCTGCACTCACTGTTCAGGTTGGGTCCACAAAAGGTGCAGTGGCATAAAGGGCCCTCTCAAAGCAGATCCTCACTTTAAGTGCTTTCGTTGCACCGGCACGGCAAGACCAATAGATGGCAGACCACTGACAGAGATGGATACTGGTGACAACAAGCTGGAAGTAGTGACAGACTTTTGTTATCTTGGAGATGTGCTGTCATCAGGTGGAGGCTGTGAACACGCGGCAGCTACACGTTGCAAGTGTGCCTGGAAAAAGTTTAGAGAGCTGCTACCAATACTGACAAACAAACACCTGCCAACAACTACGAAAGGGCGTGTATACTCCTCATGTGTCAGAAGTGTACTGTTGTATGGCTCAGAAACTTGGGCTGTCTCTGCTGGCATACTAAGGAAGCTGCGCCGTAATGACAGGGCAATGGTCAGATGGATCTGTTTGGTGAGGCCTGAACAGTACGTTCCTTTTGAATCCCTGCTCTCACAGGTCGACTTGAAAAGCCTTGCGGACATCATGCGGAAGAACAGACTGCGTTGGTTGGGTCACATTGAGCGTAGCGATGGCTGGATTGCTAAAGTCCGACAGTTGAATGTGCCAGCAGAGAACATCACCACTGGCAGACCCAAGTTGACTTGGGAGGACGTAGTCAAATGTGATAGGAAGGCCACGGGTATGGATTCCATCAAGCCTTGCCAAAGACAGGAGTGGAGAGGAAGACTTAGATTTCGAGACTAGACAATCAGGCGCCACCCTCATCAGAGGATTAATTGTGGCCTGATTCAACAAATAAACCGGTTGATGATGATGATGATGATGATGACTTTGCATCCCCATAATTTACCAATAAAAATATTCGACTTACACTCTGAGAACCAATGTTAACTAAATTCTTTTACCTACTAAGTTAGAATGGCCCGGAAATGGGGGACCATTTTATGTTACAAGTATATGCAAAACTGATGCATTCTGAAATAATTGTTGTTGTTTTCTTTCCGCGAAAGATAAGTGATGCAATACAACGGTTTATTTAATATATTTATATTAAATAACAAAAAAAACTAACTTTAATATTCAATGAATTGACTATTAACACCCACGTTGCACGCACTTTTTTCGACTTTTGATTAATTTATTCTTTATTTATTTTGCGTATTACCACCCGGACTTAGGGTTAGTAGTAGGAAGGGTGCATGTTTTTTTTTGGGGGGGGGGGGCGGAAAATTATGTAATTTTGGCAAGGTAGGAAAATTAGAAAATTAGGTAAGTATGGAATAAATATCGAAGTAATTCAATCATTAACAAAATATTAAAATGGCCGACTTTCTTACGAAAGAACCGAAATGGGTGCTTATTTACAACAGGGTCCCTGGAAAAAATTATTTTCATGTAAAATCAGTATTTTGTACTTACTCAGGCATAGTTTCTCACTCACGGTACGCAAAAGAATTTAAAAATATCAAGTAGAACTTTAATTAGAACGATTTTTCCATTTCCATAAGGGCGATGTACAACGTCTATTCGCTGACATTTTGGGTGTAAGCGATCGATGGAATAGCCAAGGGCAATAACTCCGTTGTTATTGTTAGAATTTAAAAAAGAAAGAAACACATATGCAATAATAAAATATATATTTATTAAATAAAAAAAATGAAAATTAAATAATTATTTTTGATTTCTTCACCGGGGTACTTTCCACGATATAATTTTATAGATTAATAAAATGTAGGTGCTTATTGCCCTTGGCTATTCCATCGATCGCTGAAGAAAATAGAAAATGATTTCTACCTCACTGATTGTGGACAGGAAAGGTTTTGATGATTCTAAAACACAAGTTTTGTTTTTTTAAGTGTGAGAGAAGGTTTTTATTCTTTAGCATATGCAAACAAAAGGTATGAAGTAATGTTTAAATGAAATCTCGCAGCACCGACGTAGAAAAACGGAAGTTGCCAAAATATTTGCACATGCGTAGATCGAACAGATAGTTAAAAAAAAAAAGATAAAAATTAAGCACCGTTCTACACGAATAAATCGATGGTCTCTTCTAATTCTGACATATTATTCGTCCAAGGGTTGGGGATTAGAAAAATATCAAGTTTGTGACATTTTGTTACGTAGTTTTTGACGAATATCATTACATACACACCGACGTTTGGCATTTATATAATAGACTAGCAGGGGTACCTCTTCCCTGGTCGCTCCATTTCACTGTTCCCTCTCCCCAATATCCCCCTCTCCCCGTTGCCTTGGGCAAAAGCTGTCTCTTCCCCATTTTCCCGCCTCATCTCTGGTCTCTCTCCCTGTTGTCTGGAGCAAAAGCTGTCTCTTCCTGGGTCGCCTCATCTCTCCCACCCTTCCTTTTCCCGTTGCCGGGGCATAAGTATGATATATTTCTATTAAAAGTACCACTTCTGTCTTCGCCCCCCCCCCTCGATGTATATGTAAGTTATCGTTAAAAGAAAATTCTTAAGGATCAGTTGGATTCTAACGCTCGCCTCCTGATCAGTGTTCTTTATCTGTAGCCGTTATGCTACCGACGCAGAGAACAAAATCTATAGGAAAATAG
Source organism: Sepiola atlantica (assembly GCA_963556195.1). Lineage (NCBI taxonomy): Eukaryota > Metazoa > Mollusca > Cephalopoda > Sepiida > Sepiolidae > Sepiola > Sepiola atlantica. Next base: position 66,857,095 of record OY744535.1, read on the forward strand.
GTCACTTTAACGTTATGTTTTTTTTTTGGGGGGGGGGGGGGGGGGGCAAACCGCACATGCGCACAATGTACAGATGACTGGAAAACAGAGAAATTTAGTACCCCCGAGAAGTTCCGTGTCAGTTTGGCACAAAGGAATCAATGTTTTTTTTCCAATTTTTCGATATTTCTGTCGAGTATCTTGTCAGCTTTTTACAGACATACAAACATAATCACATAGACAACTGCCCTTTATATCATAGACCTAGCAAAATATCCTTACTACGGTTGTATAGGGCGGTGATGGGGAAGTGGATATATTTCCATTAAACAAATTCTTTTGATTAACACTGTTCGCAATTTCTGATGTCAGATAGGGCAGCCATGACCAAGTGTATATCTTGTATATTACCATTAAACGAATTCGTGAAAATAAATTATTATTTGCGAAAAAAAAAACACATTTGTCCTAAAATATAACGTAGGATTTTTCTTTTTATTAACACCGGTTTGTTGTTTTATATGTGAGATAGGGCAGCCATGACAAAATGCGCCTTCTATATATATATATCTACTTGGTGCACATTCTATATATATATATATATATATATCTACTCGGTGCACATTCTATATATATATATATATATATCTACTCGGTGCACATTCTATATATATATATATATATATATATATATATATATATATATATATATATATATATATCTTGTCACGAATGCCGCCGGTCGGGATCACCGAATGACAATACGTGACAATGATAAAAAAGAAAATAAAAAAAAAGTCGTCCGGAGTGGCTCGTAATATCCCAGGGTTCAAATAAAACGTTTTAAATGATATGGGATGGGGATTTCTCCAATATAAGATACCGTCAGGAAACAAAACAAAAGATGCGAAGAACGACAAAAGACATTAGGAGTAAATTTGTATTCATTTATTTAATAAAAACAGTATACTAAAAAGGGGTAAATATATCTATAAAAACAAAACAAAAGAAAACATGAAAACAAAAGTCTATTAATAAAAGGGGGGGGGGGAACTTGTCTATTATAGTCCTATAGCAACAGGATTCATCTTTCACATAAAAGTATACATGTATAAGATAGCCCTGGGGGAAAAATGTCCGGGGAGAGATATTCAAGTTATCACTTACAAGTGGATACATTGTTCATTTCCGGCAAGTCGTAATGGCCATATTTCTCTGAAAATGTAGTTTTCATTTGTGTTGTATCTTCAAATACATTTTTCCTCAGGAAAACCATTCCCGGTCGCTTGTTTTAAATTCGAAGGTTCTTTTCTTACATCGGGAGAAAAGATACATTCCATCTTTCTCGCACGCGGCTACCGTCTCATCTTTTGGGTAGTCTCTCTTCCTCGCGCGCGGTTAAAGTTTTTGACTTATCTCTCTGGCTGCCTCCTCGACTGACTGTCCCCTCGTGCAGGTGTCCTCAGAATGACTGACTGTAGTTGTCCTCAAAGAAATGAACCTCTTAACCCGGGATGACTCATCCTTCCTCGCGGGCAGTTAAATTCCTTTTTCTTCTCCCTCGCCCTCTCTTGTTCTTCTCAGCTGTGTCGGCTAAAAATAGACATGGCCCCACAAAGTCCAACCTGGCTGCTGGAATTGTTTCTTGAATCTCGTCGTGTATAAATATGCGAAGATGAACCCTATCTATCTATATATATATATATATATATATATATATATATATATATGTATACATACTGCCGATGTCTTTCGCAGTTTTCCTATTCTTAATCTCGATAGATCTCCCTACATTTGTAACACCTCCTTCCCTAAAAGACGAAAAAGACTCGCATCGCGAGACCTTTTTCGTAACCCAAGTTTGGAGTTTACCTAACCTAATCTAAGTTTACTGTTTTGTAGGGGGAGACATTTGGACGGCTATATATATATTTGGGGTCAGGGTTAAACAGATTCTACCTAATCGTACGGCCTCATCATAGCCACATGACACCGCTGCGTAGCTTTTCGGTGGTCGGGCATGTTAAGGACATAACGAGAGTCGCTAGCCTTTCTGTCGATTTCGTACGGTCCGTAATATCGATTTCTCGAAGGGTCGCCGGTCATGGACAATCGCATAAGAACTTTGTCTCCGACTTTAAAAGTTCGGGGACCGGGGTTGGGCGAATTGCCGTTCTATTTAGCGTGTCCTCCTCCGGTTATTTGGGGCTTTCTCCGTGTGACTACAACCAATGGTATCACACCGGGAGTTCTTGGTCTCACTGTTTCGACCTTTGGTATCTCCTTCGCTCCAGGAAGGGGGTTGACTTTATCACCGGCCAAGTCGTTGCCGAGAATCATTGATATGCCTCTCATAGGCAGATTGTTTACTACTCCGAGTTCGACGGTGCCTTGCACAATTTCGGACTCGAGGGTGACCTTGTGGATTGGAATGTTGACACGGCCATTCTCAACTCCTCATATTGTAGTGACTTCGCCCGTAGCTGTAGTAGCACCACGTGGCAAGCACTTCTTTAGTACTACGGACTGTGTCGCTCCAGTGTCTCGTAATATCTTCACCCATGACTTTCTCGTGGGCTCACCCATGGCACATATGGCTCCCTCAGACATAAAGGGTTCATACCCCTTCATGGGTATTTCTGAGTGACCTTTCGCAGGGCTCTTTTTAACTGCGACTAACCCCTGGGGTTTATCGAGGGAACTGGCTCTAGTGTCGTTGTCCCTTTTCCTGGTCGGACAACTAGCCGCTACGTGTCCTGCTTTTCCACAATAGTGACACGTCATGGCTCTCCATCGTTCCGCGTATCGACCGTTCGGAAGATGGGTTTGATTTCTGGAGTTGGTCTGTCGATACTCCGTCTGACCGGACCTCATACTCGGACCAGCACTAGCCGCTATTTTAGGGTTAGTGCAGCTTCCGTCAGCAAATGGGTCGTTTGGTTGATTTTTCCCCCACTTATGCGTCAACGCATATTCGTCGGCGAGGGTTGCCATTTCGTACGTGGTGTCGACCTGTCTCTCGTTCAGATACACTTTGAAGTCGTCACGGACACACCGCTGGAATTCTTCCATTAAAACCAGCTGCCTCAGCCTATCGTGGTCTGCCCCCATGCTCTTGGCTGCGCACCACCTATCGAAGTAGGTCTCCTTCTGACGAAAGAATTCGACGTACGTCTCTTCCTCATCCTTCCTACATCCCCTAAACCTCTGTCTATACGCCTCCGGCACCATCTCGTAGCTTCTAAGGACTGCGGACTTTAAAATGTTATAGTCGACGCAGTCCTCCGCTGACAGAGACGCGTATATCTCCTGGGCCTTACCCTTCAATACTGTCTGTAGTAGTAAGGTCCAGTTATCGAGCGGCCAGTTCAGTCTTGATGCGATTTTCTCGAAGTGATGGAAATATTTATCCACATCAGCTTCATTAAACGCCGGCACGAGTCTGACCTGCTTAGCAAGGTCGAAGTCGTTTCGCCTCTCGTCGCGTAGCGTTCTTCTATCCTCTAATTCTCAGAGTTTGGTCTCCTGCTCTATTCTAGCAATCCTCTCACGCGAGCTGGCTTCAATCTTAGCCTTTTCCAGCTCCATTTGAGCCATTGGGAGTCCGGGCGAGTCTGACACAAGGTCGTCCAGCACATCTTCGCCGAAGATCTCATTGTCGACCATGTGCTCCGCAACTATTCTCACTAGTTGGGACTTCCTCATCGACCGTCTCGTATCTAACTCTAATGCTATCCCTACCTTGATAACATCATCCTTTTTTAATACCTTCAGAGACTCGAATGTGGGAGAATTAAGAAAGGCCTCTACTACTGACATCTTGTTACTTATTTATTTATCTATTTATTTATTTTTGCGTCTTTTTGTCTCGTTGCCTCGCACCTGTCTGTCCCTACCTAACGGGTCTTATTATAATTGGAGAAAATATTCCCGGACAAGCCCCCAATCTTGTCACGAATGCCGCCGGTCGGAACCACCGAATGACAATACGTGACAATGATAAAAAAGAAAATAAAAAAGAAGTCGTCCGGAGTGGCTCGTAATATCCCAGGGTTCAAATAAAACGTTTTAAATGATATGGGATGGGGATTTCTCCAATATAAGATACCGTCAGGAAACAAAACAAAAGATGCGAAGAACGACAAAAGACATTGGGAGTAAATTTGTATTCATTTATTTAATAAAAACAGTATACTAAAAAGGGGTAAATATATCTATAAAAACAAAACAAAAGAAAACATGAAAACAAAAGTCTATTAATAAAAGTGGGGGGGAACTTGTCTATTATAGTCCTATAGCAACAGGATTCATCTTTCACATAAAAGTATACATGTATAAGATAGCCCTGGGGGAAAAATGTCCGGGAAGAGATATTCAAGTTATCACTTACAAGTGGATACATTGTTCATTTGAGGGTCGGTATTTCCGGCAAGTCGTAATGGCCATATTTCTCTGAAAATGTAGTTTTCGTTTGTGTTGTATCTTCAAATACATTTTTCCTCAGGAAAACCATTCCCGGTCGCTTGTTTTAAATTCGAAGGTTCTTTTCTTACATCGGGAGAAAAGATACATTCCATCTTTCTCGCACGCGGCTACCGTCTCATCTTTTGGGTAGTCTCTCTTCCTCGCGTGCGGTTAAAGTTTTTGTCTTAGCTCTCTGGCTGCCTCCTCGACTGACTGTCCCCTCGTGCAGGTGTCCTCAGAATGACTGACTGTAGTTGTCCTCAAAGAAATGAACCTCTTAACCCGGGATGACTCATCCTTCCTCGCGGGCAGTTAAATTCCTTTTTCTTCTCCCTCGCCCTCTCTTGTTCTTCTCAGCTGTGTCGGCTAAAAATAGACATGGCCCCACAAAGTCCAACCTGGCTGCTGGAATTGTTTCTTGAATCTCGTCGTGTATAAATATGCGAAGATGAACCCTATATATATATATATATATATATATATATGTATAAATACTACCGATGTCTTTCGCAGTTTTCCTATTCTTAATCTCGATAGATCTCCCTACATTTGTAACAATATATATATATATCTACCCAGTGCGCATTCTCTCTCTCTCTATATATATATCTACCCGGTGCGCAATCTATACGTATCTCTACCCGGTGCGCATTCTAAATATATGTCTACCTAGTGTGCATTCTATATATATCTCTACCCGGTACGCATTCTATGTGTATCTCTACCCAGAGCTCTTTTTTTCCTAGGTGCCCCATTCCCCCCACCCCCCTCTCCCTGTGGTACTGGTCCCTGTTGCCTTGTGCTGAAGCTGTCTTTTCCCCGGTCACCAACCTCACAACTGTCTCCTCTTCCCATAGACTGGAGCAAAAGCTTTCTCTTCTCAGGTCGCCTCCTCTTCCCTGCACACCTGTTCGCTGTCCCTCTTCATCCTGTTGCCCGGGGCAAAAGTTGTTCGGCGCAGAGAGAGACCCCGCGATATAATTTTGTCCCCCCCACGATATAATTTTGTATAATTTTGTCCCCCCCACTTAATCAAAATAAAATACACTTACCCCAGTACCATAGGTACTGTATTTTCACAATATATATTGTTATGGTAGTTTATCCCCAGTTTTTTTTTTTTTTTCAAATAATTTGGAAGGACAATTTCTAATATAATGTCCACAAAGTTTCAGACGTTGTGGCAAATCTTATCATTGTGGAAGGGAAATTTAAAAAAAATTGAAAAAAAAAAAAAGAAAAAAGAAAGTATTTCTCGGCATTTTGGCTGATATTAAAGCGTAGTATCTGTTCTGATATATTCTACATCTCTTAGACCGGTAATGATTATCCTAACTATTAATGAAACTGATATTATGAAAGTTTGTATTTTTTATTAATGTAAACAAAACGTTTATTTTGTTATCAGCGATAAGTAAGTGTAATTTAATTCGGTTCAAATTCTGTAAAAGTGCACCTAGAGCAAATGTGGTATTGTAGTGACTTAGAGAATTCTAGCTAAGAGTAGGATAGATAATTTTATTACTTTAGACCAAGGATGTCAAACGACCCTTATTTACACCAACACTTGTGATGGCCTTGTGCTAAATTTGTCTTGAGTGTAAATGCTTTTTATATTTTCTGCAAATGAAAAAATCAAAGTGTAGTATCTGTTCGGATGGATAGTACACCCCTTAGACCATTACCGTCTTGGCCATTGTGCCCTGATTCCGCCGGTGTCAGGGTTTGTCCTGTGCAGTTTTAAGAGGTTCACCCTCCCAGGCTTTGCTTTCTCACCTGTTGAGAAAGGGTTAGTTTATTGCTAATCGCCTTCCGAGGCTGCTACTGTAGAGCGTTGAGTGTTGTTATTTTAAGAAAAGTGCAAGTTTGCTTTGTTCATACATTGTATCACATTGCATCGCTGTGGAAGGGAGATTAAAAAAAAAAAGAAGTTTTTTGTCGACCTTTTGGCTCTCCCCACTCTCATCACCCCTCTCCCCGTTGCAAAAGTAAGTACTAACCCTGTCTCCACCTCCCCCTTAGATGTATATTTCTGTCACCGTTTAAAAGAAAGAAAAAAACTTCGAGAGTCGACTGGGATCAAACGATAAAGATTTAAGTAATTGACAAAGCATCTACAGAAGACAGTATTAAATATTACGAAAAATAAGTCAGTTAAACGAAGTCTGAAAACAATTAAAGTTAACAACAGAAAAAGAAGAAATCACCAATGTTTTTTGTTTTTTTATTTGGCGCATATGTCGAAATTTTAATTAACCCCCTCTTCTCCGAAGGAAGAAGTGTAACGCGAGACCCCACACGCTCCTCCCTTGCGACGGCATCAAATGTAATGAGAACCGTCCTCGGCGCAGGAATCCTTCCTGACTGTGAACACCCTACTTTGGCTTGTGATGTCGTAGTGGCAGAAAGAGAAAGATGGTTTGAATCTCCTCTAGGTCGGGATGATTGATGATTGCTTCGCTGGTTCGCTGTGAAGGCAATGTTACACAAGCAAAACAAATCGACAACAGAAATAAGTCAACAACTCGGTTAGGTCTTTTCATAAGCAATAATTATTTAACAAGATGAACAATTGGTTTTAAACTTTAACGCAAAGTCTGTTTTTCGATAATTGCTAAACTAGTCCGTCTGTGTGTGTGTGTGTGTGTGAAACTCCCTTTACGATTTCCAAGTTGTTAATTAAGTTGTAACTTGTCTACTGAAAACGGTGTGTGGGGGAATATCACGGGCAACGTCATCCAAACGAGGGGCCTTTCGCGCGATCCCCCGCCTGGCTGGCCCGTGCCTCAGCTCCGGCTAACACTACTGTCCAGCCCGAATTCCAATTTCTAACTGACGGTTTTCTGTCTTCTTGTTTCCACAACAAAACGAAAAACGTACAACTCATACTCTTTCTTTCTTCAGCCTTTCTCTCTCTCTCGGAGCCAGGGTGGGGCATACTGACTTGCTCTTCCTCTCTCTCTCCCCCCTCTCTCTCTCGTTGGGTGGTACGACAATCGAAATTCATCGCTTAGGTTTTTTTTTAGATCTTATCTACACTAAAGAAAACCATTAGGGTGGGGCATACTGACCTACTCTCCCTCTCTCTCTGGTTGGGTTGTTTTCTTTCCTGTCACCGTAAAAGACCTGTTCTCCCTCTCTCTCTACCATGGGGGGAGGGGAGCGACCAAAAGACTCTTGACCAAAATTGTACGGTCGTTATCAACATTCCAGCTCTCTCTGGCTTTGCTCATCCATTGTATCTGGATGATTACATCTGACGGCTTACACACTTTCTCCCGCCAGCCTGGCGCCGATTCTGGCCAATGTTTGGACAGTCGAAATATGTACTAGTTCCTAGATCTCCACTTGTTTCTACGTAGGGCCTGATTTCCTTGATGCATATTGGTGCGCCCTAAAAGGGCAGATTGCGTCGGCTGAAAAAGTTTACTTTTTAGTTGAAAAGTTCGCAATTAAAATAAAATAAAAGATGTCTGCATTTCTTAACATAATTGAGAATTGAGAAATTAATTGTCTAACGGAGATAATACTATAATTTCCAAAAGGCTATTTGGGATTTAAGAGAAACTGATATATTATAAACTAACAGGACCCGTGCCCCGGCGTTGCCTGGATAGATATAAATTAAATTTAAAAAAAATATAAGTATGAGAGTATTAATTCGTCAAAAAGCAGTTGAAACTCTGTAATTTAGGTGATTTAAGTAGGATTTATCGATGTTTTGAATCAAACAAAATAGATTTATCTATGTTTTAGGTAACTTCCCACTCTTAACGATTGAAAGTAGCGGTTTATTCGACCAAATGAAAACCACTGCCTCTCCCCCAAAGTAAATATGATCCAAAAATATGCGTGAAGCCTTCCAAGGTCAGTGAAAGAAAATACTTCTAGATTGAAGCAAGTTTTATCTCAATCCGTAGTGCACATTTTGGTGGGAGATTGAATTCATCAACATTGAAAATCGATCTTTGTTCTAACTCTGGCCTTGATTTAAATATATGGCGATTGATTTAAGGAATTTGTTGTGGTTATTTTGTTTTCGATTTAGCAACTGTTAACTAATCTGCAATTTTACCATTGACTATGTTGTTGCTATTTCGTTGCCTCTCCACGAGGGGAGAGTTATATAATGGTGATGCGTTGAAAATCCATCTCCTGATGAAAAATATTGCCGCAGTCTACTGCGGCAATATTTTTCATCAGGAGATGGATTTATGTTTAATGCGTTGAAAATCCATCATATGGGGAAAAAAATTGCAGCAGTCTACAAGGATTTCTTCTAAAATTGACAAATAGTTAAATAAAGGGAAAGTAATAAAAAAAATTGCTGCAGTCTAGAAAGATTTCTCCTTCACTGACCGAAAAGAGAAAATACAAAGTAACAGATACTGCCCTTTAAGTTGAAGTATATTTAGAAAAGTAGAAATTAATATTTTTTGGAATATATGTAGCAGTTTTAAAGTATGTAAAAAAAAGATATGAAATAAATTGGAATAATGTTCAGTATGAATTAATACTGAATAATGTTCGATGAATAGGAAAATGTAAATGAAAATAATGATTTTAAATATTTTCAATTTGAAGCCTTTTAACTGTTGTGAATTAAAAAAAAGAACGTTATTCATAACTGACGAATAATCATGATAATAAAAATATACTTAAATAAATCGACGAATTATAATTTAAATCGAATGTGAGCAGAAACATTGTACGTATCTGTTTAATGAAGAGAGAGAGAGAGGGGGGTGGGAGAGAGGGAGAATAGGGGTTATAATAGGTAAATCTAAAAAAGTAAAGAAAACGTCTCATGTAAAATAATCTCCCTAAATAAAAAAAGAATAACTTACGTGAAAATGAAAACACCGATGTTGGATTAATAATAGATATGTATGGATAGTCAAAAGTAAAACAATGAACTTGTGTTGTCTGTTAAGTTTTAGTGGAAGGTTGGTAGAGAAACTAATATTATGTGCTTCCATGGAATTGGTATCAGCAAATGAATGTTGCCGAAGTGAACACTGCAGTTAGTTTTATGCTGTATTTTGAAAAAGATTTTTAAGCGTTTTTAAGTGTTATGTATTAAATTGTCTAAGTGTTTGAGTTAAAAAATGAAATTATATCAAGGATTACTTAGGGAAATGTCTGAAGTCGATTCGATTAAGAGATTGTAGCCGCCATTTTGAATCAATATACAGTATAAGTGATTAAGTTCGTTTAATGTATTCCGTAAAATCCAGAAATACATAATAGCTAGAAATAGCGTAATCCGATATTCTCGAAAATCAGTGGAATATAAGGGAGCACCTATCAAATCTGTTCGGAATGTATTGTATTATGTATTAAATTAATGGAAGATGAATAGAAAACAATAACGGTTATATTATTCTAAAGTATCCGTTGTGTATTACTTCCCGGTGATGAAAGGGAGAGTGATAGTAGAAAAATATTAGACGGAAACGTTTTTGTTACCATCTTTATGAAGTATGTTATGGGGAGAATCTGTGATGGTGGTCTAAAAGTAGTATTTATTGTTAGATGGAGAAAATAATCATAAATTTCTTCAAACACGCTCGAGTTAATAAGCTGAATTGAGTGGTGAGTTTAGTAGCCTATGATGCATGTGGTTATTTTCTTATTCTAGCCAAAGGTACAGGGGAAAAACGTATTCACTTTATATATATAGATATTATTAACCAAGGTTACAAGGTTTATTCATAGCAGGCAAAGAAACCACTGTTAATGCTAAGTCAGCTGATCCTTCCCGTTGAGTATACATAACCCATTACACATTAATTTCAAGGAAGCAATACCAATTAAATGTTCTCTCTTTTTTAAAATAGCTTTTATAGTTTTCCTTTTCAGACCATGAATTCTTCAGTAGGATCTGCCACGTTTCTTATCTTTCATTTGAAGACAATTGTTCAAATCAACATAAATCAAACCAGCTTTCTGTGAAAATTGAAAGAATAATGGAAGATTTTTTAACAAAGAAATCTATGGAAGATTTGAAAGTAATCTTCTGTAGAAAGATTTTCTTTTAATTCAATCTGCAAAAGCAATTTTATCCAGCCCAATCTCCATGATCAGAGCAGAAAATATAAAATTACCGCCAACATCTGTAACTGGAGTCAGGAATATAGTAATGAATTACTGCATAACCAAGAAAGAAGAACTTATTCATTATTTTAAAAACGAAGTAGCACAGAGGATTCACTACTCATTGACATTGGATAAAGATTAATTGCAGTTCATTTGCATTTTCATTACCAAAATTGAGACCTTGCACTTGAATTGATTTTAAATTGTAATTATAATTTCTAGTGGTTGGTCTTTTGTTCTTATTATTATTCACTAATTTCTTACCTTCTTAGATTCCCTTGGCTTAATTATTAAACATTTAAAAATTAAATATCTCCTTAATTCTTTCTACTCTGCCTAAATAAGGCGAAATTAAATTTATACCGTTCTTCCATAGATTTCTTTATTAAAAAACCTTCCATTGTTCCTGCAATTTCCACAGGAATCTGGTTTGCAACTAGCTATTTACTTGCCTTTCCACGTGGGCAGAGTTAGACACAAGGTCGGTTTTTAATGTGGGGAAAATTCATCTTTCCCAAAATGGGCACTCTAGATTGGAACAAAAATTGCCTCAGTCTTTTCTGTCCTCGGTCAGACTAAGTGCAAACGGCTTGTCTTCAAATGCCAGATAAGTAACGTGGCAGAGGAGAAAAAACAAATGGCTGCTTGTCACTTAACTGGTGGAGCAAGTTGCAAGCCCTCCCCGAACTTAGGGTTAGTGGTAAACATAGTTTTTAACAATTTTTCAGGAATGACACCCCAACAACCATTTATTTCCCAATAAAGACAGCTTTTTTGTTTACGATTTCTCACCTGTTAACTATTTTGCAATTTCACCATTTCTCTGTTGTTCCTATTTACTTGCCTCCGAATGAGGACAGAGTTTAAAAGGATTTCTCCTACACTAACATAGGACATAAAAGATAAAAGTATAGTATCAGAACAGATACTACACTTTCAGGCAGACGTTGAGGTTTGCGTCGGGAACAGATTGCGAGAAAAATTGTGTATAGGCGATAAAAATGTTTTTTTTTAAAGATTATGACATGATGAATGTTTTAGAGTTAAAATCTATTTAGTATTACACATGAAATCTGAAGAAAAACACTTTTTAAATGAGTAAATATGCTAGTATAATCGACTGATTTCCAAGATGGTGTCATGACTGAACGGAAGTAGGTCATTAGCTAAAAAGCAGAATGAGGTGTACGTTAGATGAAACGAAGTAAACACTTTTACTGACTTATAAAAATAATTTAAATTAAGATATTTATAAAAATATACAAAACATAAATTTTGTTCTTTTAAATGAACAATGAAAACATTTTAAAGTTTTTATTTTTAAATAAATTATTTTTATAATTCACTAGAAGACTTTACTTCATTTCATTACACATCGTTTACGTTCCAGTTTTTTGTATCACTCATGACGCAAAAAGTGTTAAATTATGTTTTTTTCCTATTACTACGTAATACTAAATTGATGTTAACTCCAAAACATTCATCATGTCATAATCTTTAACAAAATCAAAAAAAACAATTATCGCCTATACACAAATTTTAATCGCCTGTTCAGATAATCTGTCCCTGACACGTTTACTCATTTTAAAGTTAATTCTATTTTGAAAAAAAAAGTAATAATAATAAAAATAAACTGAAAAGAAAAAAAATATTGCAAAATGGCCAAATATTTTAATCATAAAAAAGATTTAATTTTTTAAATATTCAGACAGAAGAAAATAAAAATAACAAATCATTGATTGTGATTAGTGGCGGGCATAAAAATGTGCTGATCAATTTAACATAAAATGATCCACCATTTCTGGTCCATTGTAACGTTTTAGGACTGTTAACCATTTTTTTTTTTTTTTTTGTTATGGAAGATAAATTTCTGTTCGTTTTACTTTTTAAGGCGATTTTGTATGGTCTTACGATTTTTCCAATCGAACTTAGAGATAATAAAATTAGTTAATTGCTCTAAAAAGTTAGAATGGCCTAGAAATGGGGAATCATTTTATGTTAAATTTATATATGAAACTAATCCCCCACTTTAAATTCTAAAATATATATTTTTTGCGGGGTGTTCACACATAATCACATATAAAAAGTAGAATCTCATTTTTTTTTGGCGGCGGGGGGGGGGAGGGGGAGAGGGGGAGTAGCTGAGAGTCCTCATCTACTTTTAAATATAGATATAATTTCTTTTTAATTTGTCAAACTTCTTAATGTTTTCCCTGTATGTATTGTATCCAATATTTTGATAAACCCGTGAGATTTTCATCTATATATATTTCCCTTGTGACATATGTTTTCCTATTTATCCACTTTTGCCATCACTCAGTCAGCTGCTGATTACTTTCTCTTTCTTACTTTCCATTATATTTAAACAGTTAAGTTTGGCCATAAATTAAAGGTGTACTTAAAGAGAGAGAGAGAGAGAGAGAGAGAGAGAGAGAGAGAGAGAGAGAGAGAACGTTAAACAGAAAGATGTTACACATCCTTTTTTTTTCAACTATTCTATTTTTTTTCAACAACCCGAGTAACACGGGTCACTCTGCTAGCATGACATTAAAAATAAAATAAAATATTTGATATTTAAAAAAATAATTTTACTTCTTTCTTTCACAATATTTCAGCATGTTTATAACATTGATTATCTCAATTTACTTGTATCAGACTTTTAACTTACCACCAGATAAAGTTGCTCTCAGCATGCCTTCAAGACCATCGGATGTAATCAGTAATTCTGTAATTCCATTCTTTGTCAACAGCTGCACAAAAGAATTAAAAAAAAACAACATTGTGACTAGACAGATGAAACAAGTTTAGCGCGTACGGTGGGCTGACAGTATTATCTCTCTCTCTCTATATATATATATATATATATATATATATATATATATATATATATGAGAGAGAGAGAGAGAGAGAGAGAGAGAGAAGGGGGTTGTGTAGCATCAGTGCAGTTCTAACGAGAGAAAAAAGTATATTTAAAGAATTGTGGTTACCAACGCTAGTAAAAAAAACTTTTTCAATAATTATTTATTATCTTATCATTTTAACATTTTAAGTTTTTTAAATATAATTTCATAACGCGTTTCGAGCATTTATCGTTTATCCATTATGCTCTCTTCAGATGTAAATTCCATTTGATAAAAGTGTTTCATTTGAGAAAACGTTTCATTTTTCTTTCATTTAAAAGTGTCTGTTCCATTTGACAGAAAAATGTTTGTTCCGTTTGACAGAAAAAATGTTATCTTGTTGAGATAAATATATATTCTGTTTGGCCAGTGTTTGGTCATTTAAGTACATTTGTGTATTAGGTTTTATTGCTTTAATTGCTGTCGGTCGAATCTGTATGGTATGTGTGTGTGTGGTCATTCCCGGTCATTCATGACGGTGTCCCTGCTGGGTTCACACATGAATGTGGATGTGTGGGTGGTTGGGGGTGAGGATGTTTGCTTGGGTTTGGAGAGAGAGAGAGAGAGAGAGAGAGAGAGAGAGAGAGAGAGAGAGATGAGTAGAAAAGAGGATGGGTGAGTAGATAGATAGGTAGGGGGGAGAAAAAGTAAGAGAGGGGGGAAGGAAGATTGAGGGTAGATAGAAATATAAATTGAATTATAGAAAGAGATATACAGGGTGTTTCAAAAGTCTTGGGAACATAACGATTTTTAATAACTCAAAAACTATTAGGAGTTGAAAAATGAAATTGGTACCGTTGGAAAGGTTAAAGTTTCAAGTTTTGTGGGGAATCTTCAAAGTTGCTCAATATGAGCACCATTCGTCACAGGGCAGACATCTAGTCGATAGTCCATTTCCTGCCAAACGCGTTCCAGCATCTTGACGTCAATGGTTCCCACAACTGCCGTTACTCGAGCCTTTAGTTCGTCAATATCTCTTGGAAGGGGCGGCACATAGACTTGTTGCTTGACAAAGCCCCAAAGGAAAAAGTCACACGGGGTAAGATCTGGAGACCTAGGAGGCTAGGGCATGAGAACGTCATCACCTCGCCCAGATCTCCCAATCCATCTACCAGGCAGCCTTGTGTTAAGAAACTGCCTTACTCTAAGACTCCAGTGTGGTGGTGCACCATCTTGTTGAAAAATGAAGTCATCAGATTCTGCTTGTTCCAACTGAGCCATTAACCAGTCTTCCAGCATGTTGAGATAGGATTCACCAGTGATAGTTGCCTCTTCAAAGAAGAACGGTCCATAGACACCTTTCTTGGAAATTGCACAAAACACGTTCACTTTTGGTGAATCTCGCTCGTGCTCAAGAAGTTCATGAGGATTCTCAGTACCCCATATGCGAGTGTTATGCTTGTTAACTTTGCCATTCAGATGGATGGTCGCCTCATCGCTAAAATCAAGCCGGTCATCAAAGCCGTTATCTTCCAACTTCTCTTGCATTGCAATGCAAAAGTCACGGCGAAGTGGCTTATCAGTGTCCTTCAACTTTTGGACCAACTTGAGCTTGTAATGTACCATTTGCAGTCGTTTCCTTAAGACACGCCAGTCACTGGAGCAAGCTGAAGTTCCCTGTTGGCTCTTCTCACTGATTTACGGGGGCTCCGCTGAAAGGCTGTCCGAACTTGCTCAACTGCATCTTCTGAAGTTGAAGGGCGACCTGTTCGCTTACTTGGGCACAAACACCCATCTTTCACAAATTTAGCATGCCATCTGACAATGGATTTCCTTTCAGGGGCTTCTTTTTTAAATTTCCTGCAAAATGCACGCTGGACACATGTCCACGATTCAGTCTTTGCAAATTGGAGGATGCAAAATGCCTTGTCTTGTTTAGAGAACGCCATTACTTCACCTGGAAAGATAACACGAAAATCATTAGTATGACCAAAAACTTGATTAAGCAAGCTTTAAAATGGCACCAGTTTCATTTTTCTACCTGGAATAGTTCATGAGATATACGCATTTGTAATGTTCCCAAGACTTTTGAAACACCCTGTATATATAGATAGATAGATAGATACACACATTCATATTATTTTCTGCATGTGTGTATGAATACACTCACATGGGGTATGTATTCGTTCCATGTGTGAGGGTGTGCAAATGCACACGGGTGTAATCATGGAAGTCTCACTTGGTGCTATGAAATCTTCTTGCAGAGGGTTTATTTGTTTCTCGACAACGATGTAATATGTTTATAGTCAATGACAGATTTGGTGAAATAATTTCGAAACCTTTGTTTTCATCAAATTAGCTTTCAGCATAGAAGAAAAATGTCAGGACAATCCGCCCGGTTATAGAGTCAAGATCTTTATTAGTTTCTTGCTTTCCTTCCTCCTCTTCGTCTTTTTCTTCTTCTTCCTTTTCATAACTCATAGCACATATGCTGGTGATGACGAGTGACTCGACCGGCAACAGTTTACTCTTCGGCTGGCAGGAACTCTCTGTTGGTCGATTCACCAACTTGCTTCTTATATGTTCTCAGCCAATATGCGTAGGCTGTGTAGGGTGGTGTGTGAAGGATTTCTTTGAGTTGCCAGGCAATGACACTTTGCACTGATTTAAGGGTCACGACACTCATGGACGTTAATAGCTGACACCAGGTGTTTGGCCGACGTTTAATTTATCTTCGTCTAAGGGTTTAGGATGGGGTAGAGTGTGTCGCTAACCGGAAATAAGAGTTATAAGGCGATGCCCCTTTAATGCGAGGACAATTATGCTTGTAAATATTTGAAGGGACGACAGCGACCAGCTGTGTCGTCTGATTTCTTCTTGGTTAGGGTCAGAACAGAACGGGGTGTCACTGATTGGACACACAATTCGCTTTTAGTGAGTGCAAGGGTAGGGGATGGTTTGGCGGCGTCGGTTCAACATTTAAAATACAACATTTCTTCCATTATGATTTGCTTGGGTTCAAGGGACAATTATAAAGACTCAAGATAAAGTAGATCTTTCTCGCTTTGATTTAATGTTTCTGGAATACATTTTATTTCTCTAATTTCGATTCAACAAGGCCCTATTTGTAACAATATATATATATATATATATATATATATATATAAAATAAAAAAGTAATTTCACGTCCTATTAAAAAAAGGGTAACCTTATTCAATGTTCTTTATTGCTTAGGAAGTGGAAAATACTAAGAAAAAAAAGCTATGCTTCTATCGCCAGTAAAAACAATAAAAACATATATATGTATATATATATATATATAAATAAATAGGAAAATAAAGATATAATGTATACCTTTAAATTAGAACCTATCATGAAAGAATTGATGCTCGATATGAGATAGAGCAATTATATAGACAAGTAAAAGATGAGAATAAAGATTGTAAAACTATAATATCTATTACATCCTCAGTTGCTCAAAACAAGGGGTTTCAAATAAAATAAATTTATTTTCATTCATATATTTAATTTATTATAAATTTATTTTTATTTGTCCTTTAGTTTTTAGTTTCTCTTTCCTAACTCTTGAACCCAGCATTAACTTTTTGCCAATCTCAACATTAATTCATTAATATTAATCTTATACCCTCAACCCTCCATTTTTTAAACAACTTCTGTGACCTTCAATCACTTATTATAAATCAGTCACTTTATTGTCATACTTAACCACTTCCTGCTTTAAAATCTATTTTTCCATCTGAAGCTGGCCTGTATCCAGGCGGCCCCCACTCAACCTTTTTTTTACATCACCCGTCTAACCCTCGCACCACTCTCTTTGCTACCTCCCACTTCTTTAAACACAACCTGTTTGAATTTGAATTTAAATTTCTGTAATGGCTTAGTCAACTTTTCGATTTCTATAGAGACGCTAGTTTTTAACAGCTCTTTGCCTGGATTGAAACTAATTATTATCTCACTTTGAATTCAACTCCATAAAAACTATATCTGGAAAGCCAATGGGAGTCCTTCAAATGGCTGTTAATACAAAACTTACATCCTATACTTTTACATTGCAACCTCTTCCAACCGGATTACTTGGGCCTTTAATGGTCTGACTTCTCCAAAATTACACGGATTTTACAATTTTTAGATGCCAACTTTTTCTAGATTTACCGCTGTTGAACCTGTTGCTATAATTTTTATGAAACCTTCGACGATGGACTTTTTCATATATTTTTAATCTTTTCTCTTTGGATTGGATATTTTATATACTTTCTATTTATCTTATATTATATTTATATCTTTTCAAATTATGACTTTTTCTAATTCCCCTACGAACTTATCTCTCTGTATTCCTCTAATAAGATTTTATTCTTTGAAAAGCCATGGCTTAAGGAAGGAAACTAAATCTCTTTTATTTTAAACACCTTGTTTTGAGCAACTGAGGACGTAATAGATTTTGTATTTTTATAATCTTTATTCTCATCTTTTACTTGTCTCTATTTCTATATATATATCGCCAACTGCCACTAGCTTTTAAGGCATTGCTCATTGGGTAAAAATAATTCGAGTTCTCTGGCACTTGACAGTGTTTACATTGAGTTTACATTGAGATTTCGCTTGCATTCAGCAGTGTTAGTAGAAAATATAATAGAAATAGATATAACAGAAAAAAATCGTTGATTTGTTATCTTCCATAAAAAATCTTTTCTCCTCCACAAAAAAATCATCGATTTCTTATAGTAAAAATTATTTCAATTTTCTGTAGAAGTAGAACAAAGTAAATCGTTTAGTGTGAACATAAAACAGTGTTGGGCAAGTCTTTAAAAATTCTATCAAGCCTCAAAACTCCAAAACCCCAGAAGCCTAGTATAAATGAGTTGGCATGATCCGATTATATCTTTCTCATACTTGTTGAATAAAGCCATTAGACCTTAAAAGTGAAAATAACAGAAAAATAATAATGGGGGCTAATTATTCTGTTATTAAAAGGCGGAATAATTGAAACGAAAAGTGCTTAGAATGAAAAACTAAATCAAAGTGGGGGGGGGGGGGCGGTAATTTTAAATATAATATTTAAGGTTTGAGTTTTATTAATGTTTTAACGTTTGAAGTTAATTTTTTCCTTATATCTAGAGTTAGCTAAAGTTTTATTATAGAAGAGAAAATTTTGATTAAAAATAATTATTTGCAGAAAGTCTAAAAATCTATCTGAAACTACAGGGACTATTGATTTTATTATTGAATTGGGTGGTTTGAGTTTTTATGGACATAGAAAAGCGAGAGAGACATTTTATAGTATGGAGACTATTTAGCTGTATTAAGGTTTAACGTAGTATCTAAGAAGTTTGAGCTCTTTTAGTTCTACTTCAAAATTAAGTAAAGAATTTTCTTAAAAAGAAACCTCAATTTAAAT
>OY744535.1:66881531-66996531 GCA_963556195.1 Sepiola atlantica
TTACCTAATGGAATTTTTGTTTACTAATTGAACAGAAAGAATTTTTAATGCATTTTGAATGAAGATTTATTTGACAGTCATTTTTTCACATCATGTAAATTTGTTTGTTCAGAAAGATTATATTTTTAAGAAAGATTATATACTTAAAAATATAATCTTATTTTTTTTATAAAATCAAATTATTAAAACAAATGAACATATCACATGTCAAACAGGCCAAAAAATCGTGTAATTACAATTTCTTTTATTTTAATTTTATCAGGTCAGTTCTTCACCACACTTCCATGCACTTCCAAACAGTGTCTAAAAAGATTCTCTAAAAAAATTCTCTAAAAAATAGAAAAAGACTAACTTGACATTTATCGGCCAAACTATGTTTATGCTCATACTTAAAATTTAATTTATAATTAATTATTCAATAAACATTAAATCAAACATTCCATGTTCAAAATGGTGATAAAAGGAAACAAAAACGTTTTAAGTCAAAGGAAATATGTTAAACTTCAGCATGAAAATACGATTTAAAACAACGGATGCCGCAAATCAATCAGCAAACAAAAAAACGAGAAAAGAATTTTCATAATTTTGTAAATGCGAAAGTTGGGCTCATTTCTCGCACTAACTTTAAAGAAGATCAAAACACCTTCTTTCAAGTTTAACACCCTATCTCTTTTATATACTGTTGACAAATTTAATGCACCAATATTGTATTTTTTTCTGACCAATTTTTAGGAATTGACTGTTGCTTCGTTGTGAACGAACATTGTTAAATAAATGTTAGTAAAAAAAAAGATTTTCCAAGACGAGTTATAATGATGACATCTAACATCTAATTTGCAAATTAGCTATTTTAAAATTTGTTTTAACATATTTTTCTGTTTTTCGCTTACCAAAAAAAAAAAATTGTATGCTTTTTTTGTTGTAAGTATTTGTGGTATACTATTTTATGAAAATAAATTTTTGTATTCTCTTTCCAAGTCTCCGTTTATTTTTTTCATGCAATTGGCATTTTCACAATTCAGCTATTCGCCTGGCAATTTCTAACAAAACCCAATCAGGTCCAATTCTCACCATTCCGTGGTAAACATCAACAGGAAGGTTGAGTGAATCGGATTTCTGCACAAGGCCCACGAATTTGCGGTTCTGCATCGGACACGTTTGTTTGCGAAATTAAAATTTATGATTAGCATTGTAAATGAAATTAATGCAGAGGAACGTGTGTCCATATGGTAATACACCCATGATTTAAAGATGAGAAACCTCCGCTGGACACACTGGGTGTGTCCAGCGTTTTTAGCTCCTCCAAGTACGGCTGATTTTTATGTTGTTGGTTTCTGTTGACGTTAACAATCTCCACTCTCAAACACCAACATCTGAAAACCGGCTGTCGGTTAGTTTAACAAGGAATTGATTGCAGTTGTTTGTTTCTTCTTCGTATCTAGGTCAGCATCTGACCCGGCAAGTTCGGCTGGAGAGTATTCGAGGTCCGACAACCACATCGGCTTTCAATTGACGATGGAAGCGTTTTATCATTCCGTTAAAAGCTATTCCGTTAAAATCCTGGAAAGGTTGGATTCAAACTGTCCGATATATTTATGAGACTTATTTTACTTTTTACTATTTTAACTTTCTAAAACTTATTATTCGTGCATTTTGTCATTTTGTTGACATTGTGAGAATTTCTCCTCAAATAGTTAAAAATCACGAGTCATAACGCCAACAACCACACTTACCTTGATTCCGGGAGAACTTCAAAAGCGGAATGGCCTGTCTTGTGTTGCAGAAACGGTACGAACTGTGTAATCAGCCTTTTAGTTGATCATCAATTAGGGATAAATTATTGACACGAGGTTACTTTAATTGCTTTAAGAGTTGGCGCAAACACAACACTGGAAACTTGTAAAATACAAGGAGTCGGTACACACGAGGTTCACTGTAGCCTCGCAAAATCTCAACTGCTATCAGATTCGAAAAAGACCCCGCATGGGGGAAAAACGCGCACAAAAGTTATTTTCGAAGGTTCACTCCCGACATAGAGGCGCCGAAGTTTACGGTCAATGTCAAGGTCACTTTTCCTTCCTTCGGCAAGTGCGATTGCTGGCACTGTGATTTACCGACACCTACGATTTTAACTTGCTATCAATTCTCGATATCTCTAAAATTTCACTAATCCATATCTCTAACATTACACAATGTAAATGAAATTAATTCGAAGGAAAGTATGTTTTTTGTTGTAAAGTCCGCTTTTACTTTTTACTATTTTAACTATTTTAATATGTTTTAATATTTCAATGGGAATTTTATATAAATTTAGATGAACGGTTCGAAACTAGTTGCTTCCCCTGATAGGTCTTTTTTCAAGAATACCCTAACAAAACAAATTCAAAGTTTTCATGGTGACACTGCATTCGCGTATCAAACCCAGTTTACTACATTTGTCGGGGCCCGACATTTTTCAAATGCAGATTTTCGTTTTCACACTAAATATCCAGCATTTAAACAGTGTTTCTAACTAAAAAGTTAGAAACACTGTTGAAATGCAGGATTTTCAGTGTGAAAACGAAAATCTTTGCAATAAGCGTGATTTTCACTGTTGCGTCTTGCAAATCTAGATACTTTGCAATAGCTTTTAAAGTTTTCATTTTCAAGCTACATTTAATTTTCAGTTAGTTAACCTGCATGATTTCAGTGTTAAAATGCAAATCTTTCAAATCTTTCAAATGCAAAGATTTTCGTTTTCACACTGAAAATCCTGCATTTCAACAGTTTTTCTAACTAAAAAGTTAGAAACACTGTTGAAATGCAGGATTTTCAGTGTGAAAACGAAAATCTTTGCAATAAGCGTGATTTTCACTGTTGCGTTTTGCAAATCTAGATACTTTGCAATAGCTTTTAAAGTTTTCATTTTCAAGCTGCATGATTTCAGTGTAAAAATGCAAATGTTGAAAATTTTTCAAATGCAGATTTTCGTTTTCACACTAAAAATCCAGCATTTCAACAGTGTTTCTAACTAAAAAGTTAGAAACACTGTTGAAATTCAGGATTTTCAGTGTGAACACGAAAATCTTTGCAATAAGCGTGATTTTCACTGTTGCGTCTTGCAAATCTAGATACTTTGCAATAGCTTTTAAAGTTTTCATTTTCAAGCTACATTTAATTTTCAGTTAGTCAACCTGCATGATTTCAGTGTGAAAATGCAAATCTTTCAAATTTTTCAAATGCAGATTTTCGTTTTCACACTGAAAATCCCGCATTTCAACATTCAGGATTTTCAGTGTGAACACGAAAATCTTTGCAATAAGCGTGATTTTCACTGTTGCGTCTTGCAAATCTAGATACTTTGCAATAGCTTTTAAAGTTTTCATTTTCAAGCTACATTTAATTTTCAACATTTGCATTTTCACACTGAAATCATGCAGGTGCATGATTTCAGTGTAAAAATGCAAATGTTGAAAATTTTTCAAATGCAGATTTTCGTTTTCACACTAAAAATCCAGCATTTCAACAGTGTTTCTAACTAAAAAGTTAGAAACACTGTTGAAATTCAGGATTTTCAGTGTGAAAACGAAAATCTTTGCAATAAGCGTGATGTTCACTGTTGCGTTTTGCAAATCTAGATACTTTGCAATAGCTTTTAAAGTTTTCATTTTCAAGCTACATTTAATTTTCAGTTTACTAACCTGCATGATTTCAGTGTGAAAATGCAAATCTTTCAAATCTTTCAAATGCAGATTTTCGTTTTCACACTGAAAATCCTGCATTTCAACAGTTTTTCTAACTAAAAAGTTAGAAACACTGTTGAAATGCAGGATTTTCAGTGTGAAAACGAAAATCTTTGCAATAAGCGTGATTTTCACTGTTGCGTTTTGCAAATCTAGATACTTTAAAAGTTTTCATTTTCAAGTTACATTTAATTTTCAGTTAACACCTGCATGATTTCAGTGTTAAAATGCAAATCTTTAAAATCTTTCAAATGCAAAGATTTTCGTTTTCACACTAAAGTCCTGCATTTCAACAGTGTTTCTAACTAAAAAGTTAGAAACACTGTTGAAATGCAGGATTTTCAGTGTGAAAACGAAAATCTTTGCAATAAGCGTGATTTTCACTGTTGCGTTTTGCAAATCTAGATACTTTAAAAGTTTTCATTTTCAAGTTACATTTAATTTTCAGTTAGTTAACCTGCATGATTTCAGTGTGAAAATGCAAATCTTTCAAATCTTTCAAATGCAAAGATTTTCGTTTTCACACTGAAAATCCTGCATTTCAACAGTTTTTCTAACTAAAAAGTTAGAAACACTGTTGAAATGCAGGATTTTCAGTGTGAAAACGAAAATCTTTGCAATAAGCGTGATTTTCACTGTTGCGTTTTGCAAATCTAGATACTTTGCAATAGCTTTTAAAGTTTTCATTTTCAAGCTACATTTTATTTTCAGTTAGTTAACCTGCATGATTTCAGTGTGAAAATGCAAATCTTTCAAATCTTTCAAATGCAGATTTTCGTTTTCACACTGAAAATCCTGCATTTCAACAGTGTTTCTAACTAAAAAGTTAGAAACACTGTTGAAATTCAGGATTTTCAGTGTGAACACGAAAATCTTTGCAATAAGCGTGATTTTCACTGTTGCGTCTTGCAAATCTAGATACTTTGCAATAGCTTTTAAAGTTTTCATTTTCAAGCTACATTTAATTTTCAACATTTGCATTTTCACACTGAAATCATGCATGATTTCAGTGTGAAAATGCAAATCTTTCAAATTTTTCAAATGCAGATTTTCGTTTTCACACTAAAAATCCAGCATTTCAACAGTGTTTCTAACTAAAAAGTTAGAAACACTGTTGAAATTCAGGATTTTCAGTGTGAACACGAAAATCTTTGCAATAAGCGTGATTTTCACTGTTGCGTTTTGCAAATCTAGATACTTTGCAATAGCTTTTAAAGTTTTCATTTTCAAGCTACATTTAACTTTAAGTTAGTTAACCTGCATGATTTCAGTGTGAAAATGCAAATCTTTCAAATCTTTCAAATGCAAAGATTTTCGTTTTCACACTGAAAATCCTGCATTTCAACAGTTTTTCTAACTAAAAAGTTAGAAACACTGTTGAAATGCAGGATTTTCAGTGTGAAAACGAAAATCTTTGCAATAAGCGTGATTTTCACTGTTGCGTTTTGCAAATCTAGATACTTTGCAATAGCTTTTAAAGTTTTCATTTTCAAGCTACATTTAATTTTCAGTTAGTTAACCTGCATGATTTCAGTGTGAAAATGCAAATCTTTCAAATTTTTCAAATGCAGATTTTCGTTTTCACACTGAAAATCCTGCATTTCAACAGTGTTTCTAACTAAAAAGTTTTCATTTTAAAGCTACATTTAATTTTCAACATTTGCATTTTCACACTGAAATCTAAAAAGTTAGAACCACTGTTGAAATGCAGGATTTTCAGTGTGAAAACGAAAATCTTTGCATTAAGCGTGATTTTCACTGTTGCGTTTTGAAAATCTAGATACTTTGCAATAGCTTTTAAAGTTTTCATTTTCAAGCTACATTTAATTTGAAACATTTGCATTTTCACACTGAAATCATGCTTTCAGTGTGAAAATGCAAATGTTGAAAATTTTTCAAATGCAGATTTTCGTTTTCACACTGAAAATCCTGCATTTCAACAGTGTTTCTAACTAAAAAGTTAGAAACACTGTTGAAATTCAGGATTTTCAGTGTGAAAACGAAAATCTTTGCAATAAGCGTGATTTTCACTGTTGCGTTTTGCAAATCTAGATACTTTAAAAGTTTTCATTTTCAAGTTACATTTAATTTTCAGTTAGTTAACCTGCATGATTTCAGTGTGAAAATGCAAATCTTTCAAATCTTTCAAATGCAAAGATTTTCGTTTTCACACTGAAAATCCTGCATTTCAACAGTTTTTCTAACTAAAAAGTTAGAAACACTGTTGAAATTCAGGATTTTCAGTGTGAACACGAAAATCTTTGCAATAAGCGTGATTTTCACTGTTGCGTCTTGCAAATCTAGATACTTTGCAATAGCTTTTAAAGTTTTCATTTTCAAGCTACATTTAATTTTCAACATTTGCATTTTCACACTGAGATCATGCATGATTTCAGTGTGAAAATGCAAATCTTTCAAATTTTTCAAATGCAGATTTTCGTTTTCACACTAAAAATCCAGCATTTCAACAGTGTTTCTAACTAAAAAGTTAGAAACACTGTTGAAATTCAGGATTTTCAGTGTGAACACGAAAATCTTTGCAATAAGCGTGATTTTCACTGTTGCGTCTTGCAAATCTAGATAATTTGCAATAGCTTTTAAAGTTTTCATTTTCAAGCTACATTTAATTTTCAGTTAGTTAACCTGCATGATTTCAGTGTTAAAATGCAAATCTTTCAAATCTTTCAAATGCAAAGATTTTCGTTTTCACACTGAAAATCCTGCATTTCAACAGTTTTTCTAACTAAAAAGTTAGAAACACTGTTGAAATGCAGGATTTTCAGTGTGAAAACGAAAATCTTTGCAATAAGCGTGATTTTCACTGTTGCGTTTTGCAAATCTAGATACTTTGCAATAGCTTTTAAAGTTTTCATTTTCAAGCTGCATGATTTCAGTGTAAAAATGCAAATGTTGAAAATTTTTCAAATGCAGATTTTCGTTTTCACACTAAAAATCCAGCATTTCAACAGTGTTTCTAACTAAAAAGTTAGAAACACTGTTGAAATTCAGGATTTTCAGTGTGAACACGAAAATCTTTGCAATAAGCGTGATTTTCACTGTTGCGTCTTGCAAATCTAGATACTTTGCAATAGCTTTTAAAGTTTTCATTTTCAAGCTACATTTAATTTTCAGTTAGTCAACCTGCATGATTTCAGTGTGAAAATGCAAATCTTTCAAATTTTTCAAATGCAGATTTTCGTTTTCACACTGAAAATCCCGCATTTCAACATTCAGGATTTTCAGTGTGAACACGAAAATCTTTGCAATAAGCGTGATTTTCACTGTTGCGTCTTGCAAATCTAGATACTTTGCAATAGCTTTTAAAGTTTTCATTTTCAAGCTACATTTAATTTTCAACATTTGCATTTTCACACTGAAATCATGCAGGTGCATGATTTCAGTGTAAAAATGCAAATGTTGAAAATTTTTCAAATGCAGATTTTCGTTTTCACACTAAAAATCCAGCATTTCAACAGTGTTTCTAACTAAAAAGTTAGAAACACTGTTGAAATTCAGGATTTTCAGTGTGAAAACGAAAATCTTTGCAATAAGCGTGATGTTCACTGTTGCGTTTTGCAAATCTAGATACTTTGCAATAGCTTTTAAAGTTTTCATTTTCAAGCTACATTTAATTTTCAGTTTACTAACCTGCATGATTTCAGTGTGAAAATGCAAATCTTTCAAATCTTTCAAATGCAGATTTTCGTTTTCACACTGAAAATCCTGCATTTCAACAGTTTTTCTAACTAAAAAGTTAGAAACACTGTTGAAATGCAGGATTTTCAGTGTGAAAACGAAAATCTTTGCAATAAGCGTGATTTTCACTGTTGCGTTTTGCAAATCTAGATACTTTAAAAGTTTTCATTTTCAAGTTACATTTAATTTTCAGTTAACACCTGCATGATTTCAGTGTTAAAATGCAAATCTTTAAAATCTTTCAAATGCAAAGATTTTCGTTTTCACACTAAAGTCCTGCATTTCAACAGTGTTTCTAACTAAAAAGTTAGAAACACTGTTGAAATGCAGGATTTTCAGTGTGAAAACGAAAATCTTTGCAATAAGCGTGATTTTCACTGTTGCGTTTTGCAAATCTAGATACTTTAAAAGTTTTCATTTTCAAGTTACATTTAATTTTCAGTTAGTTAACCTGCATGATTTCAGTGTGAAAATGCAAATCTTTCAAATCTTTCAAATGCAAAGATTTTCGTTTTCACACTGAAAATCCTGCATTTCAACAGTTTTTCTAACTAAAAAGTTAGAAACACTGTTGAAATGCAGGATTTTCAGTGTGAAAACGAAAATCTTTGCAATAAGCGTGATTTTCACTGTTGCGTTTTGCAAATCTAGATACTTTGCAATAGCTTTTAAAGTTTTCATTTTCAAGCTACATTTTATTTTCAGTTAGTTAACCTGCATGATTTCAGTGTGAAAATGCAAATCTTTCAAATCTTTCAAATGCAGATTTTCGTTTTCACACTGAAAATCCTGCATTTCAACAGTGTTTCTAACTAAAAAGTTAGAAACACTGTTGAAATTCAGGATTTTCAGTGTGAACACGAAAATCTTTGCAATAAGCGTGATTTTCACTGTTGCGTCTTGCAAATCTAGATACTTTGCAATAGCTTTTAAAGTTTTCATTTTCAAGCTACATTTAATTTTCAACATTTGCATTTTCACACTGAAATCATGCATGATTTCAGTGTGAAAATGCAAATCTTTCAAATTTTTCAAATGCAGATTTTCGTTTTCACACTAAAAATCCAGCATTTCAACAGTGTTTCTAACTAAAAAGTTAGAAACACTGTTGAAATTCAGGATTTTCAGTGTGAACACGAAAATCTTTGCAATAAGCGTGATTTTCACTGTTGCGTTTTGCAAATCTAGATACTTTGCAATAGCTTTTAAAGTTTTCATTTTCAAGCTACATTTAACTTTAAGTTAGTTAACCTGCATGATTTCAGTGTGAAAATGCAAATCTTTCAAATCTTTCAAATGCAAAGATTTTCGTTTTCACACTGAAAATCCTGCATTTCAACAGTTTTTCTAACTAAAAAGTTAGAAACACTGTTGAAATGCAGGATTTTCAGTGTGAAAACGAAAATCTTTGCAATAAGCGTGATTTTCACTGTTGCGTTTTGCAAATCTAGATACTTTGCAATAGCTTTTAAAGTTTTCATTTTCAAGCTACATTTAATTTTCAGTTAGTTAACCTGCATGATTTCAGTGTGAAAATGCAAATCTTTCAAATTTTTCAAATGCAGATTTTCGTTTTCACACTGAAAATCCTGCATTTCAACAGTGTTTCTAACTAAAAAGTTTTCATTTTAAAGCTACATTTAATTTTCAACATTTGCATTTTCACACTGAAATCTAAAAAGTTAGAACCACTGTTGAAATGCAGGATTTTCAGTGTGAAAACGAAAATCTTTGCATTAAGCGTGATTTTCACTGTTGCGTTTTGAAAATCTAGATACTTTGCAATAGCTTTTAAAGTTTTCATTTTCAAGCTACATTTAATTTGAAACATTTGCATTTTCACACTGAAATCATGCTTTCAGTGTGAAAATGCAAATGTTGAAAATTTTTCAAATGCAGATTTTCGTTTTCACACTGAAAATCCTGCATTTCAACAGTGTTTCTAACTAAAAAGTTAGAAACACTGTTGAAATTCAGGATTTTCAGTGTGAAAACGAAAATCTTTGCAATAAGCGTGATTTTCACTGTTGCGTTTTGCAAATCTAGATACTTTAAAAGTTTTCATTTTCAAGTTACATTTAATTTTCAGTTAGTTAACCTGCATGATTTCAGTGTGAAAATGCAAATCTTTCAAATCTTTCAAATGCAAAGATTTTCGTTTTCACACTGAAAATCCTGCATTTCAACAGTTTTTCTAACTAAAAAGTTAGAAACACTGTTGAAATTCAGGATTTTCAGTGTGAACACGAAAATCTTTGCAATAAGCGTGATTTTCACTGTTGCGTCTTGCAAATCTAGATACTTTGCAATAGCTTTTAAAGTTTTCATTTTCAAGCTACATTTAATTTTCAACATTTGCATTTTCACACTGAGATCATGCATGATTTCAGTGTGAAAATGCAAATCTTTCAAATTTTTCAAATGCAGATTTTCGTTTTCACACTAAAAATCCAGCATTTCAACAGTGTTTCTAACTAAAAAGTTAGAAACACTGTTGAAATTCAGGATTTTCAGTGTGAACACGAAAATCTTTGCAATAAGCGTGATTTTCACTGTTGCGTCTTGCAAATCTAGATAATTTGCAATAGCTTTTAAAGTTTTCATTTTCAAGCTACATTTAATTTTCAGTTAGTTAACCTGCATGATTTCAGTGTTAAAATGCAAATCTTTCAAATCTTTCAAATGCAAAGATTTTCGTTTTCACACTGAAAATCCTGCATTTCAACAGTTTTTCTAACTAAAAAGTTAGAAACACTGTTGAAATGCAGGATTTTCAGTGTGAAAACGAAAATCTTTGCAATAAGCGTGATTTTCACTGTTGCGTTTTGCAAATCTAGATACTTTGCAATAGCTTTTAAAGTTTTCATTTTCAAGCTGCATGATTTCAGTGTAAAAATGCAAATGTTGAAAATTTTTCAAATGCAGATTTTCGTTTTCACACTAAAAATCCAGCATTTCAACAGTGTTTCTAACTAAAAAGTTAGAAACACTGTTGAAATTCAGGATTTTCAGTGTGAACACGAAAATCTTTGCAATAAGCGTGATTTTCACTGTTGCGTCTTGCAAATCTAGATACTTTGCAATAGCTTTTAAAGTTTTCATTTTCAAGCTACATTTAATTTTCAGTTAGTCAACCTGCATGATTTCAGTGTGAAAATGCAAATCTTTCAAATTTTTCAAATGCAGATTTTCGTTTTCACACTGAAAATCCCGCATTTCAACATTCAGGATTTTCAGTGTGAACACGAAAATCTTTGCAATAAGCGTGATTTTCACTGTTGCGTCTTGCAAATCTAGATACTTTGCAATAGCTTTTAAAGTTTTCATTTTCAAGCTACATTTAATTTTCAACATTTGCATTTTCACACTGAAATCATGCAGGTGCATGATTTCAGTGTAAAAATGCAAATGTTGAAAATTTTTCAAATGCAGATTTTCGTTTTCACACTAAAAATCCAGCATTTCAACAGTGTTTCTAACTAAAAAGTTAGAAACACTGTTGAAATTCAGGATTTTCAGTGTGAAAACGAAAATCTTTGCAATAAGCGTGATGTTCACTGTTGCGTTTTGCAAATCTAGATACTTTGCAATAGCTTTTAAAGTTTTCATTTTCAAGCTACATTTAATTTTCAGTTTACTAACCTGCATGATTTCAGTGTGAAAATGCAAATCTTTCAAATCTTTCAAATGCAGATTTTCGTTTTCACACTGAAAATCCTGCATTTCAACAGTTTTTCTAACTAAAAAGTTAGAAACACTGTTGAAATGCAGGATTTTCAGTGTGAAAACGAAAATCTTTGCAATAAGCGTGATTTTCACTGTTGCGTTTTGCAAATCTAGATACTTTGCAATAGCTTTTAAAGTTTTCATTTTCAAGCTACATTTAATTTTCAGTTAGTTAACCTGCATGATTTCAGTGTGAAAATGCAAATCTTTCAAATTTTTCAAATGCAGATTTTCGTTTTCACACTGAAAATCCTGCATTTCAACAGTGTTTCTAACTAAAAAGTTTTCATTTTCAAGCTACATTTAATTTTCAACATTTGCATTTTCACACTGAAATCTAAAAAGTTAGAACCACTGTTGAAATGCAGGATTTTCAGTGTGAAAACGAAAATCTTTGCATTAAGCGTGATTTTCACTGTTGCGTTTTGAAAATCTAGATACTTTGCAATAGCTTTTAAAGTTTTCATTTTCAAGCTACATTTAATTTGAAACATTTGCATTTTCACACTGAAATCATGCTTTCAGTGTGAAAATGCAAATGTTGAAAATTTTTCAAATGCAGATTTTCGTTTTCACACTGAAAATCCTGCATTTCAACAGTGTTTCTAACTAGAAAGTTAGAAACACTGTTGAAATTCAGGATTTTCAGTGTGAAAACGAAAATATTTGCAATAAGCGTGATTTTCACTGTTGCGTCTTGCAAATCTAGATAATTTGCAATAGCTTTTAAAGTTTTCATTTTCAAGCTACATTTAATTTTCAGTTAGTTAACCTGCATGATTTCAGTGTTAAAATGCAAATCTTTCAAATCTTTCAAATGCAAAGATTTTCGTTTTCAACAGTTTTTCTAACTAAAAAGTTAGAAACACTGTTGAAATGCAGGATTTTCAGTGTGAAAACGAAAATCTTTGCAATAAGCGTGATTTTCACTGTTGCGTTTTGCAAATCTAGATACTTTGCAATAGCTTTTAAAGTTTTCATTTTCAAGCTACATTTAATTTTCAACATTTGCATTTTCACACTGAAATCATGCAGGTTTTTCAGTGTGAGAACTAAAATCTTTGCAATAAGCGTGATTTTCACTGTTGCGTCTTGCAAATCTAGATACTTTGCAATAGCTTTTAAAGTTTTCATTTTCAAGCTACATTTAATTTGAAACATTTGCATTTTCACACTGAAATCATGCTTTCAGTGTGAAAATGCAAATGTTGAAAATTTTTCAAATGCAGATTTTCGTTTTCACACTGAAAATCCTGCATTTCAACAGTGTTTCTAACTAAAAAGTTAGAAACACTGTTGAAATTCAGGATTTTCAGTGTGAAAACGAAAATCTTTGCAATAAGCGTGATTTTCACTGTTGCGTTTTGCAAATCTAGATACTTTGCAATAGCTTTTAAAGTTTTCATTTTCAAGCTACATTTAATTTTCAGTTAGTTAACCTGCATGATTTCAGTGTGAAAATGCAAATCTTTCAAATTTTTCAAATGCAGATTTTCGTTTTCACACTGAAAATCCTGCATTTCAACAGTGTTTCTAACTAAAAAGTTTTCATTTTCAAGCTACATTTAATTTTCAACATTTGCATTTTCACACTGAAATCTAAAAAGTTAGAACCACTGTTGAAATGCAGGATTTTCAGTGTGAAAACGAAAATCTTTGCATTAAGCGTGATTTTCACTGTTGCGTTTTGAAAATCTAGATACTTTGCAATAGCTTTTAAAGTTTTCATTTTCAAGCTACATTTAATTTGAAACATTTGCATTTTCACACTGAAATGCAAATGTTGAAAATTTTTCAAATGCAGATTTTCGTTTTCACACTGAAAATCCAGCATTTCAACAGTGTTTCTAACTAAAAAGTTAGAAACACTGTTGAAATTCAGGATTTTCAGTGTGAAAACGAAAATATTTGCAATAAGCGTGATTTTCACTGTTGCGTTTTGCAAATCTAGATACTTTAAAAGTTTTCATTTTCAAGTTACATTTAATTTTCAGTTAGTTAACCTGCATGATTTCAGTGTGAAAATGCAAATCTTTTAAATCTTTCAAATGCAAAGATTTTCGTTTTCACACTGAAAATCCTGCATTTCAACAGTTTTTCTAACTAAAAAGTTAGAAACACTGTTGAAATGCAGGATTTTCAGTGTGAAAACGAAAATATTTGCAATAAGCGTGATTTTAACTGTTGCGTTTTGCAAATCTAGATACTTTGCAATAGCTTTTAAAGTTTTCATTTTCAAGCTACATTTTATTTTCAGTTAGTTAACCTGCATGATTTCAGTGTGAAAATGCAAATGTTTCAAATCTTTCAAATGCAGATTTTCGTTTTCACACTGAAAATCCTGCATTTCAACAGTGTTTCTAACTAAAAAGTTAGAAACACTGTTGAAATTCAGGATTTTCAGTGTGAACACGAAAATCTTTGCAATAAGCGTGATTTTCACTGTTGCGTCTTGCAAATCTAGATACTTTGCAATAGCTTTTAAAGTTTTCATTTTCAAGCTACATTTAATTTTAAACATTTGCATTTTCACACTGAAATCATGCTTTCAGTGTGAACATGCAAATCTTTCAAATTTTTCAAATGCAGATTTTCGTTTTCACACTGAAAATCCTGCATTTCAACAGTGTTTCTAACTAAAAAGTTAGAAACACTGTTGAAATGCAGAATTTTCAGTGTGAAAACGAAAATCTTTGCAATAAGCGTTATTTTCACTGTTGCGTCTTGCAAATCTTTGCAATAGCTTTTAAAGTTTTCATTTTCAAGCTACATTTAATTTTCAACATTTGCATTTTCACACTGAAATCATGCAGGTTTTTCAGTGTGAGAACTAAAATCTTTGCAATAAGCGTGATTTTCACTGTTGCGTCTTGCAAATCTAGATACTTTGCAATAGCTTTTAAAGTTTTCATTTTCAAGCTACATTTAATTTGAAACATTTGCATTTTCACACTGAAATCATGCTTTCAGTGTGAAAATGCAAATGTTGAAAATTTTTCAAATGCAGATTTTCGTTTTCACACTGAAAATCCTGCATTTCAACAGTGTTTCTAACTAAAAAGTTAGAAACACTGTTGAAATTCAGGATTTTCAGTGTGAAAACGAAAATCTTTGCAATAAGCGTGATTTTCACTGTTGCGTTTTGCAAATCTAGATACTTTGCAATAGCTTTTAAAGTTTTCATTTTCAAGCTACATTTAATTTTCAGTTAGTTAACCTGCATGATTTCAGTGTGAAAATGCAAATCTTTCAAATTTTTCAAATGCAGATTTTCGTTTTCACACTGAAAATCCTGCATTTCAACAGTGTTTCTAACTAAAAAGTTTTCATTTTCAAGCTACATTTAATTTTCAACATTTGCATTTTCACACTGAAATCTAAAAAGTTAGAACCACTGTTGAAATGCAGGATTTTCAGTGTGAAAACGAAAATCTTTGCATTAAGCGTGATTTTCACTGTTGCGTTTTGAAAATCTAGATACTTTGCAATAGCTTTTAAAGTTTTCATTTTCAAGCTACATTTAATTTGAAACATTTGCATTTTCACACTGAAATGCAAATGTTGAAAATTTTTCAAATGCAGATTTTCGTTTTCACACTGAAAATCCAGCATTTCAACAGTGTTTCTAACTAAAAAGTTAGAAACACTGTTGAAATTCAGGATTTTCAGTGTGAAAACGAAAATATTTGCAATAAGCGTGATTTTCACTGTTGCGTTTTGCAAATCTAGATACTTTAAAAGTTTTCATTTTCAAGTTACATTTAATTTTCAGTTAGTTAACCTGCATGATTTCAGTGTGAAAATGCAAATCTTTTAAATCTTTCAAATGCAAAGATTTTCGTTTTCACACTGAAAATCCTGCATTTCAACAGTTTTTCTAACTAAAAAGTTAGAAACACTGTTGAAATGCAGGATTTTCAGTGTGAAAACGAAAATATTTGCAATAAGCGTGATTTTAACTGTTGCGTTTTGCAAATCTAGATACTTTGCAATAGCTTTTAAAGTTTTCCTTTTCAAGCTACATTTTATTTTCAGTTAGTTAACCTGCATGATTTCAGTGTGAAAATGCAAATGTTTCAAATCTTTCAAATGCAGATTTTCGTTTTCACACTGAAAATCCTGCATTTCAACAGTGTTTCTAACTAAAAAGTTAGAAACACTGTTGAAATTCAGGATTTTCAGTGTGAACACGAAAATCTTTGCAATAAGCGTGATTTTCACTGTTGCGTCTTGCAAATCTAGATACTTTGCAATAGCTTTTAAAGTTTTCATTTTCAAGCTACATTTAATTTTCAACATTTGCATTTTCACACTGAAATCATGCAGGTGCATGATTTCAGTGTAAAAATGCAAATGTTGAAAATTTTTCAAATGCAGATTTTCGTTTTCACACTAAAAATCCAGCATTTCAACAGTGTTTCTAACTAAAAAGTTAGAAACACTGTTGAAATTCAGGATTTTCAGTGTGAAAACGAAAATCTTTGCAATAAGCGTGATGTTCACTGTTGCGTTTTGCAAATCTAGATACTTTGCAATAGCTTTTAAAGTTTTCATTTTCAAGCTACATTTAATTTTCAGTTTACTAACCTGCATGATTTCAGTGTTAAAATGCAAATCTTTCAAATCTTTCAAATACAGATTTTCGTTTTCACACTGAAAATCCTGCATTTCAACAGTTTTTCTAACTAAAAAGTTAGAAACACTGTTGAAATGCAGGATTTTCAGTGTGAAAACGAAAATCTTTGCAATAAGCGTGATTTTCACTGTTGCGTTTTGCAAATCTAGATACTTTGCAATAGCTTTTAAAGTTTTCATTTTCAAGCTACATTTAATTTGAAACATTTGCATTTTCACACTGAAATCATGCTTTCAGTGTGAAAATGCAAATGTTGAAAATTTTTCAAATGCAGATTTTCGTTTTCACACTGAAAATCCTGCATTTCAACAGTTTTTCTAACTAAAAAGTTAGAAACACTGTTGAAATTCAGGATTTTCAGTGTGAAAACGAAAATCTTTGCAATAAGCGTGATTTTCACTGTTGCGTTTTGCAAATCTAGATACTTTGCAATAGCTTTTAAAGTTTTCATTTTCAAGCTACATTTAATTTTCAGTTAGTTAACCTGCATGATTTCAGTGTGAAAATGCAAATCTTTCAAATTTTTCAAATGCAGATTTTCGTTTTCACACTGAAAATCCTGCATTTCAACAGTGTTTCTAACTAAAAAGTTTTCATTTTCAAGCTACATTTAATTTTCAACATTTGCATTTTCACACTGAAATCTAAAAAGTTAGAACCACTGTTGAAATGCAGGATTTTCAGTGTGAAAACGAAAATCTTTGCATTAAGCGTGATTTTCACTGTTGCGTTTTGAAAATCTAGATACTTTGCAATAGCTTTTAAAGTTTTCATTTTTAAGCTACATTTAATTTGAAACATTTGCATTTTCACACTGAAATCATGCATGATTTCAGTGTGAAAATGCAAATGTTGAAAATTTTTCAAATGCAGATTTTCGTTTTCACACTGAAAATCCTGCATTTCAACAGTGTTTCTAACTAAAAAGTTAGAAACACTGTTGAAATTCAGGATTTTCAGTGTGAAAACGAAAATATTTGCAATAAGCGTGATTTTCACTGTTGCGTTTTGCAAATCTAGATACTTTAAAAGTTTTCATTTTCAAGTTACATTTAATTTTCAGTTAGTTAACCTGCATGATTTCAGTGTGAAAATGCAAATCTTTCAAATCTTTCAAATGCAAAGATTTTCGTTTTCACACTGAAAATCCTGCATTTCAACAGTTTTTCTAACTAAAAAGTTAGAAACACTGTTGAAATGCAGGATTTTCAGTGTGAAAACGAAAATATTTGCAATAAGCGTGATTTTCACTGTTGCGTTTTGCAAATCTAGATACTTTGCAATAGCTTTTAAAGTTTTCATTTTCAAGCTACATTTTATTTTCAGTTAGTTAACCTGCATGATTTCAGTGTGAAAATGCAAATGTTTCAAATCTTTCAAATGCAGATTTTCGTTTTCACACTGAAAGTCCTGCATTTCAACAGTGTTTCTAACTAAAAAGTTAGAAACACTGTTGAAATTCAGGATTTTCAGTGTGAACACGAAAATCTTTGCAATAAGCGTGATGTTCACTGTTGCGTTTTGCAAATCTAGATACTTTGCAATAGCTTTTAAAGTTTTCATTTTCAAGCTACATTTAATTTTCAGTTTACTAACCTGCATGATTTCAGTGTGAAAATGCAAATCTTTCAAATTTTTCAAATGCAGATTTTCGTTTTCACACTGAAAATCCTGCATTTCAACAGTGTTTCTAACTAAAAAGTTAGAAACACTGTTGAAATGCAGGATTTTCAGTGTGAAAACGAAAATCTTTGCAATAAGCGTTATTTTCACTGTTGCGTCTTGCAAATCTTTGGCAATAGCTTTTAAAGTTTTCATTTTCAAACTGAAATCATGCAGGTTTTTCAGTGTGAGAACTAAAATCTTTGCAATAAGCGTGATTTTCACTGTTGCGTCTTGCAAATCTAGATACTTTGCAATAGCTTTTAAAGTTTTCATTTTCAAGCTACATTTAATTTTCAGTTAGTGATTTCAGTGTGAAAATGCAAATGTTTCAAATCTTTCAAATGCAGATTTTCGTTTTCACACTGAAAATCCTGCATTTCAACAGTGTTTCTAACTAAAAAGTTAGAAACACTGTTGAAATGCAGGATTTTCAGTGTGAACACGAAAATCTTTGCAATAAGCGTGATTTTCACTTGCGTCTTGCAAATCTAGATACTTTGCAATAGCTTTTAAAGTTTTCATTTTCAAGCTACATTTAATTTTCAACATTTGCATTTTCACACTGAAATCATGCATGATTTCAGTGTGAAAATGCAAATGTTGAAAATTTTTCAAATGCAGATTTTCGTTTTCACACTGAAAATCCTGCATTTCAACATTAAATTTTCAGTTAGTTAACCTGCATGATTTCAGTGTGAAAATGCAAATCTTTCAAATCTTTCAAATGCAAAGATTTTCGTTTTCACACTGAAGTCCTGCATTTCAACAGTGTTTCTAACTAAAAAGTTAGAAACACTGTTGAAATGCAGGATTTTCAGTGTGAAAACGAAAATCTTTGCAATAAGCGTGATTTTCACTGTTGCGTTTTGCAAATCTAGATACTTTGCAATAGCTTTTAAAGTTTTCATTTTCAAGCTGCATGATTTCCACTGAAATCATGCAGCTTGAAAATGCAAATGTTGAAAATTTTTCAAATGCAGATTTTCGTTTTCACACTAAAAATCTAGCATTTCAACAGTGTTTCTAACTAAAAAGTTAGAAACACTGTTGAAATTCAGGATTTTCAGTGTGAAAACGAAAATCTTTGCAATAAGCGTGATTTTCACTGTTGCGTTTTGCTAATCTAGATACTTTGCAATAGCTTTTAAAGTTTTCATTTTCAAGCTACATTTAATTTTCAACATTTGCATTTTCACACTGAAATCATGCATGATTTCAGTGTGAAAATGCAAATGTTGAAAATTTTTCAAATGCAGATTTTCGTTTTCACACTAAATATCCAGCATTTAAACAGTGTTTCTAACTAAAAAGTTAGAAACACTGTTGAAATGCAGGATTTTCAGTGTGAACACGAAAATCTTTGCAATAAGCGTGATTTTCACTGTTGCGTTTTGCAAATCTAGATACTTTGCAATAGCTTTTAAAGTTTTCATTTTCAAGCTGCATGATTTCCACTGAAATCATGCAGCTTGAAAATGCAAATGTTGAAAATTTTTCAAATGCAGATTTTCGTTTTCACACTAAAAATCTAGCATTTCAACAGTGTTTCTAACTAAAAAGTTAGAAACACTGTTGAAATTCAGGATTTTCAGTGTGAACACGAAAATCTTTGCAATAAGCGTGATGTTCACTGTTGCGTTTTGCAAATCTAGATACTTTGCAATAGCTTTTAAAGTTTTTATTTTCAAGCTACATTTAATTTTCAGTTAACTAACCTGCATGATTTCAGTGTGAAAATGCAAATGTTGAAAATTTTTCAAATGCAGATTTTCGTTTTCACACTGAAAATCCTGCATTTCAACAGTGTTTCTAACTAAAAAGTTAGAAACACTGTTGAAATGCAGGATTTTCAGTGTGAAAACGAAAATCTTTGCAATAAGCGTGATTTTCACCGTTGCGTCTTGCAAATCTAGATACTTTGCAATAGCTTTTTAAGTTTTCATTTTCAAGCTACATTTAATTTTCAGTTAGTTAACCTGCATGATTTCAGTGTGAAAATGCAAATCTTTCAAATCTTTCAAATGCAAAGATTTTCGTTTTCACACTGAAAATCCTGCATTTCAACAGTTTTTCTAACTAAAAAGTTAGAAACACTGTGGAAATGCAGGATTTTCAGTGTGAAAACGAAAATCTTTGCAATAAGCGTGATTTTCACTGTTGCGTTTTGCAAATCTAGATACTTTGCAATAGCTTTTAAAGTTTTCATTTTCAAGCTGCATGATTTCAGTGTAAAAATGCAAATGTTGAAAATTTTTCAAATGCAGATTTTCGTTTTCACACTAAAAATCCAGCATTTCAACAGTGTTTCTAACTAAAAAGTTAGAAAAACTGTTGAAATTCAGGATTTTCAGTGTGAACACGAAAATCTTTTCAATAAGCGTGATTTTCACTGTTGCGTTTTGCAAATCTAGATACTTTGCAATAGCTTTTAAAGTTTTCATTTTCAAGCTACATTTAATTTTCAGTTAGTTAACCTGCATGATTTCAGTGTGAAAATGCAAATGTTGAAAATTTTTCAAATGCAGACTTTCGTTTTCACACTAAAAATCCAGCATTTCAACAGTGTTTCTAACTAAAAAGTTAGAAACACTGTTGAAATTTAGGATTTTTAGATCAGATTTGAAATCACGCTTATTGCAAAGATTTTCGTGTTCACACACGAAAATCTTTGCAATAAGCGTGATTTTCACTGTTGCGTCTTGCAAATCTAGATACTTTGCAATAGCTTTTAAAGTTTTCATTTTCAACTACATTTAATTTTCAACATTTGCATTTTCACACTGAAATCATGCAGGTTTTTCAGTGTGAAAACGAAAATCTTTGCAATAAGCGTGATTTTCACTGTTGCGCTTTGCAAATCTAGATACTTTTAAAGTTTTCATTTTCAAGCTACATTTAATTTTCAGTTAAACTAAAAAGTTAGAAACACTGTTGAAATTCAGGATTTTCAGTGTGAAAACGAAAATCTTTGCAATAAGCGTGATGTTCACTGTTGCGTTTTGCAAATCTAGATACTTTGCAATAGCTTTTAAAGTTTTCATTTTCAAGCTACATTTAATTTTCAACATTTGCATTTTCACACTGAAATCATGCATGATTTCAGTGTGAAAATGCAAATGTTGAAAATTTTTCAAATGCAGATTTTCGTTTTCACACTGAAAATCCTGCATTTCAACATTAAATTTTCAGTTAGTTAACCTGCATGATTTCAGTGTGAAAATGCAAATCTTTCAAATCTTTCAAATGCAAAGATTTTCGTTTTCACACTGAAGTCCTGCATTTCAACAGTGTTTCTAACTAAAAAGTTAGAAACACTGTTGAAATGCAGGATTTTCAGTGTGAAAACGAAAATCTTTGCAATAAGCGTGATTTTCACTGTTGCGTTTTGCAAATCTAGATACTTTGCAATAGCTTTTAAAGTTTTCATTTTCAAGCTACATTTAATTTTCAGTTAGTTAACCTGCATGATTTCAGTGTGAAAATGCAAATGTTTCAAATTTTTCAAATGCAGATTTTCGTTTTCACACTGAAAATACTGCATTTCAACAGTGTTTCTAACTAAAAAGTTAGAAACACTGTTGAAATTCAGGATTTTCAGTGTGAACAAGAAAATCTTTGCAATAAGCGTGATTTTCACTGTTGCGTTTTGCAAATCTAGATACTTTTAAAGTTTTCATTTTCAAGCTACATTTAATTTTCAGTTAGTTAACCTGCATGATTTCAGTGTGAAAATGCAAATCTTTCAAATTTTTCAAATGCAGATTTTCGTTTTCACACTGAAAATCCTGCATTTCAACAGTGGTTCTAACTTTTTAGTTAGAAACACGGTTAACACCTGCATGATTTCAGTGTGAAAATGCAAATGTTGAAAATTTTTCAAATGCAGATTTTCGTTTGCACACTGAAAATCCTGCATTTCAACTAAAAAGTTAGAAACACTGTTGAAATTCAGGATTTTCAGTGTGAAAACGAAAATCTTTGCAATAAGCGTGATTTTCACTGTTGCGCTTTGCAAATCTAGATACTTTTAAAGTTTTTATTTTCAAGCTACATTTAATTTTCAGTTAAACTAAAAAGTTAGAAACACTGTTGAAATTTCGGATTTTCAGTGTGAAAACGAAAATCTTTGCAATAAGCGTGATGTTCACTGTTGCGTTTTGCAAATCTAGATACTTTGCAATAGCTTTTAAAGTTTTCATTTTCAAGCTACATTTAATTTTCAGTTAGTTAACCTGCATGATTTCAGTGTGAAAATGCAAATGTTGAAAATTTTTCAAATGCAGATTTTCGTTTTCACACTAAAAATCCAGCATTTCAACAGTGTTTCTAACTTAAAAGTTAGAAACACTGTTGAAATGCAGGATTTTCAGTGTGAAAACGAAAATCTTTGCAATAAGCGTGATTTTCACTGTTGCGTTTTGCAAATCTAGATGCTTTTAAAGTGTTCATTTTCAAGCTACATTTAATTTTCAGTTAGTTAACCTGCATGATTTCAGTGTGAAAATGCAAATCTTTCAAATCTTTCAAATGCAAAGATTTTCGTTTTCACACTGAAAATCCAGCATTTCAACAGTGTTTCTAACTAAAAAGTTAGAAACACTGTTGAAATTCAGGATTTTCAGTGTGAAAACGAAAATCTTTGCAATAAGCGTGATGTTCACTGTTGCGTTTTGCAAATCTAGATACTTTGCAATAGCTTTTAAAGTTTTCATTTTCAAGCTACATTTAATTTTCAGTTAGTTAACCTGCATGATTTCAGTGTGAAAATGCAAATGTTGAAAATCTTTCAAATGTAGATTTTCGTTTTCACACTAAAAATTTAGCATTTCAACAGTGTTTCTAACTAAAAAGTTAGAAACACTGTTGAAATTCAGGATTTTCAGTGTGAACACGAAAATCTTTGCAATAAGCGTGATTTTCACTGTTGCGTTTTGCAAATCTAGATGCTTTTAAAGTGTTCATTTTCAAGCTACATTTAATTTTCAGTTAACTAACTGCATGATTTCAGTGTGAAAATGCAAATCTTTCAAATCTTTCAAATGCAAAGATTTTCGTTTTCACACTGAAAATCCTGAATTTCAACTTAAAAGTTAGAAACACTGTTGAAATGCTGGATTTTCAGTGTGAAAACGAAAATCTTTGCAATAAGCGTGATTTTCACTGTTGCGTCTTGCAAATCTAGATACTTTGCAATAGCTTTTAAACATTCATTTTCAAGCTACATTTAATTTTCAGTTAGTTAACCTGCATGATTTCAGTGTGAAAATGCAAATCTTTCAAATCTTTCAAATGCAAAGATTTTCGTTTTCACACTGAAAATCCTGCATTTCAACAGTTTTTCTAACTAAAAAGTTAGAAACACTGTTGAAATGCAGGATTTTCAGTGTGAAAACGAAAATCTTTGCAATAAGCGTGATTTTCACTGTTGCGTTTTGCAAATCTAGATACTTTGCAATAGCTTTTAAAGTTTTCATTTTAAAGCTGCATGATTTCAGTGTAAATATGCAAATGTTGAAAATTTTTCAAATGCAGATTTTCGTTTTCACACTAAAAATCCAGCATTTCAACAGTGTTTCTAACTAAAAAGTTAGAAACACTGTTGAAATTCAGGATTTTCAGTGTGAACACGAAAATCTTTGCAATAAGCGTGATTTTCACTGTTGCGTTTTGCAAATCTAGATACTTTTAAAGTTTTCATTTTCAAGCTACATTTAATTTTCAGTTAGTTAACCTGCATGATTTCAGTGTGAAAATGCAAATCTTTCAAATTTTTCAAATGCAGATTTTCGTTTTCACACTGAAAATCCTGCATTTCAACAGTGGTTCTAACTTTTTAGTTAGAAACACGGTTAACACCTGCATGATTTCAGTGTGAAAATGCAAATGTTGAAAATTTTTCAAATGCAGATTTTCGTTTTCACACTGAAAATCCTGCATTTCAACTAAAAAGTTAGAAACACTGTTGAAATTCAGGATTTTCAGTGTGAAAACGAAAATCTTTGCAATAAGCGTGATTTTCACTGTTGCCCTTTGCAAATCTAGATACTTTTAAAGTTTTCATTTCCAAGCTACATTTAATTTTCAGTTAAACTAAAAAACTAGAAACACTGTTGAAATGCAGGATTTTCAGTGTGAAAATGAAAATCTTTGCAATAAGCGTGATTTTCACTGTTGCGTTTTGCTAATCTAGATACTTTGCAATAGCTTTTAAAAGTTTTCATTTTCAAGCTACATTTAATTTTCAACATTTGCATTTTCGCACTGAAATCATGCAGAGTTAACCTGCATGATTTCAGTGTGAAAACGCAAATGTTGAAAATTTTTCAAATGCAGATTTTCGTTTTCACACTAAATATCCAGCATTTCAACAGTGTTTCTAACTAAAAAGTTAGAAACACTGTTGAAATTCAGGATTTTTAGTGTGAAAACGAAAATCTTTGCAATAAGCGTGATGTTCACTGTTGCGTTTTGCAAATCTAGATACTTTGCAATAGCTTTTAAAGTTTTCATTTTCAAGCTACATTTAATTTTCAGTTAGTTAACCTGCATGATTTCAGTGTGAAAATGCAAATCTTTCAAATCTTTCAAATGCAAAGATTTTTGTTTTCACACTAAAAATCCAGCATTTCAACAGTGTTTCTAACTAAAAAGTTAGAAACACTGTTGAAATTCAAGATTTTCAGTGTGAACACGAAAATCTTTTCAATAAGCGTGATTTTCACTGTTGCGTTTTGCAAATCAAGATACTTTGCAATAGCTTTTAAAGTTTTCATTTTCAAGCTACATTTAATTTTCAGTTAACTAACTGCATGATTTCAGTGTGAAAATGCAAATCTTTCAAATCTTTCAAATGCAAAGATTTTCGTTTTCACACTGAAAATCCAGCATTTCAACAGTGTTTCTAACTAAAAAGTTAGAAACACTGTTGAAATTCAAGATTTTCAGTGTGAACACGAAAATCTTTTCAATAAGCGTGATTTTCACTGTTGCGTTTTGCAAATCAAGATACTTTGCAATAGCTTTTAAAGTTTTCATTTTCAAGCTACATTTAATTTTCAGTTAGTTAACCTGCATGATTTCAGTGTGAAAATGCAAATGTTTCAAATTTTTCAAATGCAGATTTTCGTTTTCACACTGAAAATACTGCATTTCAACAGTGTTTCGCGCAGCATCTCGTCTGGTGATCCCCTAGCCCGACGGAGACGTCCGTTCTCGACCAATTCTTAGATCTCACTCCTTTTGCGATCGCCTTCTCATCTCAAATAACAAAGACGAAAAACGTATAACTCATACTCTCTCTCTCTCTCTCTCTCTCTCTCTCTCTCTCTCTCTCTCTCTCTTCTCGTCGTGTGGTACGCGCGATGCTGACTTACCCTCTTTCTTTACCCCATCCCTTCTTCTGTGTCCCCACCCCTCTCGTCGTGTTGTACGACAATTGGGGTGTTCTGGTTCGCCTCTCTCCGACGTTATCTAGATCAAACAATCATCGGGAAGAGGAGGCTCTGGCCACAATCAAAAGTGACAGCCCTCTGGGCGCTTCCCTGGTTCTTTACCCTGGCGTCAGGTGGCGCACTAAGGTTCGGAATCCTACTTCCTCACCTCCGATCTATGCTGCTGTGCACCACCGACTCTCATGTCCGAACCGACCACACCTAGTGCAGTTCGGTCTAAACGTGCTGCGCGGGCGCCCATAATTTGTGGGACACTCTGCTGCTCCATGCCCCTCACCCCTGCAGGTCCAGCGGACTGATACCTGCCTTGCCGGTGCGGGCCTATCGTGCTCATTTCGAAGGTCCCATGCCTTCCTTCTAGGATCGGAGTCTGCCTCCCGATCCTCTCCGCCCCCTCTCTCCATTCGGGGCCCCGGACTCGCCCTGCCCCCACCGTTTTCCTTCTCCCAGGCCTTTCCTCGCCATTGCTTAACCTTAGCCGGGTCAACTCGCGTACGGCCTCAATCGCGGTTCGCTCGCTGGCGTATTGCCTCACTAGCTGCTCGCGGAGCTCCGTCCAAGTGATCCCCGGGTTCTCTACATACCTCCCCTCAAGCGTGATTTTCACTGTTGCGTCTTGCAAATCTAGATACTTTGCAATAGCTTTTAAACATTCATTTTCAAGCTACATTTAATTTTCAGTTAGTTAACCTGCATGATTTCAGTGTGAAAATGCAAATCTTTCAAATCTTTCAAATGCAAA
This sequence comes from Sepiola atlantica, assembly GCA_963556195.1. NCBI lineage: Eukaryota > Metazoa > Mollusca > Cephalopoda > Sepiida > Sepiolidae > Sepiola > Sepiola atlantica. Next base: position 66,907,170 of record OY744535.1, read on the forward strand.
GATTTTCGTTTTCACACTGAAAATCCTGCATTTCAACAGTTTTTCTAACTAAAAAGTTAGAAACACTGTTGAAATGCAGGATTTTCAGTGTGAAAACGAAAATCTTTGCAATAAGCGTGATTTTCACTGTTGCGTTTTGCAAATCTAGATACTTTGCAATAGCTTTTAAAGTTTTCATTTTAAAGCTGCATGATTTCAGTGTAAATATGCAAATGTTGAAAATTTTTCAAATGCAGATTTTCGTTTTCACACTAAAAATCCAGCATTTCAACAGTGTTTCTAACTAAAAAGTTAGAAACACTGTTGAAATTCAGGATTTTCAGTGTGAACACGAAAATCTTTGCAATAAGCGTGATTTTCACTGTTGCGTTTTGCAAATCTAGATACTTTTAAAGTTTTCATTTTCAAGCTACATTTAATTTTCAGTTAGTTAACCTGCATGATTTCAGTGTGAAAATGCAAATCTTTCAAATTTTTCAAATGCAGATTTTCGTTTTCACACTGAAAATCCTGCATTTCAACAGTGGTTCTAACTTTTTAGTTAGAAACACGGTTAACACCTGCATGATTTCAGTGTGAAAATGCAAATGTTGAAAATTTTTCAAATGCAGATTTTCGTTTTCACACTGAAAATCCTGCATTTCAACTAAAAAGTTAGAAACACTGTTGAAATTCAGGATTTTCAGTGTGAAAACGAAAATCTTTGCAATAAGCGTGATTTTCACTGTTGCCCTTTGCAAATCTAGATACTTTTAAAGTTTTCATTTCCAAGCTACATTTAATTTTCAGTTAAACTAAAAAACTAGAAACACTGTTGAAATGCAGGATTTTCAGTGTGAAAATGAAAATCTTTGCAATAAGCGTGATTTTCACTGTTGCGTTTTGCTAATCTAGATACTTTGCAATAGCTTTTAAAAGTTTTCATTTTCAAGCTACATTTAATTTTCAACATTTGCATTTTCGCACTGAAATCATGCAGAGTTAACCTGCATGATTTCAGTGTGAAAACGCAAATGTTGAAAATTTTTCAAATGCAGATTTTCGTTTTCACACTAAATATCCAGCATTTCAACAGTGTTTCTAACTAAAAAGTTAGAAACACTGTTGAAATTCAGGATTTTTAGTGTGAAAACGAAAATCTTTGCAATAAGCGTGATGTTCACTGTTGCGTTTTGCAATAGCTTTTAAAGTTTTCATTTTCAAGCTACATTTAATTTTCAGTTAGTTAACCTGCATGATTTCAGTGTGAAAATGCAAATCTTTCAAATCTTTCAAATGCAAAGATTTTTGTTTTCACACTAAAAATCCAGCATTTCAACAGTGTTTCTAACTAAAAAGTTAGAAACACTGTTGAAATTCAAGATTTTCAGTGTGAACACGAAAATCTTTTCAATAAGCGTGATTTTCACTGTTGCGTTTTGCAAATCAAGATACTTTGCAATAGCTTTTAAAGTTTTCATTTTCAAGCTACATTTAATTTTCAGTTAACTAACTGCATGATTTCAGTGTGAAAATGCAAATCTTTCAAATCTTTCAAATGCAAAGATTTTCGTTTTCACACTGAAAATCCAGCATTTCAACAGTGTTTCTAACTAAAAAGTTAGAAACACTGTTGAAATTCAAGATTTTCAGTGTGAACACGAAAATCTTTTCAATAAGCGTGATTTTCACTGTTGCGTTTTGCAAATCAAGATACTTTGCAATAGCTTTTAAAGTTTTCATTTTCAAGCTACATTTAATTTTCAGTTAGTTAACCTGCATGATTTCAGTGTGAAAATGCAAATGTTTCAAATTTTTCAAATGCAGATTTTCGTTTTCACACTGAAAATACTGCATTTCAACAGTGTTTCGCGCAGCATCTCGTCTGGTGATCCCCTAGCCCGACGGAGACGTCCGTTCTCGACCAATTCTTAGATCTCACTCCTTTTGCGATCGCCTTCTCATCTCAAATAACAAAGACGAAAAACGTATAACTCATACTCTCTCTCTCTCTCTCTCTCTCTCTCTCTCTTCTCGTCGTGTGGTACGCGCGATGCTGACTTACCCTCTTTCTTTACCCCATCCCTTCTTCTGTGTCCCCACCCCTCTCGTCGTGTTGTACGACAATTGGGGTGTTCTGGTTCGCCTCTCTCCGACGTTATCTAGATCAAACAATCATCGGGAAGAGGAGGCTCTGGCCACAATCAAAAGTGACAGCCCTCTGGGCGCTTCCCTGGTTCTTTACCCTGGCGTCAGGTGGCGCACTAAGGTTCGGAATCCTACTTCCTCACCTCCGATCTATGCTGCTGTGCACCACCGACTCTCATGTCCGAACCGACCACACCTAGTGCAGTTCGGTCTAAACGTGCTGCGCGGGCGCCCATAATTTGTGGGACACTCTGCTGCTCCATGCCCCTCACCCCTGCAGGTCCAGCGGACTGATACCTGCCTTGCCGGTGCGGGCCTATCGTGCTCATTTCGAAGGTCCCATGCCTTCCTTCTAGGATCGGAGTCTGCCTCCCGATCCTCTCCGCCCCCTCTCTCCATTCGGGGCCCCGGACTCGCCCTGCCCCCACCGTTTTCCTTCTCCCAGGCCTTTCCTCGCCATTGCTTAACCTTAGCCGGGTCAACTCGCGTACGGCCTCAATCGCGGTTCGCTCGCTGGCGTATTGCCTCACTAGCTGCTCGCGGAGCTCCGTCCAAGTGATCCCCGGGTTCTCTACATACCTCCCCTCAAGCGTGATTTTCACTGTTGCGTCTTGCAAATCTAGATACTTTGCAATAGCTTTTAAACATTCATTTTCAAGCTACATTTAATTTTCAGTTAGTTAACCTGCATGATTTCAGTGTGAAAATGCAAATCTTTCAAATCTTTCAAATGCAAAGATTTTCGTTTTCACACTGAAAATCCTGCATTTCAACAGTTTTTCTAACTAAAAAGTTAGAAACACTGTTGAAATGCAGGATTTTCAGTGTGAAAACGAAAATCTTTGCAATAAGCGTGATTTTCACTGTTGCGTTTTGCAAATCTAGATACTTTGCAATAGCTTTTAAAGTTTTCATTTTAAAGCTGCATGATTTCAGTGTAAATATGCAAATGTTGAAAATTTTTCAAATGCAGATTTTCGTTTTCACACTAAAAATCCAGCATTTCAACAGTGTTTCTAACTAAAAAGTTAGAAACACTGTTGAAATTCAGGATTTTCAGTGTGAACACGAAAATCTTTGCAATAAGCGTGATTTTCACTGTTGCGTTTTGCAAATCTAGATACTTTTAAAGTTTTACTTTTCAAGCTACATTTAATTTTCAGTTAGTTAACCTGCATGATTTCAGTGTGAAAATGCAAATCTTTCAAATTTTTCAAATGCAGATTTTCGTTTTCACACTGAAAATCCTGCATTTCAACAGTGGTTCTAACTTTTTAGTTAGAAACACGGTTAACACCTGCATGATTTCAGTGTGAAAATGCAAATGTTGAAAATTTTTCAAATGCAGATTTTCGTTTTCACACTGAAAATCCTGCATTTCAACTAAAAAGTTAGAAACACTGTTGAAATTCAGGATTTTCAGTGTGAAAACGAAAATCTTTGCAATAAGCGTGATTTTCACTGTTGCCCTTTGCAAATCTAGATACTTTTAAAGTTTTCATTTCCAAGCTACATTTAATTTTCAGTTAAACTAAAAAACTAGAAACACTGTTGAAATGCAGGATTTTCAGTGTGAAAATGAAAATCTTTGCAATAAGCGTGATTTTCACTGTTGCGTTTTGCTAATCTAGATACTTTGCAATAGCTTTTAAAAGTTTTCATTTTCAAGCTACATTTAATTTTCAACATTTGCATTTTCGCACTGAAATCATGCAGAGTTAACCTGCATGATTTCAGTGTGAAAACGCAAATGTTGAAAATTTTTCAAATGCAGATTTTCGTTTTCACACTAAATATCCAGCATTTCAACAGTGTTTCTAACTAAAAAGTTAGAAACACTGTTGAAATTCAGGATTTTTAGTGTGAAAACGAAAATCTTTGCAATAAGCGTGATGTTCACTGTTGCGTTTTGCAATAGCTTTTAAAGTTTTCATTTTCAAGCTACATTTAATTTTCAGTTAGTTAACCTGCATGATTTCAGTGTGAAAATGCAAATCTTTCAAATCTTTCAAATGCAAAGATTTTTGTTTTCACACTAAAAATCCAGCATTTCAACAGTGTTTCTAACTAAAAAGTTAGAAACACTGTTGAAATTCAAGATTTTCAGTGTGAACACGAAAATCTTTTCAATAAGCGTGATTTTCACTGTTGCGTTTTGCAAATCAAGATACTTTGCAATAGCTTTTAAAGTTTTCATTTTCAAGCTACATTTAATTTTCAGTTAACTAACTGCATGATTTCAGTGTGAAAATGCAAATCTTTCAAATCTTTCAAATGCAAAGATTTTCGTTTTCACACTGAAAATCCAGCATTTCAACAGTGTTTCTAACTAAAAAGTTAGAAACACTGTTGAAATTCAAGATTTTCAGTGTGAACACGAAAATCTTTTCAATAAGCGTGATTTTCACTGTTGCGTTTTGCAAATCAAGATACTTTGCAATAGCTTTTAAAGTTTTCATTTTCAAGCTACATTTAATTTTCAGTTAACTAACCTGCATGATTTCAGTGTGAAAATGCAAATGTTTCAAATTTTTCAAATGCAGATTTTCGTTTTCACACTGAAAATACTGCATTTCAACAGTGTTTCGCGCAGCATCTCGTCTGGTGATCCCCTAGCCCGACGGAGACGTCCGTTCTCGACCAATTCTTAGATCTCACTCCTTTTGCGATCGCCTTCTCATCTCAAATAACAAAGACGAAAAACGTATAACTCATACTCTCTCTCTCTCTCTCTCTCTCTCTCTTCTCGTCGTGTGGTACGCGCGATGCTGACTTACCCTCTTTCTTTACCCCATCCCTTCTTCTGTGTCCCCACCCCTCTCGTCGTGTTGTACGACAATTGGGGTGTTCTGGTTCGCCTCTCTCCGACGTTATCTAGATCAAACAATCATCGGGAAGAGGAGGCTCTGGCCACAATCAAAAGTGACAGCCCTCTGGGCGCTTCCCTGGTTCTTTACCCTGGCGTCAGGTGGCGCACTAAGGTTCGGAATCCTACTTCCTCACCTCCGATCTATGCTGCTGTGCACCACCGACTCTCATGTCCGAACCGACCACACCTAGTGCAGTTCGGTCTAAACGTGCTGCGCGGGCGCCCATAATTTGTGGGACACTCTGCTGCTCCATGCCCCTCACCCCTGCAGGTCCAGCGGACTGATACCTGCCTTGCCGGTGCGGGCCTATCGTGCTCATTTCGAAGGTCCCATGCCTTCCTTCTAGGATCGGAGTCTGCCTCCCGATCCTCTCCGCCCCCTCTCTCCATTCGGGGCCCCGGACTCGCCCTGCCCCCACCGCCTTTCCTCGCCATTGCTTAACCTTAGCCGGGTCAACTCGCGTACGGCCTCAATCGCGGTTCGCTCGCTGGCGTATTGCCTCACTAGCTGCTCGCGGAGCTCCGTCCAAGTGATCCCCGGGTTCTCTACATACCTCCCCTCAATGAATCTCGACACTGGGCCCCTCGCTCCCTCTAGAGCGAGCAGCACCATCTCTAAATCTTCTAGTCCATAAATCACCCTCTTCTTCTGAATTACTGCTAACCACTCCATTAAACCGACGGGATCCCCTCTGTGGGGGGGTATTCGTATCCCTCCTATCGGACTTTCTATCTTTCTGGTCTCTTCTCTCCCCATGCCTGTTACACTATTTACTAGGTCTTCCTCCGAACCCATTCCCTTTGCGTTCTAGCTTACCACCCCTAACAACAGAGCTACCCAAACTGTGTGCAAAGTTTGGACAACAATCGATACACCGACAACCGAGCAAGCGAACAAGAGAAATCAACGAGTCACTTACCCCTCTCCTCTGCTGCTCCTGTGGTCCCTCGTCTCTGGGTTGGTTGCTTGTTATTTTTCGAGTCCGTCTGGGCCTTTCAATCAATTGACTAAAAGTTCGCGGTCCCAGACCGATCTCAAAGTCTAAAAAACGTTTTTTCTTTCAGTCTATCTCTTTTTCGATCTTTCTCTTTTTTTTTCAAACACGGGTGTACATGCCCGTTAAACTGTTTCTCTCTTTTCTTTTCCTATTCTCTTTTTCTATCTTTTTTTTTTTCAAACACGGGTGTCGATGTCCGTCAAACTTTTCTCTCTGCCGGTAAAAAAAAAATCGTCCGTTGTGCCCGTGGGTTTTTTTTTAAATTTGTCTGTCTATTTTTTCTTTTTCCAAGGTGTTTTGCCGGAAAAAAAAATTTCCGGCAAAATCCTGAATTTCAACAGTGTTTCTAACTTTTTAGTTGAAATGCAGGATTTTCAGTGTGCAAACGAAAATCTGCATTTGAAAAATTTTCAACATTTGCATTTTCACACTGAAATCATGCAGGTGTTAACCGTGTTTCTAACTAAAAAGTTAGAACCACTGTTGAAATGCAGGATTTTCAGTGTGAAAACGAAAATCTGCATTTGAAAAATTTGAAAGATTTGCATTTTCACACTGAAATCATGCAGGTTAACTAACTGAAAATTAAATGTAGCTTGAAAATGAAAACTTTAAAAGTATCTAGATTTGCAAAACGCAACAGTGAAAATCACGCTTATTGCAAAGATTTTCTTGTTCACACTGAAAATCCTGAATTTCAACAGTGTTTCTAACTTTTTAGTTAGAAACACTGTTGAAATGCAGTATTTTCAGTGTGAAAACGAAAATCTGCATTTGAAAAATTTGAAACATTTGCATTTTCACACTGAAATCATGCAGGTTAACTAACTGAAAATTAAATGTAGCTTGAAAATGAAAACTTTAAAAGCTATTGCAAAGTATCTTGATTTGCAAAACGCAACAGTGAAAATCACGCTTATTGAAAAGATTTTCGTGTTCACACTGAAAATCTTGAATTTCAACAGTGTTTCTAACTTTTTAGTTAGAAACACTGTTGAAATGCAGGATTTTCAGTGTGAAAACGAAAATCTTTGCATTTGAAAGATTTGAAAGATTTGCATTTTCACACTGAAATCATGCAGTTAGTTAACTGAAAATTAAATGTAGCTTGAAAATGAACACTTTAAAAGCATCTAGATTTGCAAAACGCAACAGTGAACATCACGCTTATTGCAAAGATTTTCGTGTTTACACTGAAAATCCTGAATTTCAACAGTGTTTCTAACTTTTTAGTTAGAAACACTGTTGAAATGCTGGATTTTTAGTGTGAAAACGAAAATCTTTGCATTTGAAAGATTTGAAAGATTTGCATTTTCACACTGAAATCATGCAGGTTAACTAACTGAAAATTAAATGTAGCTTGAAAATGAAAACTTTAAAAGCTATTGCAAAGTATCTAGATTTGCAAAACGCAACAGTGAACATCACGCTTATTGCAAAGATTTTCGTTTTCACACTGAAAATCCTGAATTTCAACAGTGTTTCTAACTTTTTAGTTTAACTGAAAATTAAATGTAGCTTGAAAATGAAAACTTTAAAAGTATCTAGATTTGCAAAGCGCAACAGTGAAAATCACGCTTATTGCAAAGATTTTCGTTTTCACACTGAAAATCCTGAATTTCAACAGTGTTTCTAACTTTTTAGTTGAAATGCAGGATTTTCAGTGTGCAAACGAAAATCTGCATTTGAAAAATTTTCAACATTTGCATTTTCACACTGAAATCATGCAGGTGTTAACCGTGTTTCTAACTAAAAAGTTAGAACCACTGTTGAAATGCAGGATTTTCAGTGTGAAAACGAAAATCTGCATTTGAAAAATTTGAAAGATTTGCATTTTCACACTGAAATCATGCAGGTTAACTAACTGAAAATTAAATGTAGCTTGAAAAGTAAAACTTTAAAAGTATCTAGATTTGCAAAACGCAACAGTGAAAATCACGCTTATTGCAAAGATTTTCGTTTTCACACTGAAAATCCTGAATTTCAACAGTGTTTCTAACTTTTAAGTTAGAAACACTGTTGAAATGCAGGATTTTCAGTGTGAAAACGAAAATCTTTGCATTTGAAAAATTTGAAACATTTGCATTTTCACACTGAAATCATGCAGGTTAACTAACTGAAAATTAAATGTAGCTTGAAAATGAAAACTTTAAAAGTATCTAGATTTGCAAAGCGCAACAGTGAAAATGACGCTTATTGCAAAGATTTTCGTTTTCACACTGAAAATCCTGAATTTCAACAGTGTTTCTAACTTTTTAGTTGAAATGCAGGATTTTCAGTGTGCAAACGAAAATCTGCATTTGAAAAATTTTCAACATTTGCATTTTCACACTGAAATCATGCAGGTGTTAACCGTGTTTCTAACTAAAAAGTTAGAACCATGTTGAAATGTTGAAATGCAGGATTTTCAGTGTGAAAACGAAAATCTGCATTTGAAAAATTTGAAAGATTTGCATTTTCACACTGAAATCATGCAGGTTAGTTAACTGAAAATTAAATGTAGCTTGAAAATGAAAACTTTAAAAGTATCTAGATTTGCAAAACGCAACAGTGAAAATCACGCTTATTGCGAAGATTTTCGTGTTCACACTAAAAATCCTGAATTTCAACAGTGTTTCTAACTTTTTAGTTAGAAACACTGTTGAAATGCTGGATTTTTAGTGTGAAAACGAAAATCTGCATTTGAAAAATTTTCAACATTTGCAAATGCAGGATTTTCAGTGTGAAATCATGCAGCTTTAAAATGAAAACTTTAAAAGCTATTGCAAATTATCTAGATTTGCAAAACGCAACAGTGAACATCACGCTTATTGCAAAGATTTTCGTTTTCACACTGAAAATCCTGAATTTCAACAGTGTTTCTAACTTTTTAGTTTAACTGAAAATTAAATGTAGCTTGAAAATGAAAACTTTAAAAGTATCTATATTTGCAAAGCGCAACAGTGAAAATCACGCTTATTGCAAAGATTTTCGTTTTCACACTGAAAAACCTGCATGATTTCAGTGTGAAAATGCAAATGTTGAAAATTAAATGTAGTTGAAAATGAAAACTTTAAAAGCTATTGCAAAGTATCTAGATTTGCAAGACGCAACAGTGAAAATCACGCTTATTGCAAAGATTTTCGTGTGTGAACACGAAAATCTTTGCAATAAGCGTGATTTCAAATCTGATCTAAAAATCCTAAATTTCAACAGTGTTTCTAACTTTTTAGTTAGAAACACTGTTGAAATGCTGGATTTTTAGTGTGAAAACGAAAATCTGCATTTTAAAAATTTTCAACATTTGCATTTTCACACTGAAATCATGCAGGTTAACTAACTGAAAATTAAATGTAGCTTGAAAATGAAAACTTTAAAAGCTATTGCAAAGTATCTAGATTTGCAAAACGCAACAGTGAAAATCACGCTTATTGAAAAGATTTTCGTGTTCACACTGAAAATCCTGAATTTCAACAGTTTTTCTAACTTTTTAGTTAGAAACACTGTTGAAATGCTGGATTTTTAGTGTGAAAACGAAAATCTGCATTTGAAAAATTTTCAACATTTGCATTTTTACACTGAAATCATGCAGCTTGAAAATGAAAACTTTAAAAGCTATTGCAAAGTATCTAGATTTGCAAAACGCAACAGTGAAAATCACGCTTATTGCAAAGATTTTCGTTTTCACACTGAAAATCCTGCATTTCCACAGTGTTTCTAACTTTTTAGTTAGAAAAACTGTTGAAATGCAGGATTTTCAGTGTGAAAACGAAAATCTTTGCATTTGAAAGATTTGAAAGATTTGCATTTTCACACTGAAATCATGCAGGTTAACTAACTGAAAATTAAATGTAGCTTGAAAATGAAAACTTAAAAAGCTATTGCAAAGTATCTAGATTTGCAAGACGCAACGGTGAAAATCACGCTTATTGCAAAGATTTTCGTTTTCACACTGAAAATCCTGCATTTCAACAGTGTTTCTAACTTTTTAGTTAGAAACACTGTTGAAATGCAGGATTTTCAGTGTGAAAACGAAAATCTGCATTTGAAAAATTTTCAACATTTGCATTTTCACACTGAAATCATGCAGGTTAGTTAACTGAAAATTAAATGTAGCTTGAAAATAAAAACTTTAAAAGCTATTGCAAAGTATCTAGATTTGCAAAACGCAACGCTTATTGCAAAGATTTTCGTGTTCACACTGAAAATCCTGAATTTCAACAGTGTTTCTAACTTTTTAGTTAGAAACACTGTTTAAATGCTGGATATTTAGTGTGAAAACGAAAATCTGCATTTGAAAAATTTTCAACATTTGCATTTTCACACTGAAATCATGCATGATTTCAGTGTGAAAATGCAAATGTTGAAAATTAAATGTAGCTTGAAAATGAAAACTTTAAAAGCTATTGCAAAGTATCTAGATTAGCAAAACGCAACAGTGAAAATCACGCTTATTGCAAAGATTTTCGTTTTCACACTGAAAATCCTGAATTTCAACAGTGTTTCTAACTTTTTAGTTAGAAACACTGTTGAAATGCTAGATTTTTAGTGTGAAAACGAAAATCTGCATTTGAAAAATTTTCAACACTTGCATTTTCAAGCTGCATGATTTCAGTGGAAATCATGCAGCTTGAAAATGAAAACTTTAAAAGCTATTGCAAAGTATCTAGATTTGCAAAACGCAACAGTGAAAATCACGCTTATTGCAAAGATTTTCGTTTTCACACTGAAAATCCTGCATTTCAACAGTGTTTCTAACTTTTTAGTGAGAAACACTGTTGAAATGCAGGACTTCAGTGTGAAAACGAAAATCTTTGCATTTGAAAGATTTGAAAGATTTGCATTTTCACACTGAAATCATGCAGGTTAACTAACTGAAAATTTAATGTTGAAATGCAGGATTTTCAGTGTGAAAACGAAAATCTGCATTTGAAAAATTTTCAACATTTGCATTTTCACACTGAAATCATGCATGATTTCAGTGTGAAAATGCAAATGTTGAAAATTAAATGTAGCTTGAAAATGAAAACTTTAAAAGCTATTGCAAAGTATCTAGATTTGCAAAACGCAACAGTGAACATCACGCTTATTGCAAAGATTTTCGTTTTCACACTGAAAATCCTGAATTGAAATGAAGTTTTCATTTTCAAGCTACACTTAATTTTCAGTTAGTTAACCTGCATGATTTCAGTGTGAAAATGCAAATCTTTCAAATTTTTCAAATGCAGATTTTCGTTTTCACACTGAAAATCCTGCATTTCAACAGTGGTTCTAACTTTTTAGTTAGAAACACGGTTAACACCTGCATGATTTCAGTGTGAAAATGCAAATGTTGAAAATTTTTCAAATGCAGATTTTCGTTTTCACACTGAAAATCCTGCATTTCAACTAAAAAGTTAGAAACACTGTTGAAATTCAGGATTTTCAGTGTGAAAACGAAAATCTTTGCAATAAGCGTGATTTTCACTGTTGCGCTTTGCAAATCTAGATACTTTTAAAGTTTTCATTTTCAAGCTACATTTAATTTTCAGTTAAACTAAAAAACTAGAAACACTGTTGAAATGCAGGATTTTCAGTGTGAAAACGAAAATCTTTGCAATAAGCGTGATTTTCACTGTTGCGTTTTGCTAATCTAGATACTTTGCAATAGCTTTTAAAAGTTTTCATTTTCAAGCTACATTTAATTTTCAACATTTGCATTTTCGCACTGAAATCATGCAGAGTTAACCTGCATGATTTCAGTGTGAAAATGCAAATGTTGAAAATTTTTCAAATGTAGATTTTCGTTTTCACACTAAAAATTTAGCATTTCAACAGTGTTTCTAACTAAAAAGTTAGAAACACTGTTGAAATTCAGGATTTTCAGTGTGAAAACGAAAATCTTTGCAATAAGCGTGATGTTCACTGTTGCGTTTTGCAAATCTAGATATTTGCAATAGCTTTTAAAGTTTTCATTTTCAAGCTACACTTAATTTTCAGTTAGTTTACCTGCATGATTTCAGTGTGAAAATGCAAATCTTTCAAATTTTTCAAATGCAGATTTTCGTTTTCACACTGAAAATCCAGCATTTCAACAGTGTTTCTAACTAAAAAGTTAGAAACACTGTTGAAATTCAGGATTTTCAGTGTGAACACGAAAATCTTTGCAATAAGCGTGATTTTCACTGTTGCGTTTTGCAAATCTAGATGCTTTTAAAGTGTTCATTTTCAAGCTACATTTAATTTTCAGTTAGTTAACCTGCATGATTTCAGTGTGAAAATGCAAATCTTTCAAATTTTTCAAATGCAGATTTTCGTTTTCACACTGAAAATCCTGCATTTCAACAGTGGTTCTAACTTTTTAGTTAGAAACACGGTTAACACCTGCATGATTTCAGTGTGAAAATGCAAATGTTGAAAATTTTTCAAATGCAGATTTTCGTTTTCACACTGAAAATCCTGCATTTCAACTAAAAAGTTAGAAACACTGTTGAAATTCAGGATTTTCAGTGTGAAAACGAAAATCTTTGCAATAAGCGTGATTTTCACTGTTGCGCTTTGCAAATCAAGATACTTTTAAAGTTTTCATTTTCAAGCTACATTTAATTTTCAGTTAAACTAAAAAACTAGAAACACTGTTGAAATGCAGGATTTTCAGTGTGAAAACGAAAATCTTTGCAATAAGCGTGATTTTCACTGTTGCGTTTTGCTAATCTAGATACTTTGCAATAGCTTTTAAAAGTTTTCATTTTCAAGCTACATTTAATTTTCAACATTTGCATTTTCGCACTGAAATCATGCAGAGTTAACCTGCATGATTTCAGTGTGAAAATGCAAATGTTGAAAATTTTTCAAATGCAGATTTTCGTTTTCACATCCAGCATTTCAACAGTGTTTCTAACTAAAAAGTTAGAAACACTGTTGAAATTCAGGATTTTCAGTGTGAAAACGAAAATCTTTGCAATAAGCGTGATGTTCACTGTTGCGTTTTGCAAATGTAGATACTTTGCAATAGCTTTTAAAGTTTTCATTTTCAAGCTACATTTAATTTTCAGTTAGTTAACCTGCATGATTTCAGTGTGAAAATGCAAATGTTGAAAATCTTTCAAATGTAGATTTTCGTTTTCACACTAAAAATTTAGCATTTCAACAGTGTTTCTAACTAAAAAGTTAGAAACACTGTTGAAATTCAGGATTTTCAGTGTGAAAACGAAAATCTTTGCAATAAGCGTGATGTTCACTGTTGCGTTTTGCAAATGTAGATACTTTGCAATAGCTTTTAAAGTTTTCATTTTCAAGCTACACTTAATTTTCAGTTAGTTTACCTGCATGATTTCAGTGTGAAAATGCAAATCTTTCAAATTTTTCAAATGCAGATTTTCGTTTTCACACTGAAAATCCAGCATTTCAACAGTGTTTCTAACTAAAAAGTTAGAAACACTGTTGAAATTCAGGATTTTCCACTGAACACGAAAATCTTTGCAATAAGCGTGATTTTCACTGTTGCGTTTTGCAAATCTAGATGCTTTTAAAGTGTTCATTTTCAAGCTACATTTAATTTTCAGTTAACTAACTGCATGATTTCAGTGTGAAAATGCAAATCTTTCAAATCTTTCAAATGCAAAGATTTTCGTTTTCACACTGAAAATCCTGAATTTCAACTTAAAAGTTAGAAACACTGTTGAAATGCAGGATTTTCAGTGTGAAAACGAAAATCTTTGCAATAAGCGTGATTTTCACTGTTGCGTCTTGCAAATCTAGATACTTTGCAATAGCTTTTAAACATTCATTTTCAAGCTACATTTAATTTTCAGTTAGTTAACCTGCATGATTTCAGTGTGAAAATGCAAATCTTTCAAATCTTTCAAATGCAAAGATTTTCGTTTTCACACTGAAAATCCTGCATTTCAACAGTTTTTCTAACTAAAAAGTTAGAAACACTGTTGAAATGCAGGATTTTCAGTGTGAAAACGAAAATCTTTGCAATAAGCGTGATGTTCACTGTTGCGTTTTGCAAATCTAGATACTTTGCAATAGCTTTTAAAGTTTTCATTTTAAAGCTGCATGATTTCAGTGTAAAAATGCAAATGTTGAAAATTTTTCAAATGCAGATTTTCGTTTTCACACTAAAAATCCAGCATTTCAACAGTGTTTCTAACTAAAAAGTTAGAAACACTGTTGAAATTCAGGATTTTCAGTGTGAAAACGAAAATCTTTGCAATAAGCGTGATTTTCACTGTTGCGTTTTGCTAATCTAGATACTTTGCAATAGCTTTTAAAAGTTTTCATTTTCAAGCTACATTTAATTTTCAACATTTGCATTTTCGCACTGAAAACATGCAGAGTTAACCTGCATGATTTCAGTGTGAAAATGCAAATGTTGAAAATTTTTCAAATGCAGATTTTCGTTTTCACACTAAAAATCCAGCATTTCAACAGTGTTTCTAACTAAAAAGTTAGAAACACTGTTGAAATTCAGGATTTTCAGTGTGAAAACGAAAATCTTTGCAATAAGCGTGATTTTCACTGTTGCGTCTTGCAAATCTAGATACTTTGCAATAGCTTTTAAACATTCATTTTCAAGCTACATTTAATTTTCAGTTAGTTAACCTGCATGATTTCAGTGTGAAAATGCAAATCTTTCAAATCTTTCAAATGCAAAGATTTTCGTTTTCACACTGAAAATCCTGCATTTCAACAGTTTTTCTAACTAAAAAGTTAGAAACACTGTTGAAATGCAGGATTTTCAGTGTGAAAACGAAAATCTTTGCAATAAGCGTGATGTTCACTGTTGCGTTTTGCAAATCTAGATACTTTGCAATAGCTTTTAAAGTTTTCATTTTAAAGCTGCATGATTTCAGTGTAAAAATGCAAATGTTGAAAATTTTTCAAATGCAGATTTTCGTTTTCACACTAAAAATCCAGCATTTCAACAGTGTTTCTAACTAAAAAGTTAGAAACACTGTTGAAATTCAGGATTTTCAGTGTGAACACGAAAATCTTTGCAATAAGCGTGATTTTCACTGTTGCGTTTTGCAAATCTAGATACTTTTAAAGTTTTCATTTTCAAGCTACATTTAATTTTCAGTTAGTTAACCTGCATGATTTCAGTGTGAAAATGCAAATCTTTCAAATTTTTCAAATGCAGATTTTCGTTTTCACACTGAAAATCCTGCATTTCAACAGTGGTTCTAACTTTTTAGTTAGAAACACGGTTAACACCTGCATGATTTCAGTGTGAAAATGCAAATGTTGAAAATTTTTCAAATGCAGATTTTCGTTTTCACACTGAAAATCCTGCATTTCAACTAAAAAGTTAGAAACACTGTTGAAATTCAGGATTTTCAGTGTGAAAACGAAAATCTTTGCAATAAGCGTGATTTTCACTGTTGCGCTTTGCAAATCAAGATACTTTTAAAGTTTTCATTTTCAAGCTACATTTAATTTTCAGTTAAACTAAAAAACTAGAAACACTGTTGAAATGCAGGATTTTCAGTGTGAAAACGAAAATCTTTGCAATAAGCGTGATTTTCACTGTTGCGTTTTGCTAATCTAGATACTTTGCAATAGCTTTTAAAAGTTTTCATTTTCAAGCTACATTTAATTTTCAACATTTGCATTTTCGCACTGAAATCATGCAGAGTTAACCTGCATGATTTCAGTGTGAAAATGCAAATGTTGAAAATTTTTCAAATGCAGATTTTCGTTTTCACATCCAGCATTTCAACAGTGTTTCTAACTAAAAAGTTAGAAACACTGTTGAAATTCAGGATTTTCAGTGTGAAAACGAAAATCTTTGCAATAAGCGTGATGTTCACTGTTGCGTTTTGCAAATGTAGATACTTTGCAATAGCTTTTAAAGTTTTCATTTTCAAGCTACATTTAATTTTCAGTTAGTTAACCTGCATGATTTCAGTGTGAAAATGCAAATGTTGAAAATCTTTCAAATGTAGATTTTCGTTTTCACACTAAAAATTTAGCATTTCAACAGTGTTTCTAACTAAAAAGTTAGAAACACTGTTGAAATTCAGGATTTTCAGTGTGAAAACGAAAATCTTTGCAATAAGCGTGATTTTCACTGTTGCGTTTTGCAAATCTAGATGCTTTTAAAGTGTTCATTTTCAAGCTACATTTAATTTTCAGTTAACTAACTGCATGATTTCAGTGTGAAAATGCAAATCTTTCAAATCTTTCAAATGCAAAGATTTTCGTTTTCACACTGAAAATCCTGAATTTCAACTTAAAAGTTAGAAACACTGTTGAAATGCAGGATTTTCAGTGTGAAAACGAAAATCTTTGCAATAAGCGTGATTTTCACTGTTGCGTCTTGCAAATCTAGATACTTTGCAATAGCTTTTAAACATTCATTTTCAAGCTACATTTAATTTTCAGTTAGTTAACCTGCATGATTTCAGTGTGAAAATGCAAATCTTTCAAATCTTTCAAATGCAAAGATTTTCGTTTTCACACTGAAAATCCTGCATTTCAACAGTTTTTCTAACTAAAAAGTTAGAAACACTGTTGAAATGCAGGATTTTCAGTGTGAAAACGAAAATCTTTGCAATAAGCGTGATGTTCACTGTTGCGTTTTGCAAATCTAGATACTTTGCAATAGCTTTTAAAGTTTTCATTTTAAAGCTGCATGATTTCAGTGTAAAAATGCAAATGTTGAAAATTTTTCAAATGCAGATTTTCGTTTTCACACTAAAAATCCAGCATTTCAACAGTGTTTCTAACTAAAAAGTTAGAAACACTGTTGAAATTCAGGATTTTCAGTGTGAACACGAAAATCTTTGCAATAAGCGTGATGTTCACTGTTGCGTTTTGCAAATCTAGATACTTTGCAATAGCTTTTAAAGTTTTCATTTTAAAGCTGCATGATTTCAGTGTAAAAATGCAAATGTTGAAAATTTTTCAAATGCAGATTTTCGTTTTCACACTAAAAATCCAGCATTTCAACAGTGTTTCTAACTAAAAAGTTAGAAACACTGTTGAAATTCAGGATTTTCAGTGTGAACACGAAAATCTTTGCAATAAGCGTGATTTTCACTGTTGCGTTTTGCAAATCTAGATACTTTTAAAGTTTTCATTTTCAAGCTACATTTAATTTTCAGTTAGTTAACCTGCATGATTTCAGTGTGAAAATGCAAATCTTTCAAATTTTTCAAATGCAGATTTTCGTTTTCACACTGAAAATCCAGCATTTCAACAGTGTTTCTAACTAAAAAGTTAGAAATACTGTTGAAATTCAGGATTTTCAGTGTGAAAACGAAAATCTTTGCAATAAGCGTGATGTTCACTGTTGCGTTTTGCAAATCTAGATACTTTGCAATAGCTTTTAAAGTTTTCATTTTCAAGCTACATTTAATTTTCAGTTAGTTAACCTGCATGATTTCAGTGTGAAAATGCAAATCTTTCAAATTTTTCAAATGCAGATTTTCGTTTTCACACTGAAAATCCAGCATTTCAACAGTGTTTCTAACTAAAAAGTTAGAAACACTGTTGAAATTCAGGATTTTCAGTGTGAAAACGAAAATCTTTGCAATAAGCGTGATGTTCACTGTTGCGTTTTGCAAATCTAGATACTTTGCAATAGCTTTTAAAGTTTTCATTTTTAAGCTACATTTAATTTTCAGTTAGTTAACCTGCATGATTTCAGTGTGAAAATGCATATCTTTCAAATCTTTCAAATGCAAAGGTTTTCGTTTTCACACTGAAAATCCTGCATTTCAACAGTTTTTCTAACTAAAAAGTTAGAAACACTGTTGAAATGCAGGATTTTCAGTGTGAAAACGAAAATCTTTGCAATAAGCGTGATTTTCACTGTTGCGTTTTGCAAATCTAGATACTTTGCAATAGCTTTTAAAGTTTTTATTTTCAAGCTACATTTAATTTTCAGTGTGAAAATGCAAATCTTTCAAATTTTTCAAATGCAGATTTTCGTTTTCACACTGAAAATCCTGCATTTCAACAGTTTTTCTAACTAAAAAGTTAGAAACACTGTTGAAATTCAGGATTTTCAGTGTGAACACGAAAATCTTTGCAATAAGCGTGATTTTCACTGTTGCGTTTTGCAAATCTAGATACTTTTAAAGTTTTCATTTTCAAGCTACATTTAATTTTCAGTTAGTTAACCTGCATGATTTCAGTGTGAAAATGCAAATCTTTCAAATTTTTCAAATGCAGATTTTCGTTTTCACACTGAAAATCCAGCATTTCAACAGTGTTTCTAACTAAAAAGTTAGAAACACTGTTGAAATTCAGGATTTTCAGTGTGAAAACGAAAATCTTTGCAATAAGCGTGATGTTCACTGTTGCGTTTTGCAAATCTAGATACTTTGCAATAGCTTTTAAAGTTTTCATTTTCAAGCTACATTTAATTTTCAGTTAGTTAACCTGCATGATTTCAGTGTGAAAATGCAAATCTTTCAAATTTTTCAAATGCAGATTTTCGTTTTCACACTGAAAATCCAGCATTTCAACAGTGTTTCTAACTAAAAAGTTAGAAACACTGTTGAAATGCAGGATTTTCAGTGTGAACATGAAAATCTTTGCAATAAGCGTGATTTTCACTGTTGCGTCTTGCAAATCTAGATACTTTGCAATAGCTTTTAAGGTTTTCATTTTCAAGCTACACTTAATTTTCAGTTAGTTAACCTGCATGATTTCAGTGTGAAAATGCAAATCTTTCAAATTTTTCAAATGCAGATTTTCGTTTTCACACTGAAAATCCTGCATTTCAACAGTTTTTCTAACTAAAAAGTTAGAAACACTTTTGAAATTCAGGATTTTCAGTGTGAACACGAAAATCTTTGCAATAAGCGTTATGTTCACTGTTGCGTTTTGCAAATCTAGATACTTTGCAATAGCTTTTAAAGTTTTCATTTTCAAGCTGCATGATTTCAGTGTGAAAATGCAAATCTTTCAAATCTTTCAAATGCAAAGATTTTCGTTTTCACACTGAAAATCCTGCATTTCAACAGTTTTTCTAACTAAAAAGTTAGAAACACTGTTGAAATGCAGGATTTTCAGTGTGAAAACGAAAATCTTTGCAATAAGCGTGATTTTCACTGTTGCGTTTTGCAAATCTAGATACTTTGCAATAGCTTTTAAAGTTTTCATTTTCAAGCTACATTTAATTTTCAGTTAGTTAACCTGCATGATTTCAGTGTGAAAATGCAAATGTTGAAAATCTTTCAAATGTAGATTTTCGTTTTCACACTAAAAATTTAGCATTTCAACAGTGTTTCTAACTAAAAAGTTAGAAACACTGTTGAAATTCAGGATTTTCAGTGTGAAAACGAAAATCTTTGCAATAAGCGTGATGTTCACTGTTGCGTTTTGCAAATCTAGATACTTTGCAATAGCTTTTAAAGTTTTCATTTTTAAGCTACATTTAATTTTCAGTTAGTTAACCTGCATGATTTCAGTGTGAAAATGCATATCTTTCAAATCTTTCAAATGCAAAGGTTTTCGTTTTCACACTGAAAATCCTGCATTTCAACAGTTTTTCTAACTAAAAAGTTAGAAACACTGTTGAAATGCAGGATTTTCAGTGTGAAAACGAAAATCTTTGCAATAAGCGTGATTTTCACTGTTGCGTTTTGCAAATCTAGATACTTTGCAATAGCTTTTAAAGTTTTTATTTTCAAGCTACATTTAATTTTCAGTGTGAAAATGCAAATCTTTCAAATTTTTCAAATGCAGATTTTCGTTTTCACACTGAAAATCCTGCATTTCAACAGTTTTTCTAACTAAAAAGTTAGAAACACTGTTGAAATTCAGGATTTTCAGTGTGAACACGAAAATCTTTGCAATAAGCGTGATTTTCACTGTTGCGTTTTGCAAATCTAGATACTTTGCAATAGCTTTTAAAGTTTTCATTTTTAAGCCACATTTAATTTTCAGTTAGTTAACCTGCATGATTTCAGTGTGAAAATGCATATCTTTCAAATCTTTCAAATGCAAAGGTTTTCGTTTTCACACTGAAAATCCTGCATTTCAACAGTGTTCCTAACTAAAAAGTTAGAAACACTGTTGAAATGCAGGATTTTCAGTGTGAAAACGAAAATCTTTGCAATAAGCGTGATTTTCACTGTTGCGTTTTGCAAATCTAGATACTTTGCAATAGCTTTTAAAGTTTTCATTTTCAAGCTACATTTAATTTTCAGTTAGTTAACCTGCATGATTTCAGTGTGAAAATGCATATCTTTCAAATCTTTCAAATGCAAAGGTTTTCGTTTTCACACTGAAAATCCTGCATTTCAACAGTGTTCCTAACTAAAAAGTTAGAAACACTGTTGAAATGCAGGATTTTCAGTGTGAACATGAAAATCTTTGCAATAAGCGTGATTTTCACTGTTGCGTCTTGCAAATCTAGATACTTTGCAATAGCTTTTAAAGTTTTCATTTTCAAGCTACATTTAATTTTCAGTTAGTTAACCTGCATGATTTCAGTGTAAAAATGCAAATGTTGAAAATTTTTCAAATGCAAAGATTTTCGTTTTCACACTGAAAATCCTGCATTTCAACAGTTTTTCTAACTAAAAAGTTAGAAACACTGTTGAAATGCAGGATTTTCAGTGTGAAAACGAAAATCTTTGCAATAAGCGTGATGTTCACTGTTGCGTTTTGCAATAGCTTTTAAAGTTTTCATTTTCAAGCTGCATGATTTCAGTGTGAAAATGCAAATCTTTCAAATCTTTCAAATGCAAAGATTTTCGTTTTCACACTGAAAATCCTGCATTTCATCAGTTTTTCTAACTAAAAAGTTAGAAACACTGTTGAAATGCAGGATTTTCAGTGTGAAAACGAAAATCTTTGCAATAAGCGTGATTTTCACTGTTGCGTTTTGCAAATCTAGATACTTTGCAATAGCTTTTAAAGTTTTCATTTTCAAGCTACATTTAATTTTCAGTGTGAAAATGCAAATCTTTCAAATTTTTAAAATGCAGATTTTCGTTTTCACACTGAAAATCCTGCATTTCAACAGTTTTTCTAACTAAAAAGTTAGAAACACTGTTGAAATTCAGGATTTTCAGTGTGAACACGAAAATCTTTGCAATAAGCGTGATTTTCACTGTTGCGTTTTGCAAATCTAGATACTTTGCAATAGCTTTTAAAGTTTTCATTTTTAAGCTACATTTAATTTTCAGTTAGTTAACCTGCATGATTTCAGTGTGAAAATGCATATCTTTCAAATCTTTCAAATGCAAAGGTTTTCGTTTTCACACTGAAAATCCTGCATTTCAACAGTTTTTCTAACTAAAAAGTTAGAAACACTGTTGAAATGCAGGATTTTCAGTGTGAAAACGAAAATCTTTGCAATAAGCGTGATTTTCACTGTTGCGTTTTGCAAATCTAGATACTTTGCAATAGCTTTTAAAGTTTTTATTTTCAAGCTACATTTAATTTTCAGTGTGAAAATGCAAATCTTTCAAATTTTTCAAATGCAGATTTTCGTTTTCACACTGAAAATCCTGCATTTCAACAGTTTTTCTAACTAAAAAGTTAGAAACACTGTTGAAATTCAGGATTTTCAGTGTGAACACGAAAATCTTTGCAATAAGCGTGATTTTCACTGTTGCGTTTTGCAAATCTAGATACTTTGCAATAGCTTTTAAAGTTTTCATTTTTAAGCCACATTTAATTTTCAGTTAGTTAACCTGCATGATTTCAGTGTGAAAATGCATATCTTTCAAATCTTTCAAATGCAAAGGTTTTCGTTTTCACACTGAAAATCCTGCATTTCAACAGTGTTCCTAACTAAAAAGTTAGAAACACTGTTGAAATGCAGGATTTTCAGTGTGAAAACGAAAATCTTTGCAATAAGCGTGATTTTCACTGTTGCGTTTTGCAAATCTAGATACTTTGCAATAGCTTTTAAAGTTTTCATTTTCAAGCTACATTTAATTTTCAGTTAGTTAACCTGCATGATTTCAGTGTGAAAATGCATATCTTTCAAATCTTTCAAATGCAAAGGTTTTCGTTTTCACACTGAAAATCCTGCATTTCAACAGTGTTCCTAACTAAAAAGTTAGAAACACTGTTGAAATGCAGGATTTTCAGTGTGAACATGAAAATCTTTGCAATAAGCGTGATTTTCACTGTTGCGTCTTGCAAATCTAGATACTTTGCAATAGCTTTTAAAGTTTTCATTTTCAAGCTACATTTAATTTTCAGTTAGTTAACCTGCATGATTTCAGTGTAAAAATGCAAATGTTGAAAATTTTTCAAATGCAAAGATTTTCGTTTTCACACTGAAAATCCTGCATTTCAACAGTTTTTCTAACTAAAAAGTTAGAAACACTGTTGAAATGCAGGATTTTCAGTGTGAAAACGAAAATCTTTGCAATAAGCGTGATGTTCACTGTTGCGTTTTGCAATAGCTTTTAAAGTTTTCATTTTCAAGCTGCATGATTTCAGTGTGAAAATGCAAATCTTTCAAATCTTTCAAATGCAAAGATTTTCGTTTTCACACTGAAAATCCTGCATTTCATCAGTTTTTCTAACTAAAAAGTTAGAAACACTGTTGAAATGCAGGATTTTCAGTGTGAAAACGAAAATCTTTGCAATAAGCGTGATTTTCACTGTTGCGTTTTGCAAATCTAGATACTTTGCAATAGCTTTTAAAGTTTTCATTTTCAAGCTACATTTAATTTTCAGTGTGAAAATGCAAATCTTTCAAATTTTTAAAATGCAGATTTTCGTTTTCACACTGAAAATCCTGCATTTCAACAGTTTTTCTAACTAAAAAGTTAGAAACACTGTTGAAATTCAGGATTTTCAGTGTGAACACGAAAATCTTTGCAATAAGCGTGATTTTCACTGTTGCGTTTTGCAAATCTAGATACTTTGCAATAGCTTTTAAAGTTTTCATTTTTAAGCTACATTTAATTTTCAGTTAGTTAACCTGCATGATTTCAGTGTGAAAATGCATATCTTTCAAATCTTTCAAATGCAAAGGTTTTCGTTTTCACACTGAAAATCCTGCATTTCAACAGTGTTTCTAACTAAAAAGTTAGAAACACTGTTGAAATTCAGGATTTTCAGTGTGAAAACGAAAATCTTTGCAATAAGCGTGATGTTCACTGTTGCGTTTTGCAAATCTAGATACTTTGCAATAGCTTTTAAAGTTTTCATTTTCAAGCTGCATGATTTCAGTGTGAAAATGCAAATCTTTCAAATCTTTCAAATGCAAAGATTTTCGTTTTCACACTGAAAATCCTGCATTTCAACAGTTTTTCTAACTAAAAAGTTAGAAACACTGTTGAAATGCAGGATTTTCAGTGTGAAAACGAAAATCTTTGCAATAAGCGTGATTTTCACTGTTGCGTTTTGCAAATCTAGATACTTTGCAATAGCTTTTAAAGTTTTCATTTTCAAGCTACATTTAATTTTCAGTTAGTTAACCTGCATGATTTCAGTGTGAAAATGCAAATGTTGAAAATCTTTCAAATGTAGATTTTCGTTTTCACACTAAAAATTTAGCATTTCAACAGTGTTTCTAACTAAAAAGTTAGAAACACTGTTGAAATTCAGGATTTTCAGTGTGAAAACGAAAATCTTTGCAATAAGCGTGATGTTCACTGTTGCGTTTTGCAAATCTAGATACTTTGCAATAGCTTTTAAAGTTTTCATTTTTAAGCTACATTTAATTTTCAGTTAGTTAACCTGCATGATTTCAGTGTGAAAATGCATATCTTTCAAATCTTTCAAATGCAAAGGTTTTCGTTTTCACACTGAAAATCCTGCATTTCAACAGTTTTTCTAACTAAAAAGTTAGAAACACTGTTGAAATGCAGGATTTTCAGTGTGAAAACGAAAATCTTTGCAATAAGCGTGATTTTCACTGTTGCGTTTTGCAAATCTAGATACTTTGCAATAGCTTTTAAAGTTTTTATTTTCAAGCTACATTTAATTTTCAGTGTGAAAATGCAAATCTTTCAAATTTTTCAAATGCAGATTTTCGTTTTCACACTGAAAATCCTGCATTTCAACAGTTTTTCTAACTAAAAAGTTAGAAACACTGTTGAAATTCAGGATTTTCAGTGTGAACACGAAAATCTTTGCAATAAGCGTGATTTTCACTGTTGCGTTTTGCAAATCTAGATACTTTGCAATAGCTTTTAAAGTTTTCATTTTTAAGCCACATTTAATTTTCAGTTAGTTAACCTGCATGATTTCAGTGTGAAAATGCATATCTTTCAAATCTTTCAAATGCAAAGGTTTTCGTTTTCACACTGAAAATCCTGCATTTCAACAGTGTTCCTAACTAAAAAGTTAGAAACACTGTTGAAATGCAGGATTTTCAGTGTGAAAACGAAAATCTTTGCAATAAGCGTGATTTTCACTGTTGCGTTTTGCAAATCTAGATACTTTGCAATAGCTTTTAAAGTTTTCATTTTCAAGCTACATTTAATTTTCAGTTAGTTAACCTGCATGATTTCAGTGTGAAAATGCATATCTTTCAAATCTTTCAAATGCAAAGGTTTTCGTTTTCACACTGAAAATCCTGCATTTCAACAGTGTTCCTAACTAAAAAGTTAGAAACACTGTTGAAATGCAGGATTTTCAGTGTGAACATGAAAATCTTTGCAATAAGCGTGATTTTCACTGTTGCGTCTTGCAAATCTAGATACTTTGCAATAGCTTTTAAAGTTTTCATTTTCAAGCTACATTTAATTTTCAGTTAGTTAACCTGCATGATTTCAGTGTAAAAATGCAAATGTTGAAAATTTTTCAAATGCAAAGATTTTCGTTTTCACACTGAAAATCCTGCATTTCAACAGTTTTTCTAACTAAAAAGTTAGAAACACTGTTGAAATGCAGGATTTTCAGTGTGAAAACGAAAATCTTTGCAATAAGCGTGATGTTCACTGTTGCGTTTTGCAATAGCTTTTAAAGTTTTCATTTTCAAGCTGCATGATTTCAGTGTGAAAATGCAAATCTTTCAAATCTTTCAAATGCAAAGATTTTCGTTTTCACACTGAAAATCCTGCATTTCATCAGTTTTTCTAACTAAAAAGTTAGAAACACTGTTGAAATGCAGGATTTTCAGTGTGAAAACGAAAATCTTTGCAATAAGCGTGATTTTCACTGTTGCGTTTTGCAAATCTAGATACTTTGCAATAGCTTTTAAAGTTTTCATTTTCAAGCTACATTTAATTTTCAGTGTGAAAATGCAAATCTTTCAAATTTTTAAAATGCAGATTTTCGTTTTCACACTGAAAATCCTGCATTTCAACAGTTTTTCTAACTAAAAAGTTAGAAACACTGTTGAAATTCAGGATTTTCAGTGTGAACACGAAAATCTTTGCAATAAGCGTGATTTTCACTGTTGCGTTTTGCAAATCTAGATACTTTGCAATAGCTTTTAAAGTTTTCATTTTTAAGCTACATTTAATTTTCAGTTAGTTAACCTGCATGATTTCAGTGTGAAAATGCATATCTTTCAAATCTTTCAAATGCAAAGGTTTTCGTTTTCACACTGAAAATCCTGCATTTCAACAGTGTTTCTAACTAAAAAGTTAGAAACACTGTTGAAATTCAGGATTTTCAGTGTGAAAACGAAAATCTTTGCAATAAGCGTGATGTTCACTGTTGCGTTTTGCAAATCTAGATACTTTGCAATAGCTTTTAAAGTTTTCATTTTCAAGCTACATTTAATTTTCAGTTAGTTAACCTGCATGATTTCAGTGTGAAAATTCAAATGTTGAAAATTTTTCAAATGCAGATTTTCGTTTTCACACTAAAAATCCAGCATTTCAACAGTGTTTCTAACTAAAAAGTTAGAAACACTGTTGAAATTCAGGATTTTCAGAGTGAACACGAAAATCTTTTCAATAAGCATGATTTTCACTGTTGCGTTTTGCAAATCTAGATACTTTGCAATAGCTTTTAAAGTTTTTATTTTCAAGCTACATTTAATTTTCAGTGTGAAAATGCAAATGTTGAAAATTTTTCAAATGCAGATTTTCGTTTTCACACTGAAAATCCTGCATTTCAACAGTTTTTCTAACTAAAAAGTTAGAAACACTGTTGAAATGCAGGATTTTCAGTGTGAAAACGAAAATCTTTGCAATAAGCGTGATTTTCACTGTTGCGTTTTGCAAATCTAGATACTTTGCAATAGCTTTTAAAGTTTTCATTTTCAAGCTACATTTAATTTTCAGTGTGAAAATGCAAATCTTTCAAATTTTTCAAATGCAGATTTTCGTTTTCACACTGAAAATCCTGCATTTCAACAGTTTTTCTAACTAAAAAGTTAGAAACACTGTTGAAATTCAGGATTTTCAGTGTGAACACGAAAATCTTTGCAATAAGCGTGATTTTCACTGTTGCGTTTTGCAAATCTAGATACTTTGCTATTGCAGTTTTATTAAAGTTTTCATTTTTAAGCTACATTTAATTTTCAGTTAGTTAACCTGCATGATTTCAGTGTGAAAATGCATATCTTTCAAATCTTTCAAATGCAAAGGTTTTCGTTTTCACACTGAAAATCCTGCATTTCAACAGTGTTCCTAACTAAAAAGTTAGAAACACTGTTGAAATGCAGGATTTTCAGTGTGAACATGAAAATCTTTGCAATAAGCGTGATTTTCACTGTTGCGTCTTGCAAATCTAGATACTTTGCAATAGCTTTTAAAGTTTTCATTTTCAAGCTACATTTAATTTTCAGTTAGTTAACCTGCATGATTTCAGTGTAAAAATGCAAATCTTTCAAATCTTTCAAATGCAAAGATTTTCGTTTTCACACTGAAAATCCTGCATTTCAACAGTTTTTCTAACTAAAAAGTTAGAAACACTGTTGAAATGCAGGATTTTCAGTGTGAAAACGAAAATCTTTGCAATAAGCGTGATTTTCACTGTTGCGTTTTGCAAATCTAGATACTTTGCAATAGCTTTTAAAGTTTTCATTTTCAAGCTACATTTAATTTTCAGTGTGAAAATGCAAATCTTTCAAATTTTTAAAATGCAGATTTTCGTTTTCACACTGAAAATCCTGCATTTCAACAGTTTTTCTAACTAAAAAGTTAGAAACACTGTTGAAATTCAGGATTTTCAGTGTGAAAACGAAAATCTTTGCAATAAGCGTGATGTTCACTGTTGCGTTTTGCAAATCTAGATACTTTGCAATAGCTTTTAAAGTTTTCATTTTCAAGCTACATTTAATTTTCAGTTAGTTAACCTGCATGATTTCAGTGTGAAAATTCAAATGTTGAAAATTTTTCAAATGCAGATTTTCGTTTTCACACTAAAAATCCAGCATTTCAACAGTGTTTCTAACTAAAAAGTTAGAAACACTGTTGAAATTCAGGATTTTCAGAGTGAACACGAAAATCTTTTCAATAAGCATGATTTTCACTGTTGCGTTTTGCAAATCTAGATACTTTGCAATAGCTTTTAAAGTTTTTATTTTCAAGCTACATTTAATTTTCAGTGTGAAAATGCAAATGTTGAAAATTTTTCAAATGCAGATTTTCGTTTTCACACTGAAAATCCTGCATTTCAACAGTTTTTCTAACTAAAAAGTTAGAAACACTGTTGAAATGCAGGATTTTCAGTGTGAAAACGAAAATCTTTGCAATAAGCGTGATTTTCACTGTTGCGTTTTGCAAATCTAGATACTTTGCAATAGCTTTTAAAGTTTTCATTTTCAAGCTACATTTAATTTTCAGTGTGAAAATGCAAATCTTTCAAATTTTTCAAATGCAGATTTTCGTTTTCACACTGAAAATCCTGGATTTCAACAGTTTTTCTAACTAAAAAGTTAGAAACACTGTTGAAATTCAGGATTTTCAGTGTGAACACGAAAATCTTTGCAATAAGCGTGATTTTCACTGTTGCGTTTTGCAAATCTAGATACTTTGCTATTGCAGTTTTATTAAAGTTTTCATTTTTAAGCTACATTTAATTTTCAGTTAGTTAACCTGCATGATTTCAGTGTGAAAATGCATATCTTTCAAATCTTTCAAATGCAAAGGTTTTCGTTTTCACACTGAAAATCCTGCATTTCAACAGTGTTCCTAACTAAAAAGTTAGAAACACTGTTGAAATGCAGGATTTTCAGTGTGAACATGAAAATCTTTGCAATAAGCGTGATTTTCACTGTTGCGTCTTGCAAATCTAGATACTTTGCAATAGCTTTTAAAGTTTTCATTTTCAAGCTACATTTAATTTTCAGTTAGTTAACCTGCATGATTTCAGTGTAAAAATGCAAATCTTTCAAATCTTTCAAATGCAAAGATTTTCGTTTTCACACTGAAAATCCTGCATTTCAACAGTTTTTCTAACTAAAAAGTTAGAAACACTGTTGAAATGCAGGATTTTCAGTGTGAAAACGAAAATCTTTGCAATAAGCGTGATTTTCACTGTTGCGTTTTGCAAATCTAGATACTTTGCAATAGCTTTTAAAGTTTTCATTTTCAAGCTACATTTAATTTTCAGTTAGTTAACCTGCATGATTTCAGTGTGAAAATGCAAATCTTTCAAATCTTTCAAATGCAAAGATTTTCGTTTTCACACTGAAAATCCTGCATTTCAACAGTTTTTCTAACTAAAAAGTTAGAAACACTGTTGAAATGCAGGATTTTCAGTGTGAAAACGAAAATCTTTGCAATAAGCGTGATTTTCACTGTTGCGTTTTGCAAATCTAGATACTTTGCAATAGCTTTTAAAGTTTTCATTTTCAAGCTGCATGATTTCAGTGTGAAAATGCAAATCTTTCAAATCTTTCAAATGCAATGATTTTCGTTTTCACACTGAAAATCCTGCATTTCAACAGTTTTTCTAACTAAAAAGTTAGAAACACTGTTGAAATGCAGGATTTTCAGTGTGAAAACGAAAATCTTTGCAATAAGCGTGATTTTCACTGTTGCGTTTTGCAAATCTAGATACTTTGCAATAGCTTTTAAAGTTTTCATTTTCAAGCTGCATGATTTCAGTGTGAAAATGCAAATCTTTCAAATTTTTCAAATGCAGATTTTCGTTTTCACACTGAAAATCCAGCATTTCAACAGTGTTCCTAACTAAAAAGTTAGAAACACTGTTGAAATTCAGGATTTTCAGTGTGAACATGAAAATCTTTGCAATAAGCGTGATTTTCACTGTTGCGTCTTGCAAATCTAGATACTTTGCAATAGCTTTTAAAGTTTTCATTTTCAAGCTACATTTAATTTTCAGTTAGTTAACCTGCATGATTTCAGTGTGAAAATTCAAATGTTGAAAATTTTTCAAATGCAGATTTTCGTTTTCACACTAAAAATCCAGCATTTCAACAGTGTTTCTAACTAAAAAGTTAGAAACACTGTTGAAATTCAGGATTTTCAGAGTGAACACGAAAATCTTTTCAATAAGCATGATTTTCACTGTTGCGTTTTGCAAATCTAGATACTTTGCAATAGCTCTTTAAGTTTTCATTTTCAAGCTACATTTAATCTTCAGTTAACTAACCTGCATGATTTCAGTGTGAAAATGCAAATCTTTCAAATGCAAAGATTTTCGTTTTCACACTGAAAATCCTGCATTTCAACAGTTTTTCTAACTAAAAAGTTAGAAACACTGTTGAAATGCAGGATTTTCAGTGTGAAAACGAAAATCTTTGCAATAAGCGTGATTTTCACTGTTGCGTTTTGCAAATCTAGATACTTTGCAATAGCTTTTAAAGTTTTCATTTTCAAGCTGCATGATTTCAGTGTGAAAATGCATATCTTTCAAATCTTTCAAATGCAAAGGTTTTCGTTTTCACACTGAAAATCCTGCATTTCAACAGTGTTCCTTACTAAAAAGTTAGAAACACTGTTGAAATGCAGGATTTTCAGTGTGAAAACGAAAATCTTTGCAATAAGCGTGATTTTCACTGTTGCGTCTTGCAAATCTAGATACTTTGCAATAGCTTTTAAAGTTTTCATTTTCAAGCTACATTTAATTTTCAGTGTGAAAATGCAAATCTTTCAAATTTTTCAAATGCAGATTTTCGTTTTCACACTGAAAATCCTGCATTTCAACAGTTTTTCTAACTAAAAAGTTAGAAACACTTGAAATTCAGGATTTTCAGTGTGAACACGAAAATCTTTGCAATAAGCGTGATTTTCACTGTTGCGTTTTGCAAATCTAGATACTTTGCAATAGCTTTTAAAGTTTTCATTTTCAAGCTACATTTAATTTTCAGTTAACTAACTGCATGATTTCAGTGTGAAAATGCAAATGTTGAAAATTTTTCAAATGCAGATTTTCGTTTTCACACTAAAAATCCAGCATTTCAACAGTGTTTCTAACTAAAAAGTTAGAAACACTGTTGAAATTCAGGATTTTCAGAGTGAACACGAAAATCTTTTCAATAAGCATGATTTTCACTGTTGCGTTTTGCAAATCTAGATACTTTGCAATAGCTTTTAAAGTTTTCATTTTCAAGCTACATTTAATTTTCAGTTAGTTAACCTGCATGATTTCAGTGTGAAAATGCAAATCTTTCAAATCTTTCAAATGCAAAGATTTTCGTTTTCACACTGAAAATCCTGCATTTCAACAGTTTTTCTAACTAAAAAGTTAGAAACACTGTTGAAATGCAGGATTTTCAGTGTGAAAACGAAAATCTTTGCAATAAGCGTGATTTTCACTGTTGCGTTTTGCAAATCTATATACTTTGCAATAGCTTTTAAAGTTTTCATTTTCAAGCTGCATGATTTCAGTGTGAAAATGCAAATCTTTCAAATCTTTCAAATGCAAAGATTTTCGTTTTCACACTGAAAATCCTGCATTTCAACAGTTTTTCTAACTAAAAAGTTAGAAACACTGTTGAAATGCAGGATTTTCAGTGTGAAAACGAAAATCTTTGCAATAAGCGTGATTTTCACTGTTGCGTTTTGCAAATCTAGATACTTTGCAATAGCTTTTAAAGTTTTCATTTTCAAGCTACATTTAATTTTCAGTTAGTTTACCTGCATGATTTCAGTGTAAAAATGCAAATGTTGAAAATTTTTCAAATGCAAAGATTTTCGTTTTCACACTGAAAATCCTGCATTTCAACAGTTTTTCTAACTAAAAAGTTAGAAACACTGTTGAAATGCAGGATTTTCAGTGTGAAAACGAAAATCTTTGCAATAAGCGTGATTTTCACTGTTGCGTTTTGCAATAGCTTTTAAAGTTTTCATTTTCAAGCTGCATGATTTCAGTGTGAAAATGCAAATCTTTCAAATCTTTCAAATGCAAAGATTTTCGTTTTCACACTGAAAATCCTGCATTTCAACAGTTTTTCTAACTAAAAAGTTAGAAACACTGTTGAAATGCAGGATTTTCAGTGTGAAAACGAAAATCTTTGCAATAAGCGTGATTTTCACTGTTGCGTTTTGCAAATCTAGATACTTTGCAATAGCTTTTAAAGTTTTCATTTTCAAGCTACATTTAATTTTCAGTTAGTTAACCTGCATGATTTCAGTGTGAAAATGCAAATCTTTCAAATCTTTCAAATGCAAAGATTTTCGTTTTCACACTGAAAATCCTGCATTTCAACAGTTTTTCTAACTAAAAAGTTAGAAACACTGTTGAAATGCAGGATTTTCAGTGTGAAAACGAAAATCTTTGCAATAAGCGTGATTTTCACTGTTGCGTTTTGCAAATCTAGATACTTTGCAATAGCTTTTAAAGTTTTCATTTTCAAGCTGCATGATTTCAGTGTGAAAATGCAAATCTTTCAAATCTTTCAAATGCAATGATTTTCGTTTTCACACTGAAAATCCTGCATTTCAACAGTTTTTCTAACTAAAAAGTTAGAAACACTGTTGAAATGCAGGATTTTCAGTGTGAAAACGAAAATCTTTGCAATAAGCGTGATTTTCACTGTTGCGTTTTGCAAATCTAGATACTTTGCAATAGCTTTTAAAGTTTTCATTTTCAAGCTACATTTAATTTTCAGTTAGTTAACCTGCATGATTTCAGTGTGAAAATGCAAATCTTTCAAATTTTTCAAATGCAGATTTTCGTTTTCACACTGAAAATCCAGCATTTCAACAGTGTTCCTAACTAAAAAGTTAGAAACACTGTTGAAATTCAGGATTTTCAGTGTGAACATGAAAATCTTTGCAATAAGCGTGATTTTCACTGTTGCGTCTTGCAAATCTAGATACTTTGCAATAGCTTTTAAAGTTTTCATTTTCAAGCTACATTTAATTTTCAGTTAGTTAACCTGCATGATTTCAGTGTGAAAATTCAAATGTTGAAAATTTTTCAAATGCAGATTTTCGTTTTCACACTAAAAATCCAGCATTTCAACAGTGTTTCTAACTAAAAAGTTAGAAACACTGTTGAAATTCAGGATTTTCAGAGTGAACACGAAAATCTTTTCAATAAGCATGATTTTCACTGTTGCGTTTTGCAAATCTAGATACTTTGCAATAGCTCTTTAAGTTTTCATTTTCAAGCTACATTTAATCTTCAGTTAACTAACCTGCATGATTTCAGTGTGAAAATGCAAATCTTTCAAATGCAAAGATTTTCGTTTTCACACTGAAAATCCTGCATTTCAACAGTTTTTCTAACTAAAAAGTTAGAAACACTGTTGAAATTCAGGATTTTCAGTGTGAACACGAAAATCTTTGCAATAAGCGTGATTTTCACTGTTGCGTTTTGCAAATCTAGATACTTTGCAATAGCTTTTAAAGTTTTCATTTTTAAGCTACATTTAATTTTCAGTTAGTTAACCTGCATGATTTCAGTGTGAAAATGCATATCTTTCAAATCTTTCAAATGCAAAGGTTTTCGTTTTCACACTGAAAATCCTGCATTTCAACAGTGTTTCTAACTAAAAAGTTAGAAACACTGTTGAAATTCAGGATTTTCAGTGTGAAAACGAAAATCTTTGCAATAAGCGTGATGTTCACTGTTGCGTTTTGCAAATCTAGATACTTTGCAATAGCTTTTAAAGTTTTCATTTTCAAGCTACATTTAATTTTCAGTTAGTTAACCTGCATGATTTCAGTGTGAAAATTCAAATGTTGAAAATTTTTCAAATGCAGATTTTCGTTTTCACACTAAAAATCCAGCATTTCAACAGTGTTTCTAACTAAAAAGTTAGAAACACTGTTGAAATTCAGGATTTTCAGAGTGAACACGAAAATCTTTTCAATAAGCATGATTTTCACTGTTGCGTTTTGCAAATCTAGATACTTTGCAATAGCTTTTAAAGTTTTTATTTTCAAGCTACATTTAATTTTCAGTGTGAAAATGCAAATGTTGAAAATTTTTCAAATGCAGATTTTCGTTTTCACACTGAAAATCCTGCATTTCAACAGTTTTTCTAACTAAAAAGTTAGAAACACTGTTGAAATGCAGGATTTTCAGTGTGAAAACGAAAATCTTTGCAATAAGCGTGATTTTCACTGTTGCGTTTTGCAAATCTAGATACTTTGCAATAGCTTTTAAAGTTTTCATTTTCAAGCTACATTTAATTTTCAGTGTGAAAATGCAAATCTTTCAAATTTTTCAAATGCAGATTTTCGTTTTCACACTGAAAATCCTGCATTTCAACAGTTTTTCTAACTAAAAAGTTAGAAACACTGTTGAAATTCAGGATTTTCAGTGTGAACACGAAAATCTTTGCAATAAGCGTGATTTTCACTGTTGCGTTTTGCAAATCTAGATACTTTGCTATTGCAGTTTTATTAAAGTTTTCATTTTTAAGCTACATTTAATTTTCAGTTAGTTAACCTGCATGATTTCAGTGTGAAAATGCATATCTTTCAAATCTTTCAAATGCAAAGGTTTTCGTTTTCACACTGAAAATCCTGCATTTCAACAGTGTTCCTAACTAAAAAGTTAGAAACACTGTTGAAATGCAGGATTTTCAGTGTGAACATGAAAATCTTTGCAATAAGCGTGATTTTCACTGTTGCGTCTTGCAAATCTAGATACTTTGCAATAGCTTTTAAAGTTTTCATTTTCAAGCTACATTTAATTTTCAGTTAGTTAACCTGCATGATTTCAGTGTAAAAATGCAAATCTTTCAAATCTTTCAAATGCAAAGATTTTCGTTTTCACACTGAAAATCCTGCATTTCAACAGTTTTTCTAACTAAAAAGTTAGAAACACTGTTGAAATGCAGGATTTTCAGTGTGAAAACGAAAATCTTTGCAATAAGCGTGATTTTCACTGTTGCGTTTTGCAAATCTAGATACTTTGCAATAGCTTTTAAAGTTTTCATTTTCAAGCTACATTTAATTTTCAGTGTGAAAATGCAAATCTTTCAAATTTTTAAAATGCAGATTTTCGTTTTCACACTGAAAATCCTGCATTTCAACAGTTTTTCTAACTAAAAAGTTAGAAACACTGTTGAAATTCAGGATTTTCAGTGTGAAAACGAAAATCTTTGCAATAAGCGTGATGTTCACTGTTGCGTTTTGCAAATCTAGATACTTTGCAATAGCTTTTAAAGTTTTCATTTTCAAGCTACATTTAATTTTCAGTTAGTTAACCTGCATGATTTCAGTGTGAAAATTCAAATGTTGAAAATTTTTCAAATGCAGATTTTCGTTTTCACACTAAAAATCCAGCATTTCAACAGTGTTTCTAACTAAAAAGTTAGAAACACTGTTGAAATTCAGGATTTTCAGAGTGAACACGAAAATCTTTTCAATAAGCATGATTTTCACTGTTGCGTTTTGCAAATCTAGATACTTTGCAATAGCTTTTAAAGTTTTTATTTTCAAGCTACATTTAATTTTCAGTGTGAAAATGCAAATGTTGAAAATTTTTCAAATGCAGATTTTCGTTTTCACACTGAAAATCCTGCATTTCAACAGTTTTTCTAACTAAAAAGTTAGAAACACTGTTGAAATGCAGGATTTTCAGTGTGAAAACGAAAATCTTTGCAATAAGCGTGATTTTCACTGTTGCGTTTTGCAAATCTAGATACTTTGCAATAGCTTTTAAAGTTTTCATTTTCAAGCTACATTTAATTTTCAGTGTGAAAATGCAAATCTTTCAAATTTTTCAAATGCAGATTTTCGTTTTCACACTGAAAATCCTGGATTTCAACAGTTTTTCTAACTAAAAAGTTAGAAACACTGTTGAAATTCAGGATTTTCAGTGTGAACACGAAAATCTTTGCAATAAGCGTGATTTTCACTGTTGCGTTTTGCAAATCTAGATACTTTGCTATTGCAGTTTTATTAAAGTTTTCATTTTTAAGCTACATTTAATTTTCAGTTAGTTAACCTGCATGATTTCAGTGTGAAAATGCATATCTTTCAAATCTTTCAAATGCAAAGGTTTTCGTTTTCACACTGAAAATCCTGCATTTCAACAGTGTTCCTAACTAAAAAGTTAGAAACACTGTTGAAATGCAGGATTTTCAGTGTGAACATGAAAATCTTTGCAATAAGCGTGATTTTCACTGTTGCGTCTTGCAAATCTAGATACTTTGCAATAGCTTTTAAAGTTTTCATTTTCAAGCTACATTTAATTTTCAGTTAGTTAACCTGCATGATTTCAGTGTAAAAATGCAAATCTTTCAAATCTTTCAAATGCAAAGATTTTCGTTTTCACACTGAAAATCCTGCATTTCAACAGTTTTTCTAACTAAAAAGTTAGAAACACTGTTGAAATGCAGGATTTTCAGTGTGAAAACGAAAATCTTTGCAATAAGCGTGATTTTCACTGTTGCGTTTTGCAAATCTAGATACTTTGCAATAGCTTTTAAAGTTTTCATTTTCAAGCTACATTTAATTTTCAGTTAGTTAACCTGCATGATTTCAGTGTGAAAATGCAAATCTTTCAAATCTTTCAAATGCAAAGATTTTCGTTTTCACACTGAAAATCCTGCATTTCAACAGTTTTTCTAACTAAAAAGTTAGAAACACTGTTGAAATGCAGGATTTTCAGTGTGAAAACGAAAATCTTTGCAATAAGCGTGATTTTCACTGTTGCGTTTTGCAAATCTAGATACTTTGCAATAGCTTTTAAAGTTTTCATTTTCAAGCTGCATGATTTCAGTGTGAAAATGCAAATCTTTCAAATCTTTCAAATGCAATGATTTTCGTTTTCACACTGAAAATCCTGCATTTCAACAGTTTTTCTAACTAAAAAGTTAGAAACACTGTTGAAATGCAGGATTTTCAGTGTGAAAACGAAAATCTTTGCAATAAGCGTGATTTTCACTGTTGCGTTTTGCAAATCTAGATACTTTGCAATAGCTTTTAAAGTTTTCATTTTCAAGCTGCATGATTTCAGTGTGAAAATGCAAATCTTTCAAATTTTTCAAATGCAGATTTTCGTTTTCACACTGAAAATCCAGCATTTCAACAGTGTTCCTAACTAAAAAGTTAGAAACACTGTTGAAATTCAGGATTTTCAGTGTGAACATGAAAATCTTTGCAATAAGCGTGATTTTCACTGTTGCGTCTTGCAAATCTAGATACTTTGCAATAGCTTTTAAAGTTTTCATTTTCAAGCTACATTTAATTTTCAGTTAGTTAACCTGCATGATTTCAGTGTGAAAATTCAAATGTTGAAAATTTTTCAAATGCAGATTTTCGTTTTCACACTAAAAATCCAGCATTTCAACAGTGTTTCTAACTAAAAAGTTAGAAACACTGTTGAAATTCAGGATTTTCAGAGTGAACACGAAAATCTTTTCAATAAGCATGATTTTCACTGTTGCGTTTTGCAAATCTAGATACTTTGCAATAGCTCTTTAAGTTTTCATTTTCAAGCTACATTTAATCTTCAGTTAACTAACCTGCATGATTTCAGTGTGAAAATGCAAATCTTTCAAATGCAAAGATTTTCGTTTTCACACTGAAAATCCTGCATTTCAACAGTTTTTCTAACTAAAAAGTTAGAAACACTGTTGAAATGCAGGATTTTCAGTGTGAAAACGAAAATCTTTGCAATAAGCGTGATTTTCACTGTTGCGTTTTGCAAATCTAGATACTTTGCAATAGCTTTTAAAGTTTTCATTTTCAAGCTGCATGATTTCAGTGTGAAAATGCATATCTTTCAAATCTTTCAAATGCAAAGGTTTTCGTTTTCACACTGAAAATCCTGCATTTCAACAGTGTTCCTTACTAAAAAGTTAGAAACACTGTTGAAATGCAGGATTTTCAGTGTGAAAACGAAAATCTTTGCAATAAGCGTGATTTTCACTGTTGCGTCTTGCAAATCTAGATACTTTGCAATAGCTTTTAAAGTTTTCATTTTCAAGCTACATTTAATTTTCAGTGTGAAAATGCAAATCTTTCAAATTTTTCAAATGCAGATTTTCGTTTTCACACTGAAAATCCTGCATTTCAACAGTTTTTCTAACTAAAAAGTTAGAAACACTTGAAATTCAGGATTTTCAGTGTGAACACGAAAATCTTTGCAATAAGCGTGATTTTCACTGTTGCGTTTTGCAAATCTAGATACTTTGCAATAGCTTTTAAAGTTTTCATTTTCAAGCTACATTTAATTTTCAGTTAACTAACTGCATGATTTCAGTGTGAAAATGCAAATGTTGAAAATTTTTC
Organism: Sepiola atlantica; assembly: GCA_963556195.1. Lineage (NCBI taxonomy): Eukaryota > Metazoa > Mollusca > Cephalopoda > Sepiida > Sepiolidae > Sepiola > Sepiola atlantica. Next base: position 66,944,624 of record OY744535.1, read on the forward strand.
AAATGCAGATTTTCGTTTTCACACTAAAAATCCAGCATTTCAACAGTGTTTCTAACTAAAAAGTTAGAAACACTGTTGAAATTCAGGATTTTCAGAGTGAACACGAAAATCTTTTCAATAAGCATGATTTTCACTGTTGCGTTTTGCAAATCTAGATACTTTGCAATAGCTTTTAAAGTTTTCATTTTCAAGCTACATTTAATTTTCAGTTAGTTAACCTGCATGATTTCAGTGTGAAAATGCAAATCTTTCAAATCTTTCAAATGCAAAGATTTTCGTTTTCACACTGAAAATCCTGCATTTCAACAGTTTTTCTAACTAAAAAGTTAGAAACACTGTTGAAATGCAGGATTTTCAGTGTGAAAACGAAAATCTTTGCAATAAGCGTGATTTTCACTGTTGCGTTTTGCAAATCTATATACTTTGCAATAGCTTTTAAAGTTTTCATTTTCAAGCTGCATGATTTCAGTGTGAAAATGCAAATCTTTCAAATCTTTCAAATGCAAAGATTTTCGTTTTCACACTGAAAATCCTGCATTTCAACAGTTTTTCTAACTAAAAAGTTAGAAACACTGTTGAAATGCAGGATTTTCAGTGTGAAAACGAAAATCTTTGCAATAAGCGTGATTTTCACTGTTGCGTTTTGCAAATCTAGATACTTTGCAATAGCTTTTAAAGTTTTCATTTTCAAGCTACATTTAATTTTCAGTTAGTTTACCTGCATGATTTCAGTGTAAAAATGCAAATGTTGAAAATTTTTCAAATGCAAAGATTTTCGTTTTCACACTGAAAATCCTGCATTTCAACAGTTTTTCTAACTAAAAAGTTAGAAACACTGTTGAAATGCAGGATTTTCAGTGTGAAAACGAAAATCTTTGCAATAAGCGTGATTTTCACTGTTGCGTTTTGCAATAGCTTTTAAAGTTTTCATTTTCAAGCTGCATGATTTCAGTGTGAAAATGCAAATCTTTCAAATCTTTCAAATGCAAAGATTTTCGTTTTCACACTGAAAATCCTGCATTTCAACAGTTTTTCTAACTAAAAAGTTAGAAACACTGTTGAAATGCAGGATTTTCAGTGTGAAAACGAAAATCTTTGCAATAAGCGTGATTTTCACTGTTGCGTTTTGCAAATCTAGATACTTTGCAATAGCTTTTAAAGTTTTCATTTTCAAGCTACATTTAATTTTCAGTTAGTTAACCTGCATGATTTCAGTGTGAAAATGCAAATCTTTCAAATCTTTCAAATGCAAAGATTTTCGTTTTCACACTGAAAATCCTGCATTTCAACAGTTTTTCTAACTAAAAAGTTAGAAACACTGTTGAAATGCAGGATTTTCAGTGTGAAAACGAAAATCTTTGCAATAAGCGTGATTTTCACTGTTGCGTTTTGCAAATCTAGATACTTTGCAATAGCTTTTAAAGTTTTCATTTTCAAGCTGCATGATTTCAGTGTGAAAATGCAAATCTTTCAAATCTTTCAAATGCAATGATTTTCGTTTTCACACTGAAAATCCTGCATTTCAACAGTTTTTCTAACTAAAAAGTTAGAAACACTGTTGAAATGCAGGATTTTCAGTGTGAAAACGAAAATCTTTGCAATAAGCGTGATTTTCACTGTTGCGTTTTGCAAATCTAGATACTTTGCAATAGCTTTTAAAGTTTTCATTTTCAAGCTACATTTAATTTTCAGTTAGTTAACCTGCATGATTTCAGTGTGAAAATGCAAATCTTTCAAATTTTTCAAATGCAGATTTTCGTTTTCACACTGAAAATCCAGCATTTCAACAGTGTTCCTAACTAAAAAGTTAGAAACACTGTTGAAATTCAGGATTTTCAGTGTGAACATGAAAATCTTTGCAATAAGCGTGATTTTCACTGTTGCGTCTTGCAAATCTAGATACTTTGCAATAGCTTTTAAAGTTTTCATTTTCAAGCTACATTTAATTTTCAGTTAGTTAACCTGCATGATTTCAGTGTGAAAATTCAAATGTTGAAAATTTTTCAAATGCAGATTTTCGTTTTCACACTAAAAATCCAGCATTTCAACAGTGTTTCTAACTAAAAAGTTAGAAACACTGTTGAAATTCAGGATTTTCAGAGTGAACACGAAAATCTTTTCAATAAGCATGATTTTCACTGTTGCGTTTTGCAAATCTAGATACTTTGCAATAGCTCTTTAAGTTTTCATTTTCAAGCTACATTTAATCTTCAGTTAACTAACCTGCATGATTTCAGTGTGAAAATGCAAATCTTTCAAATGCAAAGATTTTCGTTTTCACACTGAAAATCCTGCATTTCAACAGTTTTTCTAACTAAAAAGTTAGAAACACTGTTGAAATGCAGGATTTTCAGTGTGAAAACGAAAATCTTTGCAATAAGCGTGATTTTCACTGTTGCGTTTTGCAAATCTAGATACTTTGCAATAGCTTTTAAAGTTTTCATTTTCAAGCTGCATGATTTCAGTGTGAAAATGCATATCTTTCAAATCTTTCAAATGCAAAGGTTTTCGTTTTCACACTGAAAATCCTGCATTTCAACAGTGTTCCTTACTAAAAAGTTAGAAACACTGTTGAAATGCAGGATTTTCAGTGTGAAAACGAAAATCTTTGCAATAAGCGTGATTTTCACTGTTGCGTCTTGCAAATCTAGATACTTTGCAATAGCTTTTAAAGTTTTCATTTTCAAGCTACATTTAATTTTCAGTGTGAAAATGCAAATCTTTCAAATTTTTCAAATGCAGATTTTCGTTTTCACACTGAAAATCCTGCATTTCAACAGTTTTTCTAACTAAAAAGTTAGAAACACTTGAAATTCAGGATTTTCAGTGTGAACACGAAAATCTTTGCAATAAGCGTGATTTTCACTGTTGCGTTTTGCAAATCTAGATACTTTGCAATAGCTTTTAAAGTTTTCATTTTCAAGCTACATTTAATTTTCAGTTAACTAACTGCATGATTTCAGTGTGAAAATGCAAATGTTGAAAATTTTTCAAATGCAGATTTTCGTTTTCACACTAAAAATCCAGCATTTCAACAGTGTTAGAAACACTGTTGAAATTCAGGATTTTCAGTGTGAAAACGAAAATCTTTGCAATAAGCGTGATGTTCACTGTTGCGTTTTGCAAATCTAGATACTTTGCAATAGCTTTTAAAGTTTTCATTTTCAAGCTACATTTAATTTTCAGTTAGTTAACCTGCATGATTTCAGTGTGAAAATGCAAATGTTGAAAATTTTTCAAATGCAGATTTTCGTTTTCACACTAAAAATCCAGTATTTCAACAGTGTTTCTAACTAAAAAGTTAGAAACACTGTTGAAATTCAGGATTTTCAGAGTGAACACGAAAATCTTTTCAATAAGCATGATTTTCACTGTTGCGTTTTGCAAATCTAGATACTTTGCAATAGCTTTTAAAGTTTTCATTTTCAAGCTACATTTAATTTTCAGTTAGTTAACCTGCATGATTTCAGTGTGAAAATGCAAATCTTTCAAATCTTTCAAATGCAAAGATTTTCGTTTTCACACTGAAAATCCTGCATTTCAACAGTTTTTCTAACTAAAAAGTTAGAAACACTGTTGAAATGCAGGATTTTCAGTGTGAAAACGAAAATCTTTGCAATAAGCGTGATTTTCACTGTTGCGTTTTGCAAATCTAGATACTTTGCAATAGCTTTTAAAGTTTTCATTTTCAAGCTACATTTAATTTTCAGTTAGTTTACCTGCATGATTTCAGTGTAAAAATGCAAATGTTGAAAATTTTTCAAATGCAAAGATTTTCGTTTTCACACTGAAAATCCTGCATTTCAACAGTTTTTCTAACTAAAAAGTTAGAAACACTGTTGAAATGCAGGATTTTCAGTGTGAAAACGAAAATCTTTGCAATAAGCGTGATTTTCACTGTTGCGTTTTGCAATAGCTTTTAAAGTTTTCATTTTCAAGCTGCATGATTTCAGTGTGAAAATGCAAATCTTTCAAATCTTTCAAATGCAAAGATTTTCGTTTTCACACTGAAAATCCTGCATTTCAACAGTTTTTCTAACTAAAAAGTTAGAAACACTGTTGAAATGCAGGATTTTCAGTGTGAAAACGAAAATCTTTGCAATAAGCGTGATTTTCACTGTTGCGTTTTGCAAATCTAGATACTTTGCAATAGCTTTTAAAGTTTTCATTTTCAAGCTACATTTAATTTTCAGTGTGAAAATGCAAATCTTTCAAATTTTTCAAATGCAGATTTTCGTTTTCACACTGAAAATCCTGCATTTCAACAGTTTTTCTAACTAAAAAGTTAGAAACACTGTTGAAATTCAGGATTTTCAGTGTGAACACGAAAATCTTTGCAATAAGCGTGATTTTCACTGTTGCGTTTTGCAAATCTAGATACTTTGCAATAGCTTTTAAAGTTTTCATTTTTAAGCTACATTTAATTTTCAGTTTGTTAACCTGCATGATTTCAATGTGAAAATGCATATCTTTCAAATCTTTCAAATGCAAAGGTTTTCGTTTTCACACTGAAAATCCTGCATTTCAACAGTGTTCCTAACTAAAAAGTTAGAAACACTGTTGAAATGCAGGATTTTCAGTGTGAACATGAAAATCTTTGCAATAAGCGTGATTTTCACTGTTGCGTCTTGCAAATCTAGATACTTTGCAATAGCTTTTAAAGTTTTCATTTTCAAGCTACACTGTTGTAGAAACACTGTTGAAATGCAGGATTTTCAATGTGAAAACGAAAATCTTTGCAATAAGCGTGATTTTCACTGTCGCGTTTTGCAAATCTAGATACTTTGCAATAGCTTTTAAAGTTTTCATTTTCAAGCTACATTTAATTTTCAGTTAGTTAACCTGCATGATTTCAGTGTGAAAATGCAAATCTTTCAAATCTTTGATAGATAATTATGATGACATGATGTCATTACAATGACAATATAATGACGATTACATGATGTCATTAAAATGACAATATCATGATGATGACATGAGCTAATTACAATGACAATATTATGATGATCACATGATGTCATGAGAATGTCAAGATAATGATAATGACATTATTTCATGACAATGACACTATCATCATGTAAAATGATGTCATGAAGATCACATAATGACATAATGACAATGACAATATCATTATGATGACATGATTTAAGAACAATAACAATATTATGATAGTCACATGATGTCATGACAATGACAATATTATGATGATCACATGAAGTCATGAGATTGACAAGATAATAATAATGACATGATGTCATGACAATGACAATAGAATGATGATAACATGATGCTATGAGAATTACAAGATAATGATATTAACATGATGTCATGAAAATGACAATATCATGATGATGACATGATGTCATTACAATGACAATATCATGATTATGACATGATATCATGACAATGACAATATCATAATAATTACATGATATCATTACAATGACAATATCATTATGATGACATGACAATGACAATATAATTATGATCACATGATGTCATGACGATGACAATATTGTTGATGATCACATCAAGTCATGAGAATGACAAGATAATAATAATGACATGATTTCATGACAATGTCAATATCAGGATGATCATGTTGTCATGACAATGACAATATTATGATGATCACATGATGCTATGAGAATGATAAGATAATTATAATGACATGATGTCATGACAATGACAATATCATGATGATTAAATGATGTCATGTCAATGACAATATCAGATAATACATGTCAAGACAATGACAATAGTATGATGATGACATGATGTCATGACATGAACAATATCATTATGATCACATGATGTCAGGACCATGACAATATCATGATTACAAAATGATGACAATGCTATGAGAATGATAAGATAATGATAATGATTAAATAATGTCATGTCAATGACAATATCAGATAATACATGTCAAGACAATGACAATAGTATGATGATGACATGATGTCATGACAATGACAATATCATGATGATCACATGATGTTAGGACCATGACAATATCATGATTACAAAATGATGACAATGCTATGAGAATGATAAGATAATGATAATGACATGATGTCATGACAATGACAATATCATAGTTATCACATGATGTCATTACAATTACAATATCATTATGATCACATGATGTCAATGACAATATTATGATTATCACATGATGTCATAAGAATAAAAATATAATGATGACATTATGTAATGACAATGACAAATCTTTATGATCACATAATGTCATGACAATGACAATATTATGATAATCACATGATTTCATGACAATTACAATATTATGATGATCATAGTATGTCATGAGAATGACAAGATCATGAGATTATGACATTATATCATGACAATGACAATTATCATGATGATTACATAATGTCATGACAATGGCAATATCATGATTATTACATGATGTCATGACAATGACAATATCATGATGAAATAATGTCATGTCAATGACAATATCTCGATGATGACATGATGTCATTACAATGACAAGATAATGTTAATGACATATCATGACAAATTACAAAATTATGATATCACATGACAATGACAATATCATGATGCTAGTAGAATGACATAATCATTATAATTACATGATGTCCTGACAATGACAATATCATAATGATGAAATGATGTCATGACAATGACAATACGATGATAATTACATGATGTTATGACAATGCCAATATCATGATGATTACAAGATGTTATGACAATGACAATATTATTATAATCCCACGATGTCATGACAGTTACAATATCATGATGATCACATGATGTCATGACAATGACACTATTATGATTATCCCATGATGTCATGAGAATTACAAGATAATGATGATGACATGATGTCATTACAAGACAATATCATGACGATGACATGATGTCCTTAAAATTACAATATTATGATGAACATGATGTAATGACAATGACAATATTATGATGATCACATGATGTCATGAGAATGTCAAGATAATGATAATGACATGATGTCCTGACAATGATAATATCATGATGATCATGATGTAAAATTATGTCATGAAGATCACATGAGATCATGACAATGACAATATTATGATGATAACATGAAGTCATGAGAATTACAAAATAATAATAATGAAATGATGTCATGACAATGAGAATATCATGATGATGACATGATGTCATGACAATATCTATATAATGATGACGATATGATGTCATTACAATGACAATATCATGATGATAACATGATGTCATGACTATGACAATATCATCATGATGACATGATATAATAACAATGAAAATATCATGATGATGACATGATGTAATGACAATGACAATATCATGATGATGACATGATGTCATGACAGTGACTATATCATGATGATCACATGATGTCATGACAATGACAATATTATGATGATCACATGATTTCATGACAATGACAAAACAATTATAATGACATGATTTCATGACAATTGTAATATCATGATGATTACATCATGTCATGATAATGGCCATATCATGATGAGCAGATGATTTCAGTACCATTACAATATAATTATGATGAAATAAGGTTATGACAATGACAATACGATAATGATCACATGATGTTATGACAATGCCAATATCATGATGATCCCATGATGTCATGACAATGACAATATCATGATGATCACATGATGTCATGATCATGACAATAACATGATGATGAAATGATGTCATGACAATGACCATATAATAGTGATCACATGATGTCATTACAATGACAATATCATGATGATAACATGATGTCATGACAATGACAATATTATGATGATCACATGATGTCATGAGAATCACAAGATAATAATAATGACATAATGTAATGACAATGACAAGATTATGATAATGACATCAAATCATGACAATGACAATATCATGATGATATGATTTCATGATGATGACATCATGCCATGACAATGACAAGATAATGATTATTACATGATATCATGACAATTACAATATTATGCTATCACATGATGTCATGACAATTACAATATCATGATGATCACATGATATTATGACAATGACAAGATAATAATGATGGCATGATGTCATGACAATAACTATATTATAATGATGACTTGATGTCATGACAGTGACAATACGATGATCACATGATGTCAGGGGAATTACAATATTATGATGATCACATGAGAATGACAAAATAACGAAGATGACATTATATCATAACAATGACAATATCAGTATGATTACATGATGTTCTAACAATGACAACATCATGATTAGGACATGATGTCATGACAATTACAATATTATGATGATCACATGATGTTGTGAGAATGTCAGGATAATTATAATGACATGATTTCATGACAATGACAATACCATGATGATCATGATTATGAAATGATATCATTACAATTACAATACCATTAAGATAACATGATGTCATGACAATGACAATATGATGATGATCACATGATGTCATGACAATGACAATATTATGATGATCACATGATGTCATGAGAATTACCAGATAATAATAATGACAAGAGTTCATGACGATGAGAATATTATGATGATAACATGATACTGTGAGAATGATAAGATAATGATAATGACATGATGTCATGCCAATGACAATATCATGATGATGACATTATGTCATGACAATAACCATATCATTATGATGACATGATGTCTTTACAATGACATTATCATGATGATGGTTTGATGTCATGACAATGACAATATCATGATGATGACATGATGTCATGAGAATAACAATATCATTATAATGACATGATATAATGACATATACAATATCATGATGATCACATAATGTCATGACAATGACAATATTATGATGATCAAATGATGTAATGAGACTTACAAGATAATTATAATAACATGATCTCATGACAATGACAATATCATGATGATGAAATGATTTCATGACAATGACAATATCATGATGATGACATGATATCATGACAATGACAATATAATGATGATCACAGGATTTTATTAGAATGAAAACATAATGATAAAGACATGATGTCATGACAATGACGATATCATAATCATGACATGATTTCATGACAATGATTATATCATGATGATCACATGATGTCATGACAATAACAACATCATAATGATTACTTGATATCATAACAATGACACATGATGTCATTACAATGACAATATCATGATCACATGATGTCATGACAATGACAATATCATGATGATCACATGATATCATGACAATGACAAGATAATGATGATGACATTATGTGATGTCATGAAAATGACTATATCATGATGATGATATGAGGTCATGAGAATGAGTATATTATGATGATCATGACAATGACAATATCATAAAGATAACATGACAATATCATGATAATCACATATCATGACCATGACAATATCATGATGAGGAAATGATGTCATGACAATATCATAGTGATCACATGATGTCATTACAATGACAATATCATGATTATCTCATGATGTCATGACAATGACATGATGATCACATGATATCATGACAATGACAATATCATTATGATTACATCATGTCATGACAATGACAAGTTAATGATTATTACATGATTTCATGACTATTACATTATTATGATATCACATGATATAATGACAATTACAATATAATGATGATCACATGCAATCATGTCATTGACAAGATAATAATGATGACATGATGTCATGACAATAACAATATCATAATGATTACTTGATGTCATTACAGTGACAATATCATGATGATCACATAGTGTCATAACAATTAAAATATTATGATGATCACATGATGTCATGAGAATGACAAAATAACGATGATGACATGATATCATAACAATGAAAATATCATGATGATGACATGATGTAATGACAATGACATGATGATGGCCTGATTTCATGACAATGACAATATCATGATGATTACATGTTATCATGACAATGACAATATAATGATGATCACAGGATTTTATGAGAATGACATTTTATTGTAATGACATTATGTCATGACAATGACGATATAATTATACTGACATAATTTCATTACAATGAAACTATCATGATGATCACATGATGTCATGACAGTGACAAGATAATGATGATTAAATGATGTCATGACAATATGATGATGATAAGATGTCATGACAGTGACAACATCATGATGATCACATGAGTCATGACAATTACAATATTATGATGATCACATGATGTCATGAGAATGTCAGGATAATGATAATTACATGATATCATAACAATTACTATATCATGATGATCATGATGATTAAATGATATAATGACAATGACAATATCATGATGATTACATGATGCCATGACAATGGCAATATCATGATGATCACATGATGTCATGAAGATGACAATATCATGATGATCACATGAAGTCATGAGAATTACAAGATAATAATAATGACATTATGTCATGACAATAACAATATCATGATGATGACATGATGTCATGACAATGACAATATCATTATCATGACATGATGTCATGGCAATGACAATATCATGATGATCACATGTCAATGCAATGACAAGATAATGATGATGACATTATGTGATATCATGAAAATGACTATATCATGATGACATGAGGTCATGACAATGAGAATATCATGATGATTATAATGATGAAACTATGTCATGACAATGACAATATCATTAAGATAACATGATGATGACATCATGTTATTTTAATGACAATTACAATATCATGATGATGACATGATGTCATTACAATTACATTATGATGATCACATGAAGTCATGAGAATGACAAGATAATAATAATAAAATGATGTCATGACAATGATAATATAATGATGATCACATGATTTCATGACAATGACAATATTATGATGATCACAGATGCTTTGAGAATGATAAGATAATGATAATGACATGATGTCATGCCAATGACAATATCATGATGATGACATGATGTCATGACAATAACCATATCATGATGATTACATGATGTCATGACAATGATAATATCATGATGATGACATGATGTCATGACAATGAAAATATCATAATGATGACATTATATCATGACAATTAAAATATCATGATGATCACATGATGTCATGACAATGACAATATTATGATTATCACATGATGTCATGACAATGACAATATAATAATGATTATTACATGATGTCATGACAATAACAATATAATGATGATAACATGATATCATGACAATGACAAGATAATAATGGTGACATGATGTCATGGGAATGAAAATATAATGATGATGACATGATGTCATGAAAATGACAAAATAACGATGATGACATGATATCATAACAATGACAATATCATGATGATGAAATGATACCATGGAGATAACATGATGTCATGACAATGACAATATCATGATGATCTCCTGGTGTCATGACAATGACAATATTATGATGATCACATGATGTCTTGAGAATGATCAGATAATAATAATGACATGATGTCATGACAATAATAATCGCACGATGATCACATGATGTCATGACAATGACAATATTATGACGATCACATGATGCTATGAGAATGATAAGATAATGATAATGACATGATGTCATGCAATTGACAATATCATGATGTTTACATGATGTCATGACAATGACAATATCATTATGATGACATTATTACAATAACCATATCATGATGATTACATGATGTCATAACAATGACAATATCATGATGATTACATGATGTCATGACAATGACAATATCATTATGATGACATTATTTCATGACATATACAATATCATGATGATCACATGATGTTATGACAATGACAATATTATGATGATCATTTGATTTCATGTTACAAGATAATTATAATTACATGATGTAATTACAATGACAATATCATGATGATGACATGTTATGACAATGACAATATATATATATCACATGATCTTATGAGAATGACAAGAAAATGATAATGACATGATGTCATGGCAATGACGATATCATTATCATGACATGATTTCATGACAATGACCATATCATGATGATCACATGATGTCATGACAATGAAAATATCATAATGATGACATGACATCATGACAATAAAAATATCATGATGATCACATGATGTCATGACAATGACAATATTATGATTATCACATGATGTCATGACAATTACAATATAATAATGATCACATGATATCATGACAATGACAATATTATGATGATCACATGATGCTATGACAATTATCATATAATGATGATTACATGATGTGAGGACAAGCACAATATCATGATGATGATATTATGTCATGACATTGACAATATCATGATCATGACATGATGTCATTACATTGACGATAACATTATGATGACATAATATCATGACAATTACAATATCAGTATGATCACATGATGTCATGACAATTTAAATATCATGATGATCACATGATATCATGACCATGACAATATCATGGTGAGTAAATGATGTCATGATAATAACAATATCATAGTAATCACATGATGTCATTACAATGACAATATCATGATGATCACATGATGTAATGACAATGACAAATCATTATGATAACATGATGTCATGACAATGAAAATATTATGATGATGACATGATGTAATTACAATGACAATATGATGATAATGACATGAAATCATGACAATGACAATATCATAATGATGACATATCATGACAATTAAAATATCATGATGATCACATGATATCATGACAATGACAATATTATGATGATCACATGATGTCATGAGACTTACAAGATAATGATAATGACAATATTATGATGATCACATGATTTTATGAGAATGACAAGATAATGATCATGAAATGATGTAATTACAATGACGATATTATTATCATAACATGATGTCATGACAATTACAATATCATGATGATCACATGATGTCACGACAATTACAATATCATGATGATCATATGATGTCATGACAATATGACAATGATGCCATGACAATAACAAGATAATGAGGATGACATGATGTCATGACAATGACAATTTTTATGATGATGACATGATGTCCTGGCAGTGACAATATAATCATAATCACATGATGTCATGACAAAACAATATTGTGATGATCACATGATGTCATGAGAATGACAAGATTAGTATAATGACATAATGTCATAACAATTGTAATGTCATGATGATCACATGATGTCGTGACAACTACAATATCATGATGATGACATGATGTCATGACAATGACAATATCATGATGATCACATGGTGTCATTACAATGACAATATCATGATCATCACATGATGTCATGACAATGACACAAGAATGATGATCACATATCATGACAATGACAATATCATGATTATCACATGATTTTATGACAATCACAATATCATGAAAATGACAACATCATGATGATCACATGATGTAATGACAATGACAATACAATTATCATGACATGATGTCATGACAATTATCATGATGATCACATTACAATGTCATGACAATGACAATATCATGATGATCACATGATGTCATAACAATGACACAAGAATGATGTTCACATGATATCATGACAATGACAATATCATGATGATGACGTGATATCATGACAAATGTTAGATTTTCATTTGTAAACAGTGTTAAACTGCATGATCTTCAGTGTAAAAACGACAATCTTTAACATAGGCTTTCAAATGGTCGATTTTTAGTTGGAAAACGCAGAAAACTGCATGATTTTCAGTGTGAAAACGCAAATCTAGATACTTTGCAATAGCTTTCAAAGTTTTCATTTTCAAATCTAGATACTTTGCAATAGGCTTTTATAGGGTTAATTTTCAGTTAGGAAATGTTTGATTTTTAGTTGGAAAACGCAGATCTTTACAATAGGCTTTCAAATGTTTTATTTTTAGTTGGAAACCGTTATACTTTCAAAACTACATAATTTTCAGTGTAAGAAACAGTGTTTAACTGCTTGATTTTCAGTGTGACAAAATAATGACAATACCATGATGTCATGACAATTACAATGTCATTATGATGACATTATGTCATTACAATGACAATATAATTATGATGACATGATGTCATGATAATGACAATATTATGATGATCACATGATGTCATGAGAATTACAAGATCATGATAATGACATGATGCCATGACAATTACAATATCATGATGATGACATGATGTCATGACAATGAAAATATCATGTATCTCACATGATATTTTGACTATGACAAATAATGATTATGACATGATGTCATGATAATGACAATATCATGATGATGACATGATGTCATGACAAGGACAATATCATGATGATGACATGAATTCATGACAATGATAATATGATGATTATCACATGATGTCATGACAATGTCAATATCATGACGAGATGATGTCATGTCAATGACAATATCATGATGATGACATGATGTTATGATAATGACAAGATGATATCATGACAATGACAATATCATGAGATCACATGATGTCATGACAATATCATGATGATCACATGATGTCATAACAATGAAAATATCATGATTGTCACATGATGCATGAGAATGAAAATATCATGATGATCACATAATGTCATGACAATGACAATATTATGATGATCACATGATGTCATGAGAATTACAAGATAATGATGATTACATGATGTCATGACAATGAAAATATGATGATGACATGATGTCATGACAATGACAATATCATGATGATGACATGATGTCATGACAATTACAATATCATGATGATAACATGATGTCATGACAATATCACAATGATGTCATGACAATGACAATATCATGATGATGACATGATGTCATGACAATTACAATATCATGATGATAACATGATGTCATGACAATATCACAATGATGTCATGACAATGACAATATCATGATGATCACATGATGTCATGACAGTGACAATATAATCATGATCACATGATGTCATGACAAAACAATATTGTGATGATCACATTCATGAGAAGGAGAAGATAAGTATAATGACATAATGTCATAACAATGGTAATGTCATGACAATATCATGATGAAATGATGTCATGAAAATGACAACATCATGATGATCGCATGATGTAATGACAATATAATTATCATGACATGATGTCATGACAATTACAATATCATGATGATATGATGTCATGACAATGACACATGAATGATGATCACATGATGTCATGACAATATCATGATAATGACGTGATATCATGACAATGATAATATCATGAGATCACATCATGTCATGACAATATCATGATGATCACCTGTCATAACAATGAAAATATCATGATTGTCATGAGAATGACAATATCATGATGATCACATTATGTCATGACAATGACAATATTATGATGATCACATGATGTCATGAGAATTACAAGATAATGATGATTACATGATGTCATGACAATGACAATATCATGATGAGGACATGATGTCATGACAATTACAAGCTCATGATGATGACATGATGTCACGACAATTACAATATCATGATGATAACATGATGTCATGAAAATATCACAATGATGTCATGACAATGACAAGATAATGAGGATGACATGATGTCATGACAATGACAATATCATGATGATCACATGATGTCATGACAAAAAATATTGTGATGATCACATTCATGAGAAGGACATAATGTCATAACAATGGTAATGTCATGATGATCACATGATGTCATGACAATATGATGATGATTACATGATGTCATGAAAATGACATCATGATGATCACATGATGTAATGACAATATAATTATCATGACATGATGTCATGACAATTACAATATCATGATGATCACATGATGTCATGACAATGACACAAGAATGATGATCACATGATATCATGACAATGACAATATCATGATAATGACGTGATATCATGACAATAACAATATCATGATGATCACATGATGTCATGACAATGACAAGATAATGATAATTACAATGCATGATTTTCAATGTGAAAACGAAAATCTTTACAATAGACTTTCAAATGTTTTACTTTTTAGTTAGAACACCTGTAAAACTGCATGATTTTCAGTGTTAAAACGCAAATCTTGATACTTTGCAATAGTTTTAAAATTTTTCATTTTCAAATCTTACAATCTACTTTTCAATGTTTAATTTTAAGTTAGGAACAGTTTTTAAATGCATGATTTTCAGTTGCGTTTGCAAATTAGTTTACAGTCTCAAAAAGTTGGAATGGTCCTGTAGTGGTGGATCATTTTCATATGAAAAACTATCCCAACTGTTTTGCCCCCAAAATTAGAATCTAATTTTTTTAAATATAGATCAAGAAAGTTCAATTCCTGCACGTAACAATTATGTATAGAAACAGCTTTTGTGAGAACAACAACAATCGTATATAAGTTTAAAACAGTTATGTTTGTGAGAAAAAATGAGAGCATATATATCAGTTCAGAAAGGAGGAAGTTAATATATGTTTCTGCGCCCACCTCAATTCTGGCTCTTGTCGAAATGTAGTCCAAGATAGTTGGTAACGGCCGTCGTGGGATTTTTCTTAGAAACATCCAGCCGCAGATTAAAAAGGTGGGACAACAGCGTGCAAGCGTTTTTATGGGCTAACTCATGTGACCCCTCAGGGGTTGGGATGCCTGACAGCCAATCAGTGAGGGGGACGTTAATAAATTCCAATATTTATTCTTTATTGAAACACGTTATGTGAGTCGATTTTTTTTTTTTGTGAATTTCGAATGTTCTTTCTTTTCATCGATATTCGTGTTATGCTCACTCGATTTCCGTGTTGTAACATGGAAAAAGCATCTACACCGTCACACAGTTATAAACTTTTCACTAAATATTTCTAATGATTAATGTCTTAAGTGTTTACTTTCGGCAGCCTCGCTTCCCTTTTGTTATTTTGTCATTCGATGTGCGATGTTTCTGATAAATTGCTGTTTTCTATCATATGATTTTTTTCCCTTGTCCGGAGCGATTTCCATTGTGTTACAATTACTTCTTCCGGAAACAAAAGTTTACAGAACCAATGTTCTGTAAACTTTTGTTTCCGGCACCACTTGAAATCGAAATCGTGTGAATTTATTATCTTTATTACAACTATTATTATTAAAACTGGTTTGCCTGATAGAAAATGCAGTTTGGTTTTTGAATTTGTCAATCAATTTGTTTATCTTTATTTTTTTTTAATACTTATGTTTATCGAAGATAATTTAAACACTTTAATTTAATTTAAAATGTAATGTAACTTAACACAACTATCAAAAATATATCCTTAAAATTATAAACTTTAAATTCTCTTCAATAAAGTGTTTGTTTGCATTAAAAGGATGACAAATGACAAAAGATTTCATTCATCTTTGTGTTTTTCTCACTGCATTTATCGCTGAATAATTTATCCATGTTTGGATCTATTCAAAAAGATTTAAGAACCAGATTTAAAGTAACAACATTTTTATTACGAAGCTGAAAATTAAAATCCTAAAATAAATTGGTTAGAAGGAAATCAAAGTTGCATATTCGAATATGCAACTTTCATTTCCTATTTAATAATTCAATTAAGGAATAATTCCCTAGCAATAAAGTTGTTAACTGGAAGTTAAAGTTAAACTGGAAGTTATTTTATTGTTTCAGAAGAAACCTCAAAAAGATAAAATACAGTGAACATTTAATTTAATTGCTCAGAAAAGAAACACATTTTGTTTCTTTTTTTACAAAGAAAATCACCCCATCCTTTACTTTAATAAATAAAACACGGTTTAATCAACTGAATCTTCCAAAATATATCCGAAATAGATGTTACAACAACCATACAAATCTTTTACGGGCGAGAAGCACTTATTTGGAAGCATTTGTGATGCATATATTCAACCCCCCCCCCCCCCCCCAAATTAGGAATATTCTTAGGGGAGCCCAGCTTACGTAATATATTTTAGAAGGAGCCCAGCTTACACAGGATTGTAAAATTCACCGATAAATTTACATAAGAAAAGAAAAAGACAAAAATTTGAGAATAAAACTTTAATTCCAGCGCGATGTGTGTATACCGTAAAAAATGACGAAAATAAGGGAGAAATCTTTAAAGCTCGAAAGGTTACGCTAAAAAACCATATGAAGATTATGATGATACTTTTTCTCCGCGAACAGTGACATTAAATTCAATTAGAATGTTAATGCAAATTGCAACACAATATGATTTAAAAAATCAGCATATCTAAATGCACATATAAGGATTTGAAATCGAAAATGAAAACCACTAATGTAGTCTAGTATATAGTATATAAGTCGCTATATGGCTTAAACTGGAATAATCTGTTACACACACATTTAATAGAAAATGGATTTAGCCAATCGTTGGCAGACGTTTACACACAATATGAAAAATATACAATCATCATACATATTAATCGCAACGAGGTGTAACGGAAATATGACAAATACAAAAACTATCCTGAAAAAAAAATTTAAAATGACTGACCAAGGAAAATTCAAATATTTTTTAGGCATAGAATTTAAATATGAAAATAAAACAATATACATGCATTTTTTGATATCTCCAAAGTGTATTGGAAATATTTGGATGAAAGCAATATTAATAAAATATTCAGTGAAAATAATAAATTAGCAGACGAAAAACTATACAGAGAAATAGTCGGAAGCTTAATTGTCCCAATATAAACCATATGAAAATCACATGCTATTAGCACATGAAAACCCACTACAAATAGTTTGAACATCGTAGGTTTTTGCGACGCTGATTGGGCAAACTCGAAGTTTAACGTGATTTAAAATCTCAGACCATGTATTTCGTGGAAAACACGAAAACAGCCGACGGTAGCATTGTCAACTTGCGTAGCATTGTCAACATTGAGCGATGCAACGCAGGAGGGAAAATATTTAAAAACACTCATGAAAAATTTATTAAACGAGAAAATTGATACATTCTCATTATATTATATATATATTATATATATATTGTGACAATCAGAGTGCCATTACCATAGCAAAAAATCCCGTAAATCACTAAAGATATCAGATTCCACTTCGTTAGAGACGAGATACAAAATAATACTCTAAAGTTAATTAACGTTGCAAGTGAAGAAAACAGCCGATATATTTACTAAACCAGCAAATAGATCTAGAAATGAAAAATTCAAACATTTATTGATGGGATTCTGAAAGACATTCTTTAAAGATAAATGAAAAAAAAAAGTTTAAAGCCTGAAAAGTATTACAAATAAAACTTCTTGTGATACAAGAGAGAAAAAAAAACCCTACATAATATATATATGTACACAAAAAAAAAAAGATTTTTAAAGCTTATAAATGTGAACAGTTTTTTTTCAAAAAAAAAAGAAAAAAAAAAGTTTAATAAAGTGACAAGATTTTGTCTAACAAAATGGGAAGGACAATTCCAGGGTGTGTTAAGTTAATTATAGTTCCACCTGACCAAGTAGTGACGAGGTCAGTGACTCTAATCTTAATGTTAAGCTACACGTGCCAAATTAGGCCCCAAAAGAGATTCAACTGTTTTATATTTAGTTCGCAATAAAAGTTTGTGCATGCGTATTAATTTTTCCTCATTGATTCTTGTCTTTTCTTCCTCGTCTTTGTGGTTCACTGCCTACCACTATGTCGCACTCTAACACAGAATAATAAAAATATAGTTTTTTACATAATTTTCAAACAGTTTTAAATTAAAGAATTTTCAATGACACAAATTTTTGTACTAATACACTAATTACACCAATTATCATCAATACAACTATTCGTACAACGATACAACGATAATTGACTATAATACTACCAGCAACGTTGCCGGTGATAGATATTTTGCTAAACAGGGGCAGAAGAAATTGAAAATATCTCCGAAATTGTCTTGTGTTTGAAATAAAATAAGTGCCTCATTAAACAGGGAATCATGCTGAGACAGTCCTACTTGAGAAAAGTAATATTATCTAGAGAGTAATATTATCTAGAGAGTAATATTATCTAGAGAGTAATATTATCTAGAGTGGACACTGTTTAGCCAATCATTGGGTGGTCGAATGGTGATCACTGAGAAACATCAGAATCCAAGATTTCCGGTCAGGAGTAAAAATATTCCAGGAGAGTCAGAGCCGGTCTGTGAGCAGGAGTTGGAGTTGGATGTTCAAGGTGGGAGTTTGTTTTTCTGTCGAAGCACTCTCTTGGAGCTCTTGTGTTGATTCGACTTATATATTTCTTTGGTCAGGCAAAACTCTCATTTTGTAACCTAAGAAAACGAAAATAAACCTGTTAATTGTTTTTAAACTGAAGTTGTGTTTTTTGTTTGTCAGGAGAATTCCTTTGTCGAAGCACTGACTGAATCGAACAACAGCAACCTTGGACCGGGACAACGAGTGGGACAGTACAGTTAACGCATCTTCGTTTTCAGTTGTTGGAAGAAATTTTAATGTTGATTTTCCTGTTACATTTCTTAAGTTGCATCGGACATCGCTTTAAAGAAACTCCAGGCAGGAGAAAATAAAAGAATTATAAAAGTTAATTTTGTGATGTCGGCAAAGTAATAAATTAAAAAGTATATATACCCATCCTCTACATCACACGCATTTGTTTTGCTTATTATTTTGTATGTTGCATGTGAAAAGATAGCTATTAGTTATGGACTAATAGCTATTTTTTCTTATTAAATATTTTGTGTTAAAATGTTTTTAAAAGAATTTTCCTAGCAAGCCTGGGTGTGTGTGGGGGTGTGTGTGTGTTGAATCAAATTATATTTCTTGACAATTTTAAGTGGATTTGGAAAGGTTTAATTTCAGTGCAATTACAATGTTGCACTGAAATTACATATATGGTAAATATTTCAAATTTTATAAAATCTTAATTGAAAACCATGTTTTTGAGAATAGAAAGTTTCATGGTTTTAGAAAAAAATTATTAAAATGAAAATTAAATTAATGCGGTCAATGTTAATTGTTATCAATGAGACATTAAAAAAAATCGATTGTGCGTGTTTTCCAAAATTATAGGAGAATTTTAATAGTTGGCAAACAAGAAAATTTACTTAAGATCAAGCTTGTTTTTAACAAAACAAATTTTATTCTCGCTCACAAACTCCGGTAATTTTTTTTGTCAATGAAATACACTAATTTTATCAACTTTTATAACAATAAAGTCATTTTTAAGAGTTTCAAAAATAGACCTCACTATATTATCATATGGTGGAAAACTATATTCCAAACTTTATAAAAATCTGCAAGAAGTTTAATCAAATTGATCAGCAAATTGAAATAAAACATGAATTATATGCAAATGATCAATTCATGAATTGCATGCAAATGATCAATTCATGAACAAAACATCATATAAGTTAGATTTATACCGAAAATAAAAACAGCTGTACCTACCTGGTGTTGTCTTGGTGTTTTTTGAATTTTCAATCGCCAAATACTTTGAATTTATAAATAATGTCACAGAAAGTTTACCTTATTTTTTACTATGTTAAATTTTTTTAATAGGATTTTGGTAAGTCACGTAGAGCTGAAAAACATGGACACGCGCATATGTCACAAACAATTTTATTAATATAGAGATTAATTGCTTCATTATTTTTAAAAACTTTTTTTTATATAAAACACAAACGCAAATAGTTTGGACAGTTCTTTATTATAAATCTATTGAAGAGATCATCTGATCTTCAAGGTATGCGAGGTATACAAACCTATGTGACCTCCACCATTTTGGGAAAGGTTTCAATACTAATCAGTCTCTTTTGTTGCGCAATGGTCTGACCTGCTGTATTTATTGTCAATTGTTATTATTAGATTATTATTGATCTTTATATGTACACATTTGTAGATTCAACAATAACGTACACATTTGTTTTTTTCTTTTAAATCAGTTTTCAACATTTTCTTCTCATGTGTTTGATGACACCAGTTTTTATCAAAGTGATTAAAAATAAAATAAAAGCAGCTTGCCGCCCATCCACAATTGTCATTTTGCCCGCAAAAATCTTTATTAATGCAAGCATCAATATTTCTAAAACAGTTTGTTTATTTATTTATTTTTTTAATGTTGCTGAAGATTTCATTTCCATTTGTTTCAATGGAAAAATAAATCCATTGATTTCCTTAACCTTCTCATAACACAAAAGATAAAAAGTTTTAACAAAATATTTCCCATCCAAGCATGCAAATAAGCACAATTTGGAATCAAGTTTTATAATAATGATTACAACAAAAGCCAAACATAAAAAATGGAAATTTCATTAAAAAACAACAAAAAACACACAAATTGAAACATACACAAAAGTACAAATAAACCACAAAATGTTTGAACAATGAAGATCTGAATGGAAAATGGCCGCTTTGTGTTCTTTAAATTTTTTACATAATTTTCATTAGACCCCCCCCCCTCGTTCAAAAGAAAGACTAAATCTGATTATGAGAACATCTATTTCTTTTTCATATCAAAATAAATGTGTCACAAGTGTTGTGTTTTCACTTTCATGGTCAGCACAGCAGTGTTTGGAATTAAAAGGAAAAAAAATATCACAATTTACTTAAAAAATGGAAAGGAAATCTTTTTTTATGTGTTTTTTTTTTAAATTTAATTTTCATTTTTATTTTATTTGTGTTTTACACAAAATATTTTTAAATAGAAACAAAAGAAAAAAATGCTTGGTTGAGTGAAAATATATTTTGGATTTTCTTGTAGTTTTCTTCTTTTTTTTGTTGCAATTATTTATAATTTGAAACATTTGCTGTAATTATTTTGCCAGTAAGCTCCCTTGAAATCAAGTGTCATTGATGAAGAAGCCTCTTAGACATTTTAATTCTCAATACTGGCTTGAAAAAAAAACTTATGTGCCTTTTGCATTGTTTTATATCATTCTTGTCAAATCCAGATTGCTTCGTTTTGGATTTCTTTTCTTTAAAAAAAATATAAATAGAGAAATAAACAAATCGACTGAATTGATTGTTAAATCGTGATTGTTACTGTAGGTTGTGACAATGATTTCAGTATCACAACTGAATAAGTACCTACAAACAGTAACAATGCAATAATATGTCACTATATAATAATAATAAAAATAAAAAAGAATTGATCTTTAAAACCTCTGCCTTTCTGATATGTCTCCAAAATAAATATTTTCAAGCTATGTTTCTTCCTTTCCTAAATATTTAAATTTTACATATTTAATATATTTTTAAAATTTAAATATTTCTTTTAATTGTAAATTAATTAAAAGTGTTAATATAGCAACAACCAATAATTTAGTATGTTTACACAATACTATTTTTATGGAATTAAATTGTTTAAACATAATAAATGATTGGTTGTTGCTATATTAACAATTTAAATTAATTTACAATTAAAAGAAATATTTAATCAAAATTTATTTCAGTTATTTTAAAATGATATTAGACTTCACTGAAAAATTAAATAAAACTAATAGATTTTAAAAAGCGTCTTAAAAATATTCTCCAATATTTTTCTTATGCATTCCCCCATAATACTTCAGTTATTAAATACTGGATAAAGAAAGTATAATATAACCATTTTATTATTATTTTACCCTAAAGAATACTTGTAGCTTTTTGTAATAATTCTATCCTAAATATATGTTCAAAGTTCCTTCTAATATTGTAATTAACAATTTAATTTTCTTATTACAAAAACAAGTACATACAGAATGCTTTATGTACGTATAAAATAAACAATTGTTGAATTATTGTTGCATTGTTTAGAGAAGGCGATTATATTATGTTTTGATATTTTCATAAATAAATGATTTCTATTGATTTTCAAATAGCAGAAACAAGTTTCTTTCAACCAAAGCATGTCACATCAACATACCATTGGAATGGTATTATAGTCTCTCTCTCTCTCTCTCTCTCTCTCTCTCTCTCTCTCTCTCTCTCTCTCTCTATTTAGCCAATATTTTTAAAAATAAGAAATTCATTTTTATCAATTTGGCATTAATAATAGTAATTTAAGTGAATCAACAATACAAAAGTCACACTTGATTTTCTGGAGGTTATTCCGTAGAAAAAAAATCAGAATTGTTGTATTTAAAGGCTGAGGAGGTTAGAAAATGAATATATATATATATATATATATATATATATATATATATATATATATTCTCTTGGATTTATATTGTTGTATGGTTAGATGTATGCATGCATTTATGCATATTTACACAAACATTGTCAGCTATTACTTATTTCAGAAAATGATACAATGGATGAAGTTTATCTTGACGACCTATAATACAATTTGTTATGTTTGATTTTTGTTCTTAAATATTTTTTCTTATTTGAACAGTTAAATTTTTTTTTATACTGATATTTTTAAAATGTTGTTTTCTTTTTTCTTCAAATGGCCTCTATTTGCACATTGCATCAGTTCCAATGCAAAAACAAATACAAACATATGTAAAACTCAACAATTATGATTAGATCACTGAGTAGTTGAATCATTAAAAGTATCTCCAAGATGGTGTCCTGTAAATGGCTCCCCACTGATAAGTGACTGCAGTACAAGAAGCACGTTGCCTCCTTTCAATTCCTTTTGCAGCAGGTGAAGGGATATATATATATATATATATATATATATATATATATATATATATATATATATATATATATATATATATATATATATATAATCAAAGAAAGACAGTCGTAGTTGAAAGATAGTCATAGTCACTCAACCAATGGAAAAGGAGGAGGAGAAATATCATTGTTGTCATCATCATCATCATCATCATCATCATTTTATAACAACAATTAAAACCAAGAAGAGTAGCTGTTATACATTAGTTGCAAACTTGGTGTTCGATAAATCTGCAGGCGGGAGTCTTGGCATAGTGAATGTATCAGTAATTTCAGATTTGAAGCTCCTTGGCACATACGTTCGATTGTAATTTGATTCATACCTGAAGGAGGTAAAGAGAAAATTTGAAGTAACTTTAAGCAAACAGAAAATTAAACATTTTCTACAAAATCATTATGTTCTCTCTGAATGGAACAATTTAAGAAGACATTTTTTTTTTTAAAGAGAAATCAAAAAATGCTCTTTTTTCTTTTCATTCTTTTTCTTTCATTTTAATATAATTGAAAAAAGAAATTATGATGAAATTTTCATCTCTAAGTCTATTGAAAGGGGAGATAATTCAAACTTTTTTTTTTGTTGTAACCAATTATGGTTACGGAAAATCCAGAGAAATATAAATTTTAAAAAGGGTGCTTATGCATTTTACAGACCGGACTGAAATAATAACGTTATAATTTAGAAAGCCATTCTTAACATTTAATTAACTATTCTGTTTATTAAATTGTTAGGTGAAAGTACAGAATAGTTAATTCCCCTCTCTCTACCCCCTCATGTTAAGAATTTCAGTCTGATCCGTAAACTGCATAAGTATCCCTTTTAAAATTTATTTTCTTACTAATTCTCTGGATTTTTAAAAATTCAGTTCCAAAAAAAAGTTTGAATTATCTCCCCTTTCAACTGACTCTTCTAAAATGAAAATTTCATCTGCACCACTGTTATTTTTTATTTTTTTAATAAATTTATTTATCTTTTAAATAGGACCATAAAGAAAGAAAAAAAAAGAGATCAATTTGCATGAGCGATGGTGTGTGTGTATGCTCATTTTTAATTTACAATTTTTTTATTGAATTTAAAAACAATAAAAACAAATGTGGTGTCGGTCGCTTTCCTTTCTCTGCGGCGTCGCCATTGGGAATGGAGACAAAGAGAGGTCAGTTACCCTCTCCTCTTTCTGAACTTTTGCTTATGCCTCGTATACCTTTATTTCTCATTAGTTTAATTGAAATTACTTCCCCTGAAAATTAATCAGCAAATATTTTAAGAAACGTTTAATAATTTATCCTTTTTTTTTTTATTAAATCACCTTAATTAATTACTGTTAATAGTGATAATGCATATATATGGAAAAATAGGACAATATGAATGAATAACACCAAATATTAATTTATTATGAACGGTTTAAAAAAAAATAGTTATGCAATAGTTAGGCTTTAAAGATCTTTGGGCTTTTCGTCTCTACGATATATATAGTATTTCAAAATACTCTGTTGTATTATTGATTTAAATAACAGTAACCCATTTTGATATAGGGGTGATGAAAAAAAACTTTGCATTTATTACTTCATATATATATATATATATATATATATATATATATATATATATATATATATATATATATAAAATATGAAACTAAAAGTATACTTTTAGTAGATAGAACCTATAGTGAAATGATTTAACGAGATAGAGCAATTATTCGGTCCACAGAAGTATTTTAAAATGGCCCGAATTCTCAAAATTACTTCCGAATAAGTGCATTCCACCTACGATTGAACTAAACATCTCTCTATTGGATTTACTTCATTCTTGAACTTTTTCTATGCTGCCTTCACGAAAACCCTTCTTTTCCATCTGTAAATCTCCTCATCAACGGACATTTACCAACTGGGCAGACCCCATATCTTTTTACACGCACTTTCTCACTCCCCATTACTTAATATTTTTTTAAATTTTGAATTTTGGCTTTTCCACTGCCAACTTATCTATCTAATAACCCTGATGATAAGATTTTAATCTTTGAAAATCCTTAGCTTAAGGAAAAAATAATAAACATATTTTATTTTTACCGAGTACACCTTGCATTGAACAATCGAAGTTGAAATAAATTTGTCATTCGTACATGTTTATCCCTCTTCTTTCATCTATGTTTATAATTGCTCTATCTATGCTTAAACCATTTCACTATAGGTTCTAAAAGTATACTTTTAGTTTCATATTTTATTCTAAGCTCCTATTTTCTCCTATTTTGTGACATGTTCAACAAGGAATTCCTTTCAGCAAAAACATACCCATCCCTTCAAATGAAGCTTACATTTGCAAGCTCATACAGTCCGTGAAAAAATTGTATTACCAACGTAAGATGGAAAGCCTTCCACCATGACTTAAACTCCAAATATAATAACCAGCAAAATGATGCAAATAATATTTCACCTCCAAAGCACCATGGATTTACACTTCCCATGAACTCTCCTAGAGAACTAAAAAGATTGGAAAAGTTAACTGCATCCAGGTACGGTCTTAAAACATCTTTTCCTAAGCAAAATGAGCACCTCAACAATTTCGAAAACGATTTATTCGCCCTCATTAGACGTATCAAATTTAAAAAATATAATAAACATTCCAATCCCTTTATAAAAAAAATCAAAAAATTCATCAACAAGATTAAGAAACACCCTAATATAATTGCCCCTGCAGATAAAACGAAAAACTTTTACAAATTGAAATACACTGACTACAAAAGTTTCATCTATAAAGAACTGAACAAATCCTATAAAACTACTTCTAGTAACATTCTCAATAGCATAAACAATGAAGCTAACCTCTTTAAATATCCTTAATTACACAGAAATCTTTACCCCAGCTACACCCAGATGCACCTTAAAAGACCACAAAAGAAATTTTCAGGAAAACCCATCCATTAGACTAATCTGCCCATCCAAATCTGACCTAGGCATTATAAGCAACATTTTTTTTAGATAGAATCATCCCTCACTTAAAAGAAAAAATTTCATACACCCTATGGCAATCCTCTGATGAGGTTACCAATTGGTAACTTAAACTTGAATTTTATCACCTTCGACATAAACAATTATTATCAGTCCATTTGTCCTATCCTACTAAACAAAGCTTTAATCTTCGCTAAGAATAACTCAGACATCACAGACTAATAATCAAACTAATAATTTTGGTCAGGAGATCCATATTAGAATTTGACAATAAATTCTGGACTAGGAAGGATATCCCCAATAACTTCGATATCACTATGGGAGCTTTGGCCTCTACAGGGAGGATGCACTTTTTGTTTCTAGGGAGAGATTCAGGCAATACAACAACACCATTAAAAATCTACACAACTTCTTTAAAAACTTCGAATTAACCATCACTATAGAACCTGAGAAAAGAATATCTAACTTCCTTGACCTTACATTAGACCTTAACTCCGAATCCTTTAGTCCTTACCAAAAACCAAATCTAACCCTCTTCTACATACATAAGCTATCTAACCACCCAAAATCCATCATTAATTCAATAGTACCTTTAGTCTCTAATAGAATGTCAAAGGTATCTGCTAATAAATCTATCTTCAAACAAAATTCCAACTTCAACAATAACGCACCACTTAATTCTGGATACACTGATAAAATTAAATACGAAAATAATCCATTTATCCAGAAGAACAAACCTTTAAATGTAATTAAACACAAAATGGCAATACAGGATAAACAGCGGCTAATACTACACTACACAAGAAAACCAAAACATATATAAATAGACCCACAAAACTATCAATATTGACAAACTAGCTGACCCTCAAGAACATAGTAAAAATAAAAGAATTAGAAGAAAGAATAGTATTTGGTTTAACCCAACTGCAATGTAGAAACAAATATCGCTAAGGAATTATTCAAAATTTTAGATAACTCATTCAAGCACCCGCATAAATACAGCACTATTTTAAATAAAAACTCTATTAAAATGTCCTACTCTACAATGCCCAATATAGCACAAACCATCATCACATCTAATAATAAAATTAAATCTTCCCAGCAACCAGCACCTACTATACACCCTACTAATAATTGTAACTGCCAGAAATCTCGAGAATGCCCGTTAAATGGCAATTTCATACAAACGTCATCTATGCTTGCACTGTTAAGCAATTCCCCCAAAACACCATTATGCAAACAGACACCAACATACAAATTCTTCCTGTATCAAACGACACCCTAAATAACACCTCTCACACTAACCAACAACTCCCACTAACTAACAAAAATCTTGACCTCACCCTTCAAATTATCTCATCTTCTCCACCTAACAATTCCAACTTAACTTTGGCCCAGAACTTGAACATACAAGCCGAAAACATTCCTGATACTATAAATAACACAAATACTAGAATAACAACCCCATACAAAATACACACTTACATTGGGGCAAGTGCCTTCCCCATCAAGACCCGAATCTTAAACCATATCTACTCTTTCAAACACAATAATAACAATGCCACTAGCACCTCTCTATCCAATCTAATAAAAAGCTGTAACAGTAAAACACTCCCTACTCCCTACATTGGGCAATATTAAAAAGGTCTAATTCCTACACTCCAGGATCCGCTTTCTGCCAACTATGTACATTAGACACATTTATGATAGCTACAGCAGCTAAAAGCAAAAATATCATTAACTCTAAAAATGAACTCATCTCAAATTGCAGGCACAAGCGAAAATTTAAATACATGAATTTCATTACTCCTTCTGACACCCCTCCATTACTTAAAACATTTTGTAATTTTGAATTTTGGCTTTTCCACTGCAAACTTATCTATGTAATTCCTTTGATGATAAGATTTTAATCTTTGAACAGCCTTGGCTTAAGGAAAAAATGATAAACATTTTTATTTTTACCGAGTACACCTTGCATTGAACAATCGAAGTTAAAATAAATTTGTCATTCGTACATGTTTATCCCTCTTCTTTCATCTCTCTCTCTCTCTCATATATATATATATATATATATATATATATATATATATATATATATATATATATATATATATAAGGTACTTCCAGACTTTGCTCCTATGAGAAATGTTTTTTTTTATTTAATGCTGCAAAAAGGGAAATATTCCAAGTCAAAGAAGAATTTGAAATTTGTTTTCATTGTTTAAAAAGACAAAAGTAAATGATTTTTCTTTCAAAATGGCTGATTAATCTATTTTATATGTTGTACATCCAAATAAGACATTTTCATTTCTTAAAATTATTGAATAATGACAAATAAAAACAATGAAATTGCCTGTGAATTATCATAGAATATAATATCATAGAATATAAGTTAATATTTTCTCACCAAGATTGCTTTTTACAAGTCAATTATTTGTAAAATGTAAAAAAAAGACATAATTCTTATAAAATTTCCCAGAATGAAAAAAAAATCACCTTTTCCCTTACATTTCAAAATTACAATTGCTGCATGTTAATAACATTATTTTATACATGCAACATCTCAAATTGTTTAAAATATCACTCATAAATTTATTTATCTAATAAATAATATTTTATATAATATTTAACTAATAAATAATATTGACTTTAATTGTATTACTTTTATAACAATGTTATAATAAATTTTGTAAGAAAATTACTTTTTGAGATTAAAAACAATAACAAATATTCATATTTTCAGGTCTTGATATTTCTTAAGTAAAAATGATTACTGCAGGAAATTTCTGTTGTTATAAAAAAGAGTGAGGAAATTGTGAGCTGACTTTTTTGTTACTTGGTCAGAAAAGTGTTTCAAGGTGATTTTCGCTGTTAGATGAGAATTTCTCCCTGTAAACTGTTTTTTTCGGATTTCAGCATTTGATTCTTGGGGAGAAACTCATTTGATTTCAAACTATACAGCATTTATTCTTTGTCCTATTAAGCTAATGGCCAAGATATTTTATATCTGGCTAATCTCTGAATTCAATAGAGTTGCCACTAATCGGTAAGTTTGATATTGTTGTCTGTGAAATGAAAAGAGTCAAGTGTGTGTTACTTCTGCAATTACTTGCTGTGTACAGGTAACTAAGGAGTAGAGGTTAGAAGCAGATTAACCCGATCCACATCACGACATACACATATTCATGGTGCAACAAAGTTCAAAGCTCCATTGGTTGGATGACAGTTTTTCTGAGCATCATCCATGGATGTTCAAGGAACATGAGTCTGCTCAACAAACACATAATGCTGCTGAGATGCTGAAGTATAAAATCATTAGTTTTAATTGCTCTCCTCCAAACCATTAGGGCAACCACTACAGACAGGGTTACTCAGTGAGTGGGTTTAATCAAACACAAAAGTTTGTGGTAAAATAATTTTTTCGCATCATCTTCCGGGGAAGAGATGTCAGAAGCAGTCTTCTCCCAAAGCAAATTAATGCTGCTAACTGTCACTGAAGTGTAGATTAACAGTGGGTTAGATACCTTTGACACTACTTTGATTTGATCTTCTGGATTGGCTCAATTAGCTTGCACACACCTAAGTCAGGGGAAATGCACATTTCTGAAAGAAGACATGCTCTGGCTTTCACTAGTCATATGTCTAACATAGTCATATGATCAACAAACTGATACTCAAGCATGAAATGAACCCTCTATTTTATCAAATTGGTAGACGCATAAGTATGAAGTAATGTATATGCATCTCGAATATTTCAGGCAATGTGAAGTTTATTGTCACACCTAAAGACAACTTTTCACTTTCCACAGCACTTCAGTACACATCATAGGTACCATATCCAAGTATGAGAATGTTGATGCCACATTCCCCACTAAACCATAAAATATTCGAGAAGCATATCGTCTGGATCCATACAGAAGGTGTACGACCAAGTTTAGATTCAACTAACTTAACCCAGTACAAATTGATTGAATCCTGTGTCATGTGAAGAAGGACCTGCATCGTAAGATTGAACCCATTACCAAGCAATTAGACAACTTAGGATGAAACTCACTAGAACCTGAAGAATCCCTCAGTGATAGATCATCTTGCAAGATGATTCCACATATACTAGCCGCCAAAATACTACACAGGATGACCTAATGATCCTTCCAGCCCCGCTTATTCTGGGAAGGTAACTGGCAAACGAGGCCTGCATCTGACTGTACTTTTTGTCATCAGATCAAGGAGAAGTACCACCTCGTGGGTTTAAACGAGTTAGGGTTTGGTGTAACATGAAATAGCATTTTTTTTTTTTACCTAAAACAAATATGACATATGACAGCAGTATAAATAATCAGAATTTCATTTTTATTAATTGTTTTTTTGAAGACATTTTGAGCAAAAACTATTTTTGACACTTCACTTAGTGATCAAACTATTTTCAGCGTTGGACAATAATTTGTCGCATGTGGCTTCTGGTTTTTCGGTGTTAGACTCATTTGATTTCATCATGATCAGTTATAAAAAAAATATGTTATAATTACATTTATGTGTGTAAAAACACATTTAATTTTTTTTTCTCAATTTTCTAAGAATTAGTGAGTTTACATTTAATTTAAAAGTTTTTCTTTATTAAAAAACACATTCTGTTCTTTGAGTAAAAAATGAAATATCAAATCTTTATTTTAAACATTAATGTTTAGAACAATACCATAAATCATAATCATTTAAACAATTTCATAATTTTATCCTCTCAGAAAATTGTTTGATGTGGCAAGTATGGGAATTTGAAGTGTTTTCATTTTTTTTTCACCAAAGAAACATTTGGAGGAATATAATGCCTCTTTTCAGTTAATTCTGTAATTCAGTTATTCAATCAATCTAATATTTTTTCAATCAATTACTTATCTCATCATGTTTTTCCAATTATTTACTTATCACCACTGAATACAAGACTGGCCTTTCGTACACTCAGATTTACTTTAAATCTAAGTAAATTGCATTAAATAAAAAATATATTTGCATTCATAAAATTTAAAAAGTAAAACAATTTTCTTTTTAAAGATTTTGTTGTACAAATAATTATTCTGAAAAGTGATAAAAATATCAATGAAAATATATTTAATAGAAGAAAAAATGATAAAAAAATAAGACTAATTTGTGGCATAAAAACTGTAACAATGAAATCATAGATAAGAATTTAGTATTAAATGTATTTTAACCAGCAAAATGTAACATTTTGAGTTTTTCTATCACTTGAATCGTTTGAATTTAATGAAGTAAAAACATACGGACGAACACAACGGTTTGGGAAATCATATTTTTTCTTGTCTATGATTGAGAAAAATGTACCTATCTGCAGGGCCTGGTATGTCATCATTTGCTGGCCTGGAAGCATAGTCATAAGCTGGCGGCATCATACTGCCCTCCCTGTTACTGGTGTCCAAAGTATAGGGGTCTGTGTGGAGGACATGTGCGTTGTTGTTACTCTGCAAAGAACAAAAACGCTAAAAAGTGAAACAAATCGAATAGGTTTTGGGATAGCAGTTTTAATAAATTATACTAAAAGGATTTATTGATAAAACTAAAGGAATGCACTTATTAAAAAATAGCTTGCGATTATATACTATGTATAAGATCGATTAACTAATTAGCATAAATATATAAAAAGAAAATATGAATTCTCAGTAGTTTTAACAAATTCTTCCAAACAATTTTTTACATCTGGATTTTAACATCAAGGGAAATTGCTATATCAAGAAAAGCTTACTGCGTGTGTGTGAGAGAGAAGGAGAATGAATTAAATATCTCTGTTTTTAAAAGGAATATACATTTTCAAAAGATTAATACACAATTTTTCTATCAAGTATGAAATAAAAATAATATTAAAACAAACTCAAACTTATAGTTTTTATCATGACCATTGAATTGATATTAATTAATTAAAAGTTCATATAACATTGGTGAAAAATATAAGATTTTTAATTTATAATTAAGTTTCTCCAATTTTCCCTACTCAAAATAACTGATTCATGTAAACTAAAAAGAAACACTTGTGATTCGGACCCACTTAGACGTAAATAAGAACGTAAATAAGAAAAAGTTTTACGCCAATGAGGAGAATGTAAAAACGCTTTTAAGATTTCTTTCTCTTAAATTAAATTTAATCGTTGATAACTGTTTGAAAACAAAAAGAATAATATTACAGAAACAATTTATATTGAAACAAAATATGTTATTGTTTAGGCTTAAGTAACATTCAGTATTTCAAGAATTTAAGATTATAAATATTCAGTATTAAAAGATTAAAAACAAAAAAATAAAATTCAAATAAAACCAAAAAAATGGGAAGACAACATTGATACAAAAAAAAGGAAATAAAACAAAAAGATAGAGTAGATGAAATCAGCTGGCACTTACCTGTGTAGAAGAAGAAGGACATTTTAAAATAACTTATGAATAAACAATGGGAAAATATTTTCACGCTATATTAAATGCCAATGATGTTAAAACAAACAAATAAATACTTATATGTTATTTGTTTTCCTTTCGAAATAATTCCTTTACTAATTTATGTAACTCAAGTAAGGTATTTCTTAGAATTTGATTGTGAAAATTTTCTTTAACACTTTTGGTTACTATGAATTTTATGGGAATCCTAAAAAATTCTATTCGGCACTATTTCCAAACAAATTAAAAAACATTAAAAATAATGGTTTTATGCATTAATAAATTTATTATTACATAAAACCATTATTTTTAATGTTTTTTTTATCCCCTTCCCTCCAAAACACACATTGTTCTAGTGAGCCTGCAAAATAGTGAAAACACATTTTGTTACATTGTATTTTTTATATGGCCGTGTAATGAACTGAGCCAATCGCCTCGACATAAATGATAAAATATAGGCTGTGACATGCATGAAATTTGCATAGCGTTCAGGTGAATTGATAAAAAGAAAGGATTTGAAAATGAAAGCGGCAGGAACGACAGTTGATTGTTAGATGATTTCACTGGATTTTTGTTTTGTTTTGTTTACAAGCTATTTCGGTTTCATGATGGGAGACAAGATTGATCTTATACGGGAGTTTAGTGGTTCGGACCCCAGCCAATCCATTATTGAATGGATTGAGAAGGCTGTGTGTCGGCTATCCTCTGTAAAGAAGATAGAATGCATTTGACAGGCGTGCCTTTGCGGTGTACCAACAATTAAGTGAAGAAAAAAAGGAGATTATGCCTCCATAAAGGAAGCTTTATTTACAACATTTACTCTGGACTCCTATTCGGCATATGCAGTTTGTGGCACACCGTATGCACCCGGGTGAAACCGTATATGTTTGTCTGTTGCATATGTAGAAGCTTTCTAAAACAATGGTATTTCTCAGCTTCTGGCTCGAGCGAGAGCTATATTGAAAGATTACCCACCTGGACCCGCGTTAATTATGGCAGCCATGAAACCAATACAAACCAAGGAAAGTCAGACAACGAACACCAGAATAAGGTGTTCTGAATGTTGTCTTGCTCGCTGCAACAGACGGAAAACTCGGGACCTCCAACTGTGGAGAAGTGGTGCACATGTGAAGGACTAGGCCACACTTCTCTGCATTGTCCGGGAAAAGATTTAGGGGACGACAGCTATGTGGCAGCTTCTTCCCCAAACAAGATATGAACTTGGTGCTACCAACTGTAAGAGTAGCTATGAACGAGAAAGAGTCCATTGCACTAGTTGATTCTGGGTGCTCCTGCACCATAGTGAGCAAAAAAGTGTGCCAGACATGGCAAAAACAGACCATCAAGGTGGTTACTATTGGTGGGAGAACACAGACACGTGCAGTTGGATCCGTTAGCCTCCGACTGGAAAGTGGACATGCAGTTGTAATTGAGGTCCTGGTAATGGTGAGAGGACCCGCTTGGGTTCGACCTCTTGATGGGGATAGACGCAATAAAAGCTCTAGGCAGAGTATCCATCTTGAAGTCAGGGGAGGTCCAATTTCTTGATGAGCTAGTTTCTGTTTGCGCAGCTGCGTCAGTCCTTATTGAAGAACTCGATTTTCGAGCAGAGTTTGACCAACAACGAAATAAATGGACTGCGACATGGAAATGGGTGGAAGGCAAGCTGAAAAACCGTGTCACTGAGTATTCAATGCCGGCAACAGTCAGGAAACTATTTGAGGAAGAAGTACAGCGATGAATCAATAATCCCCACAAAGGCTGCAGAATAAATTTAAAATGGACTACCGGGAACTAAACCTCCATGTAGATACTGATGCAGATGCTGATGTTTGCACTAGCAAACTAACGGAATGAAGATGGCGAGGATCAAATGTAGCGTTGCTGGATCTCTGATCTGCTTATCTTGTGCATTGGTGAGTCACTTTGGCACTATCAGACCGTTGTTTTCTAAGGTAGAAGGTACTGTTTAATGAGGTTGGGGTTTGGTCTGAATGTGCCTCCACAAATAATAAGGTCCATTGTGAACGCAGTCTTATCGCAAGACAACATCAAGAAGGTGACTTCGACTTACATCGATGATGTGTATGTGGATGACAGTGTCGCATCTGCAACCAGTTTGTCGTGCTTTGGACTGGTAAGCAAAACTCTAGAGCGCCCGAAGGATGTAGCTAGGGTGCTTGGCTTAACTGACGATGCACTGTTTTTGAAACGTGGGAATGAACTGCCGGACATCCCAGACACTATTATCAGAAGAAAGGTGTTCTCTCTCTCTCTCTCTGCGGAAAGCTTATTGGGCTCTGACTGTGAGTAGCGACTAGTGTAATCAAGCAAGGGCAAGTACGGAAACAGAAGGATGGGACGATCAAACCGAGTATGTCCCATTAAAATGTATACTAACCGAGGCTGTTAATAGAGTGAGTCAGGCCAACCCATGCAAAAGTAAATGGTGCATCAATGGCGAGATGTTTTGCAAGTTTTGGCCACAGGCGTCCTGCTAGAATCACATGGGACTGCGATTGAAGATGCATGTTGGATGCGATCAGAATCGGACACATGACACATAAACCCTGCTGAGTTGGATGCCAGGAGTAAATCTGGCAATACACTGAGAGGCTAAATCCTTACACCTAAAGTCCGACTCCTTATGTATTCACCGATGGCTTACTAACATGTTGACTAACAAATCCAGAGTGAACACTAAGGCTGCTAGTGAAATGTTTATCAGAAGACATTTGCAAATCTTTTCAGAAATTGCCAAAGAGTATGCGCTGGTGGTAGACGTTGTCAAGTCAAAATAAAGTAAAGGTAGCTGGAGGCAATCACTCACACACTCGGCAGTCATGCTGGAGTGAAAGGAACAACCTACTTCGTCAGGAGGATCGCCCCTGGTACGACAAAAAGAACTGTAAATCTGTAATTGCATCATGTCACGAATGTCTGTCTATTGATCCTGCACCGATACAATGGCAACATGAGAAGCTTAAATCATCAAGTGTATGACAAAGGTTGGATCCATATACTATGGAGGTGTTCACTAACTAACCCTCATCGATTGTGGACCTACCCGATTTACCATACGGCAACGAGAGGATTCTGCTCTGTTTTCTTTGAGAGGCGTCCACCCGAAGAAATTTTGACCGACTGACAATTGTACAGCTTTTAGTATGAATAGGTTCAGAAGGCAGTTTATTGGTACAATATCACGCCAAAAGATGATACCCATAGTGCTCTGGCTCTGTACAAGTCCAGGGGAAAGGCCTTCTGTTGCTACCAGAACACAAGCATGAAATTTATGAACAGGGGGACGTTGTGCTGGTGGGAGCCTGGCCAAACAAGTGCATGAAGGTGATGAGTCCCCAAACGATGTGGGTGGACTGAGTGCCTCGCCATGTAAGAGATCTTCATCCATATCCTCGGATGGTGAGCAATTCCGAAGATAGTGGAAGTGCAGCGTCAAGCGATGACGAATTGTGTGTGCCAGTAATGAATGATGAGGTCTATAGCTCGGTCGATGATGACCTTAATCGATCGACGACAGTGACGACAACGACAGTGATGATGACAATAACAAAGATTAACGTGTCTCGGTAAAACCACCTCATAAGCGAGTGAATTAGTTGTGCTCAAAAGGATCCACAGACGAAGGAAGCCACCTCGCATGTCTGCGTGTGTGATGATGAGAACAGGGAGAGTGTAATCCCCCCCCCCCCCCCCCGACATAAACGACAAAAAATAGCCTGTGCCATGCATGAAATTTGCATAGCATCCAGGTGAATTGATAAAAAGAAATGATTTTAAAATGAAAACAGAATGAACTGGAAAGCGACAGGAACGACGGTTGACCATTGTCCCGGATTTTCCGTTTTGTTTTATGCGTATCTTACAGGCCGATTTAAATAAATAATGCATGATGGAAGGGAAGTAAGTCTGTTTGTAATATGCCACAAGGGAAATAACCCTCGCTTCTTACATTTTTACAAAATGAAAATATTCAAACATTTCACTTCTGTCATCTGAATGGCCTTGGCGATAATTGGGTCTAACGCGAGATATAGTAATGAAACAAGATTACAAACAGTGTAATGAATAGAACATAACCGATCTGAGGGAGATAGATAACTCTTTCTTATACGCCGCTATTCTGAATTTGTGGCATAAATTTTGGAGATAACTTTTTATCGCTGCAAGAAAATGTGACTGTTTTTGTAAATGTGACATAATAAAAAAATGTTACAAAGAAAGAAAATGCGACAGTAAGTCTCCGTTTTAAAATGTCACAATATAAACGCTTTTATTTAAATGTCAAAAACGTTTATAACAATTAATAACAAAACAGTTACACAAAGAAAGAAAATGCTACGGTAATTTGGATAGAAAATAACTACTTTTCTTAAACGCCGCTATTCCGAATCCACTGAAAGTGAGATAACCTTTTTTTTATCGCTGCATGAAAGAAAATGCGACTGTTACAATTGTTACGACTGTTACAATTGTTATGTCACAATTTAGAAAAAATAGAGTTATCTCGGTTACTTTCTATCCAAAAGCGCCGGTAATTTTTAATAAAGTTAAATGTCACAAATAGGTCATAAATGATGGTAGCAGATTCCTCTTGGCCATAAAAAAGGACGAATAACGCACATATAAAAACGGAGACTTTATTAAAAATTACTGTCGCATCTTCTTTCTTGATTTTTAAAAATCAATTGTTGTTATAAAGTTTGTGACATGTAAATAAAAGTGCTTAAAAGTTATTTTGTGACTTTGCGATAAAAAGTTATCTCCCTTGCATGCCAAAGTTTCAGCGTCCACGAATTCGGAATAGCGGCGATCAGAGGGAGATAACTCTAACTTTCTTTTCGGTTATGTTCTAGCCAGGAGTACCCTAAACAGGACATGTATTTTTACCGACAGGAAGACTTGTACTTTTTTACACCATTCAATACACAAGTGTGTTGGATTATTATGTAGCTCTTATTTACGACTTATGTTTCTGTCATTTGTGTGGTTCTTATCCGTGTTGTTAATTTTTGTCGAGAAATAGTAAATAACTTTAGTTGTTAACCAACTGTTTCACTTTGTCTTTCTTGTGTCTTGTATTTGTCGATACAATATATAAGGATACAATATATAAGGATACAATATATAAGGATACACAAATTTGTAGGCATAATCGGAAGAGTTTGACAAAAAAATGTTTAATGAGTGGCATTACCCAATTCTATAACATGTTTTGCTTAGATTAATGCTATACTATTAAGAGAGAGAGAGAGAGAGAGAGAGAGAGAGAGAGAGAGAGAGAGAGAGAGAGAGAGAGATAGATAGATAGAGAGAGAGAGAGAGAGAGAGAGAGAGAGAGAGAGAGAGAGAGTGTTTTTTTGTTTGTTTAGTTAGAATTATCTAAATCTAAAAATATATTTAATGTAATTTCATTTATTTAAAAAATTTTTTGCAGACGTTCGGAATAGAGGGCAACTCATTTTTATGCTCCATAACTAGGAAATTAACCAATTGACATAAAATTTGGTACACACACCCAGGAGGTTCTTGGTCAGGTTTTCATGTCCTCAAAAACCATGTATATATTTTCCGAAACATGTTTTCTGATAATAGTTTAGTATTTGTTGCAATAACAAAACAACGAATCATGATAGGAAAAACAATTTACAAAGAAGGTAAAAAAAACAATATATGTTGGCTTTGTTTTTGTTTTTAATTCAATTTTTAATTTTAAAAGCAAATGTTATTACGTTGATAAATAAATATTTCTTTAAAAAAGTTGTTTTTAGTTGATTAAGTTTTAAAAATAGCAAGAACTTGTCAATAGTTTTGAAAATTGATTGTATTTCGTCTTAAGCCCATCGGTATTGTCTTAATTGATTATTAGTTTTTTAATTTGTAAAATCTTTAAGTTAATTTAGTTTTTAACGAACAGAATTTCAAACAAAACCTTATTTCTAAGTTTAGTAACTGACATTTAAAGTTTCAAAACTGCAAGAAATGTTCAGATTGCTTTGAAAATTGATATTACCAAGTCCCCGCCTAACATTTTTTCCAGATTTCTTTGAAAAATAATTTAAAAATCTTTTACGAGATTCTCAGTTTAATTTGTTGAATCATCAGTTGTATTTAAAAAAACTGAAATCAATCATTGAATTAAAAAATTATGGTTTTTAGTTGCACTTAAACTTAAAGTCGAACTAAAAACCATAATTTCTTTTGTGTAAATGGGAGAAAATATTAAATAAACAAGCGATTTTTTTGTCAAACAGTGAAGTCCTGTGAAATGCTCAACCAAATGGAATCAAACTAGCATCCCCCTTCTGAAAATTTAAACAGGTTTTTTAAAATTTTTATAAACTGTGAAAAGTTATTGCTTAAAAAAATGATTAAAAAAATCTATTTGTTGCTTTTTTCCTAATGCTTGTCATGTGACAACGTGATGTCAACCTCTATAAAAAATGTGTGTGGATCAAAATGCTATATATACTCTCTGACTGTCAAGGTGGCACATGTTTACCAAATCCTTTTCTCTTTTTCTTTTTTCTAATTTAATCACCCAAGTAACAACAACATTTGTTGTCCACTTTCGTTCAGGCCAATTGCAAGAAAAACAAGCAGATGTCACTGCTTGTTTTTCTGTCGACATGCTACATATCACTGCATTTATATATATACTCGTATTATGAAGATTGACATGTGTGCATATTTCAGTGTATTACTTGTAAGCATAAATAAATCCTATTATATTTTTATAAGTAAGATTTTATAAATAACAAACAAAAATGTTTGTTTTTTATTTATGTGTAAAAACAATTAAGAAATCTTCTTATAAATACACTGAACATCATTTTAGCAGAAGGAGGTGGTATCGGTAATGTCTGCTAATTCTTTTTCTTTAGAAGAAAAATTTGAGTCTCCTCGAAACATTTTTGAAACATTTTTGTCATCAATTTTTTCAAAATACTTATTCAGTTTATTATCGAATGTACAAAATAGCATGACAAAATCCTGTGTAACAGATGGGGGATCAGTTTCCAAACTTCATTTATTGTAAAATAAGCCATGACTAAAAGGCCACAATTTCTACTTATCCCAACAAAAATAAATTGTC
The DNA here is from genome assembly GCA_963556195.1 of Sepiola atlantica. Taxonomy (NCBI): domain Eukaryota; kingdom Metazoa; phylum Mollusca; class Cephalopoda; order Sepiida; family Sepiolidae; genus Sepiola; species Sepiola atlantica. The sequence goes on from OY744535.1 coordinate 66,985,804, forward strand.
ATTGTTGTGTATGTGGTTGAAAATCACATAAATTGACAGTTTATTTTAAATTGAAAAAATTATCAAATTCGATTTGCTGAAAGTTAATTTCGATTTTTTTCTGTTTGATAATTTTTTACTTTTAAAGAAAATCAAAACATCTCTTTTTTAAAAACTTTTAATGAAAACCTATTTTAATTTAAAACATCTCTTTTTTAAAAACTTTTAAAGAAAATCTATTTTAATTTAAGACATCTCTTTTTTAAAAACTTTTAAAGAAAATCTATTTTAATTTAAAATATCTCTTTTTTAAAAATGAACACATGTGGCTTTAGTGTTCAGACTAATATTAAAATATATTTTACTTCTAATTTACTTGCATTTTATATTGGAAGCAAACTTTTTACAAACTAAGAGTTGCCATTCATTTTTCTAGATTATAGTTTATTTTTGTGGTTTTATTAATTGACTCTGAATTAGTTTATTTGGGAGATTTTTGAAAAAGATGATTTTTAGAGAACATGAATAAACATAAATACAATATACAGAATATACAATATACAAAAAGAGACGACACACATTTCTTGCACTTTCACATTCACTTCCAAACATATAAATATATATATTAAGCATATCAAAGGAAATGTGATTTTCTTTTTTCGATACAAATACTTTTGTATCGAAAAAAGAAAATCACATTTAAAAAAAAGTGATTTAAAACTGAAAATAATGAAACATGACTGAAAACGAAAACATCGAAAGGGTTTTGCATGACACACAAGACAAAAGTGCAGGTTTTACGGTTCACATATCTGGATACTATCGGAAACTCAGTTGTCAACCCTTGCACTTTCTCTTTTACAGAGGTTTTATTTTCTTGCACTAGATCTGAACATTAATGAACTCATGTAAAAATGGTGATAATATTAATAAGACAATATCTAAATTTGTAAAATTAAAATAAAAATAATCTTAAAATTTATTTCCAAAAATAAAAATCTAATTTTCATCAATTTGAAAAATATGAAAAGTTTTATTTGACTTAGTTTTTCTGTTAAATTAAGATTTTAAAATGGTAAACATTTAGATTTTCAGAATATCTAAATTTATAAAAATAAAAATATGTTTGCCAGTGAGAAAAAAACAACATTAAAGAAAGGCACAAGGGAAGACAGCTTATAAGTATTCCTACATGTGGCATTAAGTTACCTGGAACATTTCTTTTCAAATGTCCAAAATTACGTCCCGTATGGGATTGCATGAAAACAGAAAAAATTCATTGATTCTTGTAGCAAAACCTGAATAAATGTACACATATTTGAGTTGTCTGGTGATCTGCTGTCATGTTTATTCTCCACCGTTGTTTCATAAAAGTCACTGTTTTTCATCCACAAATACAAGTTCACTCAATAAGTATTCTTTAACAGCAGTTGAGCCAAAATTCATCGGAAAGAAGAGAACATCTGCCACGAATCCATCATGACAGCTTCATTCGCATCAAGATTCAAATTTTCTAACAGGAGTCTACATTTACTTTGTCTGAAACAAGTCTTCGGTATTAAAGCAAAGTAAATAGAGATTGAAATATGTACAGCTTTTAAATATAAAAATGATTTTTTAAATGTTCAAACAAGTTTTATAAAATAGTTTCACTATTTGTGGAAAATTGAATTTTTACTCTATATATGCAGGTTTTCACTTAAACATAAATACATGCTTAATTATTCTTTTGAAGGATAGATGTTTATAAATAATTTTTTTCAGCTTCTTTAAAATTCATGAATTCTAATTATATAATAAAAAGCAGGTAAAATAGAAATATTGTATATTTAATATAGGATTTCATGCAATGTAATTAATTATACTTTCTTTAAGCTTTCATAATTTCATTCAGTAGATTTTTAGTTAATAATGAAGAATATCTTTGAATCCATAAAGCATACATAATTGCTTAGAAATTATACTTAAATTTGGGTTGTCATCTGTGTTGAGCATCGGTATCATATAGAATGAATATCATGGAAATCTCTAATTCCACTCAGTTTCAACACAATAAGGGTGCGCCGATCAAGTTGAGAAAATATGTGTAAATGGTCCTGAACATAATAAAGCTCTGAATACCCCACTTAAAATTGTCTTGATGTTATATATTATTTTTTCGGCTGTAATGTTAATTAATTTGTTAGAAATTATTTTATAATTGCAACTAATTATTTGCTACAGTTTCATTTGTAAGAGAGAATAAAAAATAATTATGTCAAGTTAATTTAGATTTTTAATTAACAGTGTTAAAACATCTTAGATGTTTTGTTTTTGATAGAACAATTGAAATTTATGAGTTTGCATTTTTTAAACTTACAATGAATAAAAATATTTTGAGATTATTAGAGTTAATGATATGATATTTATTCTTTTAATTACTTTAGCTGAAATATTTCCATTATTATTACCATTTTGTTGGTGCCTTTTCTTATTTGAGTAAAAGTAGTTATTATTATGAAAAATGTATTTCTATGTTGATATAAATTATATTAATATTATATTGCAATGTAAGTACTAAAAATAAGTATTTTTCATTAAATAACAAATTAACGTGTTTTAAATGAATTTATGTTAGCAAAATGTATTCACTTTGTAGAGAAAAACACGTGTGATAAAGCAGTTCTTCTTCTTATGATGAGAAGAAGAGGAAGATCCATAGCAGACATATAATCTCCTTATACTTGTCCTGTGTTCATGAACCTTTTGATGTGATGACAGCTTGTTTGAATCTTCAAGATGGCAGCTGGAAATGATGTGGCAATAGAAAAATCAGTTTCAAGCAAATTAAACACACACTCAATGAATCTTAGGAAAATAACAAGCTTTAAAGAATTGAAAAAGAAAAAAAAACAACAAAAAACACATTTACTTATTTAAAAAAGTAGTGGTTTAAAATTTCAATATATATTTTTTTTGAAATGCCAAAATACTTAATATATAAATATAAATATGTAAAAAAATTTTCATGTCCAAAGAGAAAAATAATCTCTTGCTAAACAAATACTTTTCTGCTACAAAGAATATCTCCAAGGCTCAATACTAGTTTGCATGTTCCCCATTGGCTAATATTTTAACTAAAAAAAAAAAAACCCTGCATAACAGTGTAATCTGGCTTGGATATATTTCGTTTTAACACTAGAAGTCGTTACTCAAGAAAATTTGTATTTTACCCCCCCCCCCCCCCTCACACACACATGGTCAGAAATTCAGAAACAAGACTGCCTCTTATTGGCATGATTTTTAAAAGTCATGCCAATAAGAGGCTTTGAATCCCACGGACATCTGCCCGCTTCTCTACTTTCAAGCATGTCTTTTAAACTCTAACAGCTTTTCCTGTTAGATTATCCTTCTGATGGAGTGAACTGACTTTCAGACTAGAAAAAGCAAACAAACTTTGTTTCATATTTTATCCAAGTGCTGCTTCAACCCCGACAAAATATAACTTTCACAAACATTTCATTTGTCGTGCATATTCTCTATTGTCACGGAACAATTGCAATTCTTGTTGCTTAGAATTCATTTCTCCTAATTATTTCCTTTGTGTACGTTCATGTATTACATGACTTTTTAACCTCCATTAAACTTTATCCCAGATAAACTGTAAATAAACATAAATCTTATATGTTAACCAACTGTTTCCTTATTATCTTTCTTTCTGACATGAGTGTTGTATTTGCCGATACAATGATGAGACAACACGAACAATGCTTTCCACGTGTACAGAGGATAAATATTGCAAACACAGGGGCAGCTGAAATAATGAAGTAAATATGTGATATTCATACTTTTCTTCTTGAAAAAATGCAACAAATTTATGTCATCTGGTTTGCTTCTTGTTTGAACAGTAAATTTGCAAAAATCCTGGATTTTAAGAGAAATATTTGAAAATCACAAACCGATAAAAGTATGGAAAATAAAAATGAGTTACATTATATTTTATGAAGATAATGATGATTGTTATTTCATGGGTAAAATCTGTAACAGATTTTGGTAGTTGAATAAAATCACCTGTACTGCATCCACATTGTTTGTCTTCTACTTATGATTGGTATAATGGAGTCGACTATGGCGAGTTCAAATCCTACCCACACCTGTTGGGTTATGCACTAATACTGTTGGGAAAGCAACAATTAGTTTCAAAACACAATTTGTGTTCAGTTAATGAGTCGTTTACAATACTGTGTTTTGACATTACAGAGGTTGATATGCTGTAAAACAGACAAATGGTAAACTATCATATATATATATATGCATATCAAGGCGACCCATAATACAAGCATGCGATAGCAAGCATGCGATTGGGGTCCATGACTTGGGGAGGACATGTGAAGACAAAAATTACTACTAAATAATAATTACCGAGAAAAGTTTTAGTAAGAAATATCTTAGTAATGTCCAGTAATTAGCAACTATACATATTATTAGGAGGCAGCTTACAATAATTGATTTATTTCCATCAAATCAGATGTAAAAAGTACAAAAATATAAAAACTAAATTCACAAAAATCACTTTATTCACCATGAATTAGACACATTTTTGATATTTCAAAAATCATGAGTCAATTTGTTTATATTGACTATTTGATTACAGAAAATATAATGAATTTGCTTTCTGATTGTAAGAAAGCAAATTCAATATTTTACAAAATCAACTATTTTATGAACAAAATAATGTTTGGAGAAACAATTTTGATAAGTTTTACAAAATTTGTTATGCAAATATAACAATTTGTTTTTACAGAAGATGAAGAAAATGCTTATTTATTTATAATACACAGTCTTAATAAAATCAACTTACATTAACAAGAACATAAAACCAATAAAATATATGTAAAAAGAGGGAGAAATGTAAAACATATCTGATAGCTGCTTGGAAAAATTATGTATTAAAACAAAAAATGAGATTCTACCTTTTAGGCGATTATGTGTGAATACCCTGAAAAACTTAGCAAAAGGAAGAAAAAAAAAACAATTGTTCTAGAATTTAGAGTGAGCGATCAGTTTCGTAGATAAATTTAACGTAAAATAATCCTCCATTCTAGCATTTAAGGCAGTTTCCCAATTTCTATGTTTTAGGCGATTATGTGTCGTTTTACAACTTTGCCACTCGGACTTCTGGTTATTGGTAAACATCTTTTAGTTAACTGCTCTAAAAAAAACAAAAAAACTAGAATGACCCGGAAATAGGGGATCATTTTACATTAATTTTATGTACGAAACCACTCCCCACTTTAAATTCTTTAATAATTGTTAATTTGCTTTTTCTTCTTTCCACCAGATTTTTCAGGGTGTTTACACGTAATCGCCTAAACAAATTAGAATCTCGTTTTTTTAGATTGACTATTTAATAATTGGAGATATTTATGCTCTGTTCTGTTACTTAAACAGAACACAGCACGAATATCTCCCATTATTAAATAGGCAAACAAGAGTTATTATTGCTAAAAAAAAACGTAACTAAAAAAGAGCTTGTTAAAAAATAAATAAATTTTTTTATGTCAGGACAAAAATACCATTTCAGACTAGACCAAAACTCAATTTTATCCAAGATTTGGACGAATACAGATTGAAATAGGCAATAAAATTCAACAGTATCGATAGTACAATTGAAGCTTAAAAAGTATTTAAACTTGTTAATTTAATTTTACTTGAGTGATTGATCCCCTCCCTTCAGATAAAATAATTATCAGAAATAAAATCTTATGTCACTTTCTGATATGCATTATTTCACTATGAGTTTTATATTATACAATATATTTTTCTAATGTAATTGTTTGTTCGATTCACCTAAGGAACTTCAAGAACCAGCACTAAAGCCTTTGAAATTATGTTAAAATATTATTCATAAAATAAAAATGTTTATCCAATTCTCATCACAACATAATCAGTATTGATAATAGATAATTTTCCAAGCAGCTATCAGATATGTTTTACATATATTTTATTGGTTTTATGTTTTTGTTAATGTAAGTTGATTTTATTAAGACTGTGTATCAGAAATAAACATTTTCTTCATCTTCTGTAAAAACAAATTGTATATGTAACAAACATAACTTTTGTAAAACTTATCAAAATTGTTTCTCCAAACATAATTTTGTTCATAAAGTATTTGATTTTGTAAAATGTTGAATTTGCTTTCTGATTGTATTATATCATTATATTTTCTGTAATCAAGTAGCGAATTGACTCATGATTTTTGAAATATAAAAAAATGTATCTAAATAAAATGATTTTTTGTGAATTTAGTTCTTTTATATTTTTGTACTTTTTACATTTAAGTTGATAGAAATAAATCAATTATTGTAAGCTGCCTACTAATCATATGTATAGTTGCTAATTACTAGACATTACTAAAACATTTATTACTAAAACTTTTCTCAGTAATTATTATTTAGTAGTAATTTTTGTCTTCACATGTCCGCCCAAGTCGTGGACTCCAGTCACATTGTTGGCCAAGCCTGTATTATGGATCGCCTTGATGCATATATATATATATATATATATATATATATATATATATATATATATATATATATATATATATATATCGAGCTTTATATTATTAAAATGGATTATTATAAAACGATAATAAAATTATCTATAATTTAATTCACCATTAAAATTTATATATATATATATATATATTACTATTTCATGTATGCACATGAAATTTTATAAGAAGCTATAATTTTTTATGTATCAATTTTCAGTATTTACTTCAAAAGTACTCGATACGTAAGTAAAGCTAGGTAGTAAGCTATGAAAATATATTTATGGCAATTAAGCTACACAGAGGCTCCTGCGTTTCACCCCCCAGGGGGAATCTTCAGGCTAAAATGCATTTTGTCCTGAAGATTCCCCCCGCGGATGAAACGCAGGAGCCTCTGTGGAGTTTAATTGCCATAAATATATTTTCATAGCTTACTATATATATATATGGCCAACGGGGGAACGCTCTTGACTACGAATCAGTGCCGATTTGTGATCGGAGTTCGAGCCCGCCGACCGTCGATAATACACTTCTTGCACTGAAGATTGCGTTAGCATGAAACATCGATGTCTGTAGGTAATAAATAATTAATATTTATTTATAAATATAATTATAAGCTCCCTTTACTAAAGGCGGGGCACTCTGAGTGAGTTTAATAACAAGCAGTACTAATAGCTTCATGAGAGATCCAACACAGTTTGTTGTTGTAAGATCACTTTAACTGCTCGTTGTAAAATACCCGCCGACTCGGTATTTACAAAGTTAAATTCCTCCTTAATTATTAGCTAATTCGCAGTGGCCAACGGGGGAACGCTCTTGACTACGAATCAGTGGCGATTTGTGATCAGAGTTCGAGCCCGCCGACCATCGATAATTAACTTCCTGCACTGAAGATTGCGTTAGCATGAAACATCGATGTCTGTAGGTAATAAATAATTAATATTTATTTATATATATATATGCATATATATGTATGCATATATATGTATGCATATATATGTATGCATATATATGACTATATATATATATATTTATTTATATATATATATATGCATATATATATGTATGCATATATATATATGCATATATATATGTATGCATATATATATGATTATATATATGTATGCATATATATTAATTTATATATATATATGCATATATATATATATATGCACATATATTTAAGTATATGTATATATATAAGCATATATATATTCATATATATATATATATGAATATAAATATATGCATATATATATATGACTATATATATGTATGCATATATATTTATTTATATATATATATGCATATATATATGTATGAATACATATATGCACATATATTTCAGTGTATATATAAGCATATATATATATATATATATATATATATATATATATAAGCATATATATATATTCATATATTTATATATATGAAAAAATATATATATAAGCATATATATATATTCATATATATATATATATATGCATATATATATTTATATATATGAAAATATATATATAAGCATATATATATATTCATATATATATATATATATATATATATATGCATATATATATTTATATATGTGAAAATATATATATAAGCATATATATATTTATATATATGAAAATATATATATAAGCATATATATATATTCATATATATATATATATATGCATATATATATTTATATATATGAAAATATATATATAAGCATATATATATATTCATATATATATATATGCATATATATATTTATATATATATATAAATATATATATGAATACATATATATGCATATATATATATTCATATATATATATGCATATAAATATATATATGCATATATATATTTATATATATGAATATATATATATATATAAATAAATATATATATGAATACATATATATGCATATATATATGAATATATGTATATATGCATATATATATGAATATATATATATGCATATATATATATGAATATATATATGCATATATATATGCATGTATATAAATGAATATATATATATGCATATATATATGCATATATATATATGAATATATATATATGAATATATATATGAATATATATATATATGACGATATATATATATGCATATATATATGAATATATATATATGACGATATATATATATATGCATATATATATATGAATATATATATATATAACGATATACATATATGCATATATATATATGAATATATATATATATAACGATATACATATATGCATATATATATGAATATATATATATATATGACGATATATATATGAATATATATATATATATGACGATATATATATATATGCATATATATATGAATATATATATATATAACGATATACATATGCATATATATATGAATATATATATTCATATATATATATGAATATATATATATATATATGACGATATATATATATTCATATATATATATGACTATATATATATATGACTATATATATATATATTCATATATATATATGACTATATATATATATATGACTATATATATATATTCATATATACAGGGTGGGCCAAAATAAGGGTCCTATCTTTAAATTTGAATAACTTGGATTTGAATAACTTCCACAAAATAAAAGTTAAACTCACCAAACTTTATGTGTGTGTAGACTGACCCCTCCTAGATTTTTTGAAATAAACAAAACAAATTTTAGCCGAAAAACACTTCTTAAAACTTACAAAAACTAAAGTATTGTTTTTTACACTGTTTTGAGTTTTTTAAGCAAAAATAATGTTTTCTAAATGAGGGTACGTTCCTTAGGGCTCATGCTTGCTTCGGAAGCGGTCCTTTACTTATTCTAAAAAAAAAATAAAAAAAAAAATCAATAAATAATAAAGTTATGAATTTTTAAAAATAGGACCCTTATTTTTGCCCACCCTGTATATGAATATATATATATATATGACTATATATATATATATTCATATATATATGAATATATATATATGACTATATATATATTCATATATATATATATATATATATATATATATATATATGACTATATATATATATATTCATATATATATATATATATATATATATGACTATATATATATATATTCATATATATATATATATATATATGACTATATATATATATATGACTATATATATATATGACTATATATATATATTCATATATATATATATTCATATATATATGAATATATATATATATATGACTATATATATTTGACTATATATATATATATGACTATATATATTTGACTATATATATATATGCATATATATTTGACTATATATATATATATATATTTGACTATATATATATATATATATATATATATTTGACTATATATATATATATTTGACTATATATATATATATATATATATGACTATATATATATATATATATATATATATATGCATATATATTTGAATATATATATGCATATATATATGAATATATATATACGCATATATATGAATATATATATACGCATATATATATGAATATATATATACGCATATATATATGAATATATATATGCATATATATGTATATATATACGCATATATATGTATATATATATACGCATATATATATGAATATATATATGCATATATATGTATATATATACGCATATATATATGAATATATATATGCATATATATGTATATATATACGCATATATATGAATATATATATGCATATATATGTATATATATACGCATATATATATGAATATATATATGCATATATATGTATATATATACGCATATATATATGAATATATATATGCATATATATGTATATATATACGCATATATATATGAATATATATATGCATATATATGTATATATATACGCATATATATATGAATATATATATGCATATATATGTATATATGCATATATATATGAATATATATATGCATATATATGTATATATGCATATATATATGAATATATATATGCATATATATGTATATATGCATATATATATGAATATATATGTATATATATGTATATATGCATATATATATGAATATATATGTATATATATGTATATATGCATATATATATGAATATATATGTATATATATGTATATATGCATATATATATGAATATATATGTATATATATGTATATATGCATATATATATGAATATATATGTATATATATATGAATATATATGTA
>OY744535.1:67001531-67026531 GCA_963556195.1 Sepiola atlantica
TATATACAGAGAGAGATAGAGATGTATGGTAAGTCTTCTGAGAAAGTGTTTTAGTGTAACTGATGTAACTATTAGTTTATTTATTGATTATTGTTGAAGGACATTTAAGCTTATATATAACATTGTGTTTTTAGGGGGGGTGCTAGTTAGTTAACCATTTAATTTTTTAAAATCTTTATGATAAAAATGAATCTTATTTTATTATTTATTAGATGTTAATGGAGGATAATATATCTCTCTATATTTTTTTAGAGCTTTTTCATCTAATTTAAAATTTTAATGCATTTGTTTATAGTAGAATAAATTAATATAGTTAGAATTATTGTTTGAACTATTAAGTTGATTATTATTAGTATTGTCTAAGTCTCTAATCATTAATTTTATTTGTTCATTAGAACTTGCTTAATGTTTTTAATTGATTAAAGAGTATATATTCTTGTTGAAAAAATTAATTTTGGTGGTTTATAATTAGAAATTCACTTTTATAATTTAGAATACATAAGTTCATACTTTTTTTATAGAGGTGTGGAATGTATTATTAGTGTCAATACGTACATCTTAAACGGAATTTTGTTATTAATATTTAGCTCATGAAGTTATTTTGAAAAATGTTTTGTAGTTTTTTATTCCATCGTTACTGTCTGCTAAAATAAGGATATTGTCAATCTAATGTGCTTAAATTAATTATGTTAAATATTTTATTTTCAAGGTTAGCCATGTAAAAATTACTGAAGGTCGGCCAAGATCACATAGAAACTCTGTCAATTTTGGTATAGATGTTTCCTTTATGGACATAGAAGAGGACTTCAGTTGTACAGATTAATAATAACTTATGAAATATTTTAGTGTTAATATTAAGTGAGGGAAGCAACTAGTTATAGTATATGTTATCAATAATGATATCAAATGTTATAGTATATGTTATCAATAATGATATCAAATGTTATAGTATATGTTATCAATAATGATATCAAATGTTTCGTATTGCTTTCAACATCAACTGAAGTAGTGATTTTATAGCTTGTTTTTTTTTAGTTTGAAGATCCATGAGTTCTTGAGTGGACTTCACACTGTATTTATTTTTCATTTGGTAAATAGAGATTGATTAGTTCATTAAGTAATTTTGTTAATTGGTGTTGTAATTTGAGATATTATAGGGCAGAGAGAAGAGTTAAATTTATGAATTTTTGCAGTACTGCATAAGTAACTAGGTTTGTAATCATCAATTATTTTATAGAGTTTATGGTTATCAATTATGGCATTATTAGCATTAATAAGTTTGTTAACCTGTTTCCTTAGTTGATTACTGTTTTTTTTTGCTAACCTTTTTAAAAATTTGTGTGGTCATCCAAAGTTGTTTATCATTTTGTAAAGTAGTCAGATATTTTGTGAACAGTAATATTTGTTTTAAATTGTGAGTTAAGATTTAATGATAGCAAACCAGATGAAGTTAAAACACACCATAGTGAAGGTGGAAAACATACAACACAGATATGCTCACAGACAAGTACCTAATCATCCATAGGAAGAACAGTCCTAAAAGCGTAGATGAGAGGAGTCAGCTAATACAGGAAAAGTAGATCCAATCTGTTCAAATGTCAGTAACTTAACGAGAATTCTTATTAACAATGATTATCCTGAGAAGGTAGTTGATCGATGCATTTACCATAAAGTATCTACTTTCAATAATGATAAATTTGAAGGCCTCTCTAAGTGGCTGATTTATTTCAAGATACAATGGACAACAGGCGACCCTAAAAGTGAGGACGTTGCTGACAAGGTTGTTTCTGTTTTCTCTCGTCTGTTTCCAACGAAATGAGGAATTATTTTCAAATTGAGGACCGCATTTCCCCCTTTTTGCAAGCATAGTATCCCCATCAGTCATAAAAGTTTGGTTATTTACGATTTTTACTGTGGGGCATACTACTACTAATTGATTAGAGCTGAGAATTTCTCAACACGTTCCTACACATATTCATAATTTCAAATTATCTGAATTCATATGGTGACTGCCACAGGGGAGCATTTATTTGAGAAAGAGTTCTGTTTTATGTACTGCTTAAACATCTCTTAAAAATATTAGAACCCATAATTTTAATATGTGGCGACCGTCTTTGTGTAGGCAAAAAGAATATTTCCACAACCTTGAATTGATGGGAATTTATATCTAATATAGATAGATAGTCATAGTAATATATATATATATATATATATATATATATATATATATATATAAAAAATAAAATGTAGTAACACGAAATTACATAATCATCGATGATTATGTAATTTCATGTTACTACATTTTATTTTATTCTTGCTCTGTTTATTATATTGAGCTCTCATACCCGGATTTCCTCCTGGAATTATTTCATTATAACAATATATATATATATATATATATATATATATATATATACATATATATATATATATAACTATACATATATGTACACATAGATATATTTTGTGTTTATTTGATCTGATGATCATTATCTCCAAAATTCTAACAAATAGTCGCAGTTACATACAGATATACAATATATCGGGTTTTAATACTAAAAACATCTTATATTATAATGACATTTTTTTTAGAAAAATATATTTTTATCCATTGAAATAAGTGTGAAACTTGTTCTAATGTAATTGTGATAGAAATGAAATTAGTTGTTCATGTTTAAACAAATGTTTCATGACAAACACTGATGTAAATCATTCAGATATACATTTTGATGGATATACACAATTTTATTATTAAATCAATCGCCAAATTCGAATGCTGATAATGACATACCACACTCGAAATTCTAATGTACTATTTATTATTCTTTTTAAAGGTGACCTCATAAGATAAATTTAATTATTTGTTTAATAAACACACAAAATAAGTAAAGATTTTTACTATTTTTCATTTCAAGCATTCTCAAATTGGTTTCATTGTTTTGTTTGACGGTACATCAACCCTATTTGTTATTTAATGATGAATTTTTTCTTACATACCTTGCAAATGAAATGTATTTTGTTATAAAAAGGCTAAAATAGTAGTAAAAATTCAAATTTAGTTTCTTTGACGACATATGAATGTGTTTGTTGTTACTGTAATTGGTTAAGGACATGTTCGGAACAAAAACAATTATCTAAAGTATATTCTGCATTATATTATTAAACAAGAATAAATCTCAAATTAAAATTTGTTCTACTTTTAATTTTATAACTCAAACATTGCTAACTCACAGCATAAATACAATTAAATCAAAGTTTTGACTAATTTGACAATCAAATCAGACAAAATCATATAAATATAGCAACAAACAAATAAAAATAAATAAGACATTTAATAAATAAACTAAAATATTATTTTATAAATTCACTGATTTTTTTTTACTAAGTGTGGATCAACAACAACACATGACACGAAATGAGAAACTAATACTTTTATTTGTGAAATGTTGCCCACATTCATACTTCTACTTGTTTTTCACACGATTTCTCAATTAACAAAGCAATATTTTCTTTGGTTCATTTTAGCACAACCCCCCCCTCCCCCCCTCCACGTTAATGTTTCTTTCTGAATGTACTAGTTGTGTCTCCATTGGACGGAGGGAAGCAGATTTCTTCCTTTAAATTCGTTATTCCAACCAAATTCCCGCATTTATCACACCATTCAATCGGTAGTTTAATTTTACAGGGAAAAGAGGATTTTGAATCAAAATCTGAACAAAATAATTTTAATAATCAGAAACAAAAAATAGAATCAAAAGAATTTCATAAAAAAATTTCTAATTTTGTTTTTAAAGTTTCACCTATATTTGATGGCTGTTTAGGCACAAACATTTTATAAACAAGAAAAAAATAAAAATGCAATTTTTAACTGACGTATGTCCAAGTCTTTCAAAACCATGGCAATTCTAAAACTTGAATTTTCCTAGTGAGAATATTTTGTCATTAGAAATGTATCCATGTCACATTCTCTTACTAACTAAAGATTTCAATATATAATAGAATGTTTTATATAACTGGTCATTAAAACTTTATATTGAGCATTCAAATATATTAAAATATTTTTAATATCCATCCATAAACACATTGTAAGTATACATTAGAAATACAAATATAGCAAATATTAGCTCATAGCTAATATTTAAAATTTAGCACACATTAATTGGGTTATGTTTTAGAGTTAGAGTTAAGATTAGATCGAATTAGCATTTTCACAAATAAATGAGTATTGATAATTATTGCTTGCTCAAAGATCTTTTGATAAATTCAGATGTTATTGCATCGCACATCTCAGGAGAAGACAAACTTATCATATTAGAAATGTACAATTTATGCAATATTGTTCTAAATTTGATATACTCATTGTACATTCAAAAATTTTATGCAACCATATTTAAAATAAAATTGTACTAAATTTGATTTAGGTCTTTGGTAAATGACTTTATTGAACTTTAGTTTGTAAATTAAGTAATTTGATTTTCATAGATTTACTAGCAGGAAGACCGGGGTGCTCGTGATTGAATGATAAACCATATGCCACTAATCTATAACACCATATTGCCTTTTTTATTATTTATTTTTCATTTTATAATGTTTAATTTTTTGGATGTACTTCGGAGAGGTGTAAGTAAAATGACATTTCAGTTAATTTACTTACATCTATCCTTGAGACACATCTAGTGTTTTCTGAGAATTAATGAGAACACTTCTGAACTCCGGCTTCAAACCATGGCCCCCTTATTAACATTTCTGTTCTTTTATTTTTTAATTTCTATGACTTTCAAGTTATTAATGAAATAAAATAAAGTAAAATATTGTGTTTTTTAATGGATGTAAATGCAGACCCCACAATAATCTTGTACTGCTTTTAATTAAAATTAAATATACATATCCAAGTACCCTGTGTAATGCATTTTCAGAATATATATTGTTAAAAAGCCTAGGATGAGACAGGAACGACACATTCAATTAATTATTTCATGTCACTTTTTAATTGTATCATTTATATACATAGAAAATGATTACAACATAACTCTATGCATGCCACTTAAAAGAAATAAAATCGTATACATTTTTAACTTGCTTGAGAGGGAGATAGATTTGAAGCAAGTTAAAAATATATACGATTTTATTTCTTTTAAGTGTCATGCATAGAGATACGTTATAATCATTTTTTTATGTATAATCTTATATTTATTGAGTAATAAATGATACAATTAAAAAGTGGCAGGAAATGACTGATTGAATAAACTATTGTGTTAAATAAGCTTTTCAATTAATATAAAATAAGAAATTTAAATTAATTCAACATTATACAATAATTCCAGAAATGTAAGTATTTTTTCTTAATTAAAGAGAAAAGGCAAAACAAATAAAAGTAAAAAGACTTCTGGGCAACGCTGGGTAGACACAGCTAGTTTTCTATAATCAGAATAAACTACAAACTTTAACAAGCATTTAAGATAAAAGCATCAGAATTCACAGTTAATTGACAAAACAAACTAAGATGGTGTTAGCAAACAAGAACAGAGAAAATCAGATGAGTGATCAACAAAAATAAAAAAAATAATTTTCTGTTGAAAACAAAGTGTTAATGAATGATTAGAAAAATTAAATTGATTTTATTGCAATGAAATCAAATTTCTTAAGATCTGTGTTTTTAGGTCTGATGTATATTCAAGGGCAGCCAGGGCAAAGGGTTGTCTGGCGAGATCAGAAGATTAGATGTGACAAAAACGTGTAAACGGAAAAAAAAAGTAAGTGAAAATCACATGAGGAATGATTTTATCAAAAAAGTTTGAAAAGATTTTATAACTGGCTGAGAATCCAATCGAAGTAGATGTGTGTAAATGATGTCTTAAAAATGTGTAATAAAAACAACTAGAGACTCGCCCCCCCCCCCCCGACTTACGAAAACCCGAATAAAGAACGGTTCTTAATTTAAAAATCATCTTTGAGTTTGTTCTATTAAATTGAATTAAGAGCAGTTGAGTTTGTCTGGCAGGGAATGAATCTTCATTTCTTAAATATTTCAGCACCACAGGATTTCAAAGCTTACATCCACTAGACAATTAATTGATCAGCTGTGACGAAGACATACAATAAGCAACATATTTACTATTGCCCAATAATTAAGCATAATAATTATATGAAAATTGATAATATACTGATGCTAATCTTTCTTTTGCTTTTAACATAGTGACTATTGTTTTATACTATATTAGCAGGAACACCCCATATTGAATGAGAAACTCCCTGCATCTACCACCGAAGCTCATGTTATTGTATTGTTGTTATCAAAATTTATCTCTTACTCAACCATCACTGCTGTAATATGAAGTGAACCCAAATTTAGGGTTTTGCTCCCGATTCCGACTCACTATAATAGTGATGACCTCCCTTAGGTGCATGAAAAAATTTTTTTAATTAAGAAAAAAATCACCTTAATGATAGGGTGTTTCAATAATTTTCTCAAACAGAAAACTGTTTGGAGATTGACAAAATGAAGACATTTCAGAAAAAGCTTAAAAAGGCTTACAACTAAACAGCAATTTGATAAGATATATTAATGCATTGCATTGTATTGTATAAATTAGAAGAAAACTAATTGTTTCAAATAAAATAAAATTGTTGCAATCTGGGGACAGTGTAACATCTGCATCTAAGGCATAACACCTATTGCATGCTGGTCAGAATTATGTTTTCTTTAAAATAATTTTTGTTAAATTACCTTTAAGTTATTGTTTGTTCATTAAATTAATTGAATAAAATGATTTAAAATTAAAACCTAACTGAAAAGATTGTGTATGTGAGAGTAACACACATACCTTGTTAACTTGTCTTTATTAATATAGAATTCAAGTGATATATGCAATACGTGAAACGGTTTTATATTAGCACTTGTAAATACAACCAGAAACAAATCTTAGATATTTTCATAAAATTTGATTTTTTTTTTTTACTCTTGTCAGGTAACAAACACAGCAGACCGGGAGTATTAGGAATAGCAACGAGGAAAAAGAAAAAGAAAATTTACATGTAATTGCTTCTCAGATTTTGGAAGGAAAACTGGATCCCGTGGTGACCGTTTGAGAGACATATAATGGCAAGACCAGGGTTCTTCATAAGTCTGAACAGCAAGAAGAACAATGTTATGAATTTTACCTTAGGCTACAAATAAAAGCACAAAGGAAAAACGAAACACAAAAGCGTTATAAGTAAAACTGTAATGGGCAGCAAAATGCTAGAACTTCTCAAGTTATTATCATTTAGTTCTAAAATGTCATTTTAATCAATCAAAACAGAGATTGTTTATCTGGCAAGCAATAAAATAAAGCAGCCAGTTATTTATTTTATCATGTTAGTTTCATTAATTGGTACATACCACTTTAGGGTTCGTCTTAGGGGAATCCTAAAAAATAATGCTTAGCAGTACTATTTCAAAACACCTTATTATATTATTATTATTATTATTATTATTAGTAGTAGTAGTAGTAGTAGTAGTATGAACCTATTATATTTAATGTTTTATTTTGACAAAAAATAAATGTAATATAACTTATTAAAAAACATTACTATAACTAATTTTAAACGGTTTTTGAAACCAGTAAAATGCAGAGAATTTTATTTTTAAATAAACATATTATTTATTTAAAATTAAAATTTTTCGATTCACACAGGAATCATTATAAGGATAATAGACAATATTTTTTTCTTACTTTTTTTAAACAACATGGTGTCACCTGATCTTGTGCTTCAGTTGTTAACGAAGCTCATTGTGTAATAATGTCCACAAGTGGTGTGTGTGCTCTGGTCGCACGTTATAAGTATTAGCAAAATGTTTCCACTGCATAGAATGCATTTAAATTTTGTAATTTGAAACGGTTTTTGAAATCGTTAAAGTCCATTTTACTTGCCTCCCACCCAAAACAAAAAATTAACCATAATGCATCAGACAAAGTCACGTTGAAAAATAGCCTCTAACAGTCTCTGAAATAGTGATAACAATGCTTTTTTATTAAATTATATTACACGGATTTTTTGTCAATAAACATTAAATATAAATGGCTTTATACAATAATAATGTACTGAGCAGCAGTTATTAGGATTCCCCTTAAGTTAATATTAACCCACAACGGTATCTTTTTACATTGTTAAATTATGGATGATAAATTCTTTAATATAGATTTAATAATAATAGGAAATCTTAATAAAAATATGAAACAAGATAATAATAGCTGAAGCTGTATTTTCCTAATGTTACATGCAAAACTGTTTTCATTTACAAGTTACTGAATATAGAATAAAAATGGGTAAACAAATGAAATTCGTTCTGATGAAGTATAAAAATATTTAAATCTGAAAGTGGCAAGTTTTAATTTGTTTCTTGAACTGTTGAAAAATTCTCCTGTAACTGTAAAAAAGAATATTTACTTTTTGTAACTAACATTTACTGTTTGTAACAAACAACCGACTACATGACACGCAAATGAATAATATATGCACCATTCTTTCCACCGAAAAGCAGTGTCTTATACGGTTTACATCCTATTTTTTCCAACCATAAATTAAGACCTTCATCACAAAACTCTGGAGCATTGCCAGATACCAGGGTATTTGGGATACCCATTCTAGAGAATAGGACCCTTACAATCTGTTTTATGGTGGAAAACTACTTCAGGCCCGGCTTAAAAAGAGTCTAGTAATATTAATAAGAGTTCCACTCCAGAAATCTACGCATGATCCATATGCACACGACTCCATGGCTCTACTTCTCTGGGCCATGAATGTAAAGTATTCTGTGTAAAATTTCTTAATTCTCTACATTTTTTGCATCTTTTTATATATTCTTCAATATCTCGTGAATATCTCGGCCACCATGTTTCTAGTTTTATTCTTTTTTGTGTGGCTGCTACTCCACAGTGTATATCATCATGTACACTTTTTATCACCAAATTTATGTGTGTTTCTGGGGGAATTACCAGATCTCCATTACAAATCACTCCATTTTTTATCATTAATTTATACCTTATTTCTTTGTAAGGTCTCTTTGCCTTGGAACAATTTCTCCATATATATTTTCTTATTCTCCATGTTATCCTACTTAGTACTGGATCATGTCTAGTTTTCATAGCAATTCTATCTAAAGATAAAACATCAGTCTCTATCCAATGTAAGAATGTATCTTCAAATTCTTCTTCTGTTTTATCTTTTGACTCCTTGTAAAATCGCAACCTTGATAGTACATCTACGCGTGGAATTGAATTTCCTTTAACATATTCTATATCAAAGTCAAATGCCATTAACTCTATTGGCCACCTTAATATTCTCGCAGTTGTAACTTTTCTTGGATTGAATATAAATTCCAATGGTTTATGATCACATGAGAAATTTTTTCTAATTAGAAATTGTCTAGCCCTGGTGGTGCACCATACAATGGTCAATGCTTCTTTCTCTATATTTGAATAATTAAATTCAGTGTTCGTTAGTCTTCTTGATAAATACATTATCGGATGTCCTTCTTGTGATAATATTCCAGATATCAAATATTCACTTGCACCTGTGGTTAACGTAATGCCCTTTTTATGGTCAAAAATTTTTACTACTGATTTCTTTGCCATAACTAATTTCAACCTGTCAGAAGCTTTTTGTTGTATTTCTGACCAAATGAATTCAACATTCTTCTTTCTTAAATTTGCAAACGGTTCAGTCAGTCTGTATATTTTAGTAAATATCGCCTGTAGAAATTGACCAATACCCAAAAAGATTCAAGTTCTTTTTTGCTTGTAGGTATAGATATTTTTAATATTTTTTGATTAAAGCTTGATCTGGTGATATACCTTCTTTTGAAATGGAATACCCTAAAATGATATATTACTAATATTGTTTACACATTTTTTTCATTTATAGTCATTCCCGCATTTCTTAATTTGTTCAAGACGATGTCGGTTTTCTTCATCTATTGAAATTTGGTGATATGTCGTTTTCAAATCTATTTTTGTAAAAACGCTCATTCCTGTCAGCGCATGTAATGCAACCGCCACAATAGGATACGATCCGAGCAAACTTTGTGGTTTACACCTATTTTATAATCTCCACATATACGTACGTCTCCATCTGACTTTCTCAAAACTACAATGGGTAATGCCCACTTGCTATTCCCAGGTGAAACATGTTCAATAAAGTCCTGTTCAATTAATTTTCATAGTTTTACTACTACTAATGACAACAAATGTAATGGTAATGTTCGTGCTTCATAATAAGAAGGTGTAACATTTTCTTTTAATTTTAAACTAGCTTTGTAGTTTTTCTATTTTCCGTTTTTTACCATTTTTATCTCATTAATTAGTTTGGTAAAATTTATTTTAAGCACATCATTTCCCAGGAGTCCGAGGTTCTTTTTACAATTTGTGACAATTATAGCTATTACCTCGAATTTGTCTTTTAACTCTAAAGAACCTTCAAAGTATTCTAAAGTTTTTATGACCGATCCATCAAATTGGCGGAGTTGTACACTGCTCTTTCATAAAGTTGGCTTTCCAATGCGTTCCCAGAAAGTGTTACCTCACTGCCGGTATTCAATTGCATATCCAAATCGACATTGTTAATTTTGACTTTTAATATAATATCTTTTTTCTTTTGTTCAATTTTTTCAACATTTTTATTTTTGTTTTTTAATGTAAAGACTTCTCTATTGGTTTCATTTTCTTCAACTCTTGCTGACGTTTTTCTTTTTGAACTTGCATACTGCTTGAAAATGGTTCATTCTTAAGCAATTTGTACAAGTTTTTCCAAATGCTGGACATTTTTCTCTTTTTATTTCGTGTTCACGTCCACAACATTTTTTCTTTTTTAACATGTACGTATTGGCGACTATTTGTTCGCCGGATTGGCTTTTATGATTGTTGTATTTCTGTATTAATTCTTGTTGCTGTATAAAGTCAATGCAAGTATTTAAGTACATGTTTCCTATTTGTAGCTGTTCCATTACTTTATTCCTGTGTGATACATTGCACATACCTTCAATTAATCTTAATTGAATGAAATCTTCTTCTTATCCGAGTTTTTCAAACTCACAATATCTACTTGCATTTTGTGGACGGTGTAGATATTTGATGATTGGTTTGTCAATTTCTTGTTTCATTGACATAAACTTCGTTCTTTCTGCCACGACTAACCTTTCTTAGGTCTCATATTTCTTTTTATGATCTGACTTATACTTCCGAAAGTCAGGTCTTCTAGATTCATGGAATACGCCATGGTTGAGACTTTCATGATGGCCTCACATCCAGCTGTAGCCAAAAATAAATCTGTTATTTCATTTTCTCCTCCTGTTTCTTATTGTTTTTTTAACTTTTTAGTCCTTGCACTCACAGCAAAGTATCTTATCCATATGTCCACAAAGTTGGAGTCCTCGAGAGACAATTGGGATCCTATCGACAACGCCATTGTTGTGAAATTGTAAATTTAATTACATTAGCCAGTATTACCACAATGCCCTTGGCATGGCTGCCCACTGTTGAACCTTCTCCTAGTGAGGTTACCTCTAGTAACAATACTAAGCTGGATACTCCACCAGACTAGATGAATTCTTGTCCTGGAATCTGGCAAGACCAAAAAAAGACCACAAGAAAGATAAAAAGATTTCTAACTAGAAATGACATTAATTATTTTGAAAGTTTCAATTAAATCACCGCTCTAGTAAGATAATCAATCTTAATTTTTTTCTGTAATTGTTTTGTCACTCTCCTTTGTATGCTTTCCAAACTCAATATTACATTCCAATTTTCATGTCTCGACACTGGTGGAGACCGGGCCTGAGTGCAATACTTATTATACTTATATATTTATATATATCTTTAAAACAACGTTTGAAATAAGATTTCTAAACATCCATCCAATCATTTGATTTGACTTTAATACAATAAACAAAATAGAAATGTTACCTTTTAAATGTACCATCAAAAGCAACTCCCAAATTGCATTTGTCATTTACTTTTTTAATCTCTGATATATATTCAACTTTAATTCAAGTCCTGGATCCAACTGTAATACTTTACATTTTTTATGCTCATTTTAATTTCTAAATAACTTCTCAATATGACAACTTATTTAGATCCCTCTGTGTTATTTCTTTTGATAACTAGCAGTTTAACATTATCAGTGAGTGGTTATAGTGATTATTTCCATCTATGGAAAATGTATTGGCTATAATCATTCTCGGCTCGGTTTCTGTAAGACAGTCTTTATTTGCAGAATAAAAATTAAACCAGGGAAAACAGACTATTATGTAACTCAGCTATAGGCCCCAAATTGTTTTTGAAATTCTTCAATATTTGACACAAGAGTGCTGAAAACCCAACATGCCAGGAGTAACTTTCTAGAAAGAGCGAACAGAAATTGGAGGTTCCTAGAAAGGACAAATATATTAGTTCCTCAGTCATTGATCCTAAAAAATAAACATGAATCATCCACTAAATTTTATTTTAAGTCCAGGTTTCAGTATTGGTTGGGGTTTCGTCTCTAATGCCAATAATCAGATTGACTTCTCAATCCGGCAACTGGTGGACGACTGGCAGGATAATTTGAAGGATGGTAGAAGATAACTTCTAACTATTGGATCTGGGTCATTTTCTAGGGACCAAAGCTTTAGTCTGCCTCAACACCAAAAGAAAGTGGTGTAAAATGGACAGCATTCAGTTTTCTTTGTCAGAACAGCAGTATCCTCCGAGATGTGCTTTGCAAGAAAATTACCCAGAACATTGAAAATGCTATTTCAGAAGTGGGGTTTAATAGTTCATTCAGATCCAGCAAATCTAAAGCTGTGAAAATATCCAGCATAACCCTCAAATAATATCTTGCTAGAAAAGCTCATGGTTATATCAAAAATAGCAAAACATGTTACACTATGAGAATCAAGCAAGACAAAAAATATATAAAGGTCATGTACGGAACAAGGTATCGGCAGGTATTATGTCTTTATTTTTTTATACATTTGCCGGAGGTCAAAGAGTGCAGTGTTTCAATATAGAGTAGCTGTTTTATACATTCTGAAAAGCTTTTATCGAATTTGGTTAACAAATCCAAGTTTTATAAACTTGGACATATTTTTTTATTCGAAGGGCTCTCACAAAACATCCCTTTGAAAACTTAGATTCGATGGAATTAAAGTTCTTATAAAGTGCTTCCTTTCTGATGTTAGAGTAAGTGAACTAAAGACTGTATCCATCAAGGAGTCAAATCTTATGCAGGTAAGTATAGAGAGTGTTTGTGGTTACCGGTATACTTCCCATCTTCTTCCCCTCTTTAAAGGTCCTGATTCTTAAAAGTGCTTTTTAATAGAAAGAGTGACATATTGCCCTTTGCAAGAGAGTTCTAGAAAGAAGAGAAGACCATTTTAAGTTTCTCAGCTGCTGAAACATAGATTCAGCATAATTGATTTATAGAATAGATATCTCATAAACTCGAAAAACCCTTGTTTACGAACATCCAACTTGGATAAAAATCCTATTTTTAGTTCATCCATACTTGTTGTACCCCCTCCATAAATAACTCTCCTACAGTGGACCAAACTCTTCCAAATAAGTAACAGGTTAAAAAAACGTTGCTAATAAATGAGTGTGTCTGTTAATTCTCCTGTTTTATCTTTTTTACTGTTTTAACATTTTCGTTTTCCATTCGACATATTTGAATAATGCATTACTTTAATTGTATTTAATATTCTTAATCCGATTTTCAAGTTTTCATTTACTTCAATTTATTTAAACATACTTAAAAAACATTTTGATAGTTTTTTAGACTTGGTATAATTCAAATTTTTTTCTAAACTTTATCTTTTTCTTTCAAATTTCTGTCCCAAAATAATTTTTTATCATAGATCTCTCCCATTTAAATAATTTTGTAATCATTTTTGGAATATTTTCTATAATATTTTATCTTTCGATTTAATTTTTTCCACATTATAGTTTAAATATATTTTATGTTAATAAACATAAAATATATTTAAACTATAATTCTAATCATTATTTTCTCCTTTTTGTGACACTAAATTATCAAAATTTTAGGACCAGTTTTTTCCTTCAGTTTTCTGCTTTCATTGTAACTTCGATTTCAAGAGATGCATGATCAGATTGACCTAACGGTCATATCAAATTTACATTTTCTATTAAGCATTTATTATTTAAAAAATACCTTTTTCTAAGCTTATATCTATGTTAGTTGTTAGTATCTATGTTAGTTGTTAGTGTCTTCTATATAGAAATACAATCCATTTTTATAAATAAATCCAAATATTTTAGAGGGTTGACATAACCAAACTATTTACTCAATCTCAATATAATTTCTAATGTATTATTATGGATACAGGACTTAAGTTTATGTAATTGTCATTTAACATAAAAGCTCAATAAAAAATTAAGAAAAGAAATCTTAAAATTGCAGTACATTGTTTATGTAGGCTATGCCAGAACACATAATAAAATAATAGTTTGAACTAATGTTATGAGAAAATCTGCATGCAAAATCTTTTTCTGTTTTTCAACTTTTGTATCAAACGAATACAAAAATTTTAGAATGTAGCTAAACTTAGGTATTTTTAAATGGTCAACAAAAAAATCTGTTTTGAAAGAGAAAAACATTTATCATGTGATATTTTGAGAGTTCTGTTTAACTAATCAAACACCCAAGAACCACACAGAAATTCTTACAATTACAATTGTGTATTATACAGGAGGTCACGGGTTACGACAGAGATATGTTCTTAACAATACATCATAATCTGATTTTTAACACAAGTCAGAATAAGAAACTAAGAATCTATATCAGCCACCTAAAGCAGCAGTAATAAAATTATAATCTACTACATCAAAATAATATTTCGATCATGTTGTGTATGGGGGAGGACACACAGATTAAGAGCACAAAGATGAAGGAAAAAGGCACCAAAAACAACATAACACAGAGCGTATGAGCAGAATGTAAACAAACGCACCAGCCTAAGCACAACGTTTGGTAACAATGTATTCTTTTGTTTCAATTAATAAACTAGTACTTGCACTGTTGCAACCAGTAAATATTGTAGGTCGAGACCGTTGTAATCTTAAAAACAAAAATTTTGCATAAACTATAATAAACTTTGATATTGAAAGAAGCAAACCTGAGAACTTATATAACAAGCAAAAAAAGAGAATGGCAGACATTACAAAAATTCAAACATTAGATTGTAAACTGTCTGTTGCATGTACTTATTCTCAAAATCATTGAGCAAATCATGCATGAACCTTAAAGAAACACTGAACATAATTTTGTTGGTAAAAATCAACCTCTATAATAGAAACAATTCAGTTTCAACAACGAAAAAGTTACTACGAAAAATTAAAATGGAAACAGGTGTAAAAAAAGATGTTTGCTTCCTTCAGAGGATAACATGAACATAGGAAATGAAATGATTAGATTACTTGGAATAGAAAGTAGGCTGGCTCATGTTGCAGCCACTTAGATGAGGTACTATGTTGTGCTGGCCAAACATCTTCGTAGCTCTGTGCAGTAAGAACATCATAGTAGACAATACAACAGCATGACATTGTCTATTCTATATGGATGAATAAACACTGAACTATCTCCATTATTAAATCAAAGAAATAATTTGCAGATAAAGAACAATATTTAAAAAAATATATTTTTCCAAAATACTGCAAAAAATTTTACTTGAAAAATAAAGTTTTAATTAAATTAATATATTTTGATTATTCTTAATAGGGGAATGCATTTACCGTTTTTTACATTTTATTTTATTTTTTATTCAACCCAAACAAATAAGAGGCTACTATTGAATTAGGGACCATATCTACAGGGACATCCTAAGTGTGGAGTTGTGCAGCAAGATGTTTGTTCACATTTTAGGAAAGCAATAACAGTTATGGAATACATTCAAAAAGTTGAATTTGTACAGAATTATTTCTATTTGAAAACATATTTGTTTGGTAGAAAATCTAACATTATGAAAGTGGAAAGAGTAAAAAAAGAAATAAGAAATAGAAATGCAGAATGACATATTTGCCAACTTAAAAACGGCTGCTCAAATTGTTTACTTACTGGTGATTATTTCATAAGTTGTATTCAAAATAAAAGAATCTAGTGTTGTCAGATCCGCAGCATATCTCTAGCACTTAATTTTTTTTGTAAGTCATAATAATGTGAAAGATTTTTTTTCCGAATTTCAAACTGCAAATTTATTATGGAAAGGGCTAAACTGCAGCAATTCTGAATAAAGATTACTTCATCTATACTAATATCTGTGTGTGTTTATCCACGGACTACTTTTAGGCAAGGAACCAAAAACTTGGTAAGACTTTTTCCATACCTATTGAGAAGTGTCCTAAGGTAGGCCATGACCTGCCCAACTCCCACCCTGAAGTTATGTAATAGTGAAAACAATAAGTTGGGAACATGAAACTTGGTAGGCACAAGTATAGTGGGTGTATTTATTGAGAAACTTTGCTGATAAAAATGGATTGCTTATCTCTGAGGAGTATCCGGAGAGGGTTCAATTACAAATGAAATTGAAACTGGATTTATATTAATATGAGATGAAAGATCTGTTCCAGCATAGGTTCATAAAGAGGCACACTTGAAACGTTTAATAAATGCAAGAGATCCAACCCAAAATAGAGAAAAACATTGATTGTTATGAGAAAAAAATGAATGAAAGAAATAATTACTTAACTAAAATGATGGGCTTAGAAAAATCTAAATTTTTAGTTTTTATTGAAGTAATACAATGATCAAAATGGGCTTAGCTTTGCAAATCTGTTTCATTTTATGTAATTTCATTCCAAAGTAAAAATATTTTCAGGTTCCTTAGGAACCCCTTTCTCAGAAAAAATAAATATGAGCCCTGATGGCAATCAGCAGAAGTAGGGTATCATTCTTAATTTCAAGTTTGTAGGTTAAAAGTAGTGTAAATATTTGCCCCACCATGAACTTTAACACAATTAATTTACATGTCCTTAATTATGTAATTGTTGGAAATAGAAAAAAATGGCTGTCGATAACAGACGCATTGTTACAGCAGAAGAAAAACACCAAACGTTAAATAAGATGTTTCTGAATGTCTTTCCCGTGAGCACAATAATCTTGATGGTCTTGTCAACATCCAGTTGCCCTTTGGATGACTTCAAGCAGAATATTGTTCCAAGTTTCCATCAACAGAGGTTTTAAAGATTTCATCAGTAACCTCTCTTATATGAACTTGAAGTTGATATTACAGTAAACTTCAAACAGTAAAATCCTGGACATTTTGAGAGCCATTCATTTCATTCAATGAAGTCAAGAATATTAGCTCTGAGCCAGCCAACAGCCTACTTTGATGTTATAGACCTTTGCTACACCTGTTTTTTTTTTTTAGTTCATTGATAAAGTAAAATATATTTATATGTGATAAAATGCATGTATGAATACACAATGTTGGCCCAAATCGAAATAGGAGTGTGTAGACACACACTCCTATTTCGATTTGGGCCAACATTATTAAGGTGACACTTAGAAATGTGAAATTTGATAACAATGATCCCACAAAGAATGTCTTAACATTATATATTTATTTTAATATTTTTATATTTTTTTAAAGAAATCCCTGGAAACGATGGCAACGGGTGATGGAGTGCTGCATGTCATACGAAGGACAGATTCTATTTAACCGATTTAGGATCCTGAAAGGTAGTGCATTCAAGTTATAAGTGCAATTGGGAGTATTGCTGAACAAGGAACACCTCTCCACTTCCCAAATTGAGGCCACCAAGTAAACCATGTAGTTTAAGGCCATACCAAGGATAGGGTAGGGAGGGAGACATGTTGAGGAGTTGGTAAGGTTCAGAAATAGAGTAGGTAGAAAAAAAAAGGAAAATAGTAGAAAGGGGTAGGAAAAATGGATTTCAAGGTTGGGTGGGTTTGGGGCGAATGCCTGAAGCTGATTTTAATGAAATTTACATTATAGGTAATTGACAAAAAATCATACAGAGTATCAAACTTTGAGCAAACTTGGATAATTTTAAGATTGCTAAGCTTAAGCTTAAGTTGTTCATACAGTTTGCAGAGTATGCTTTTCATTGGTTGAACTATTTTCGTGTCTCAGCTTCTTGCACTTATTACAGGGATTCAGTATTATGTCTCAGTATAATAAACCTGTTCTTTGTAGGGTTGATATTCCACTTAGTTTGTTCAATAAATACTTAAATTTCTCTTAAATAAAGAAAAGATATTAGAATATATTATAAGCAGAGTGAATAAAATATTACATAATATTTAAAAAAAAATAAAATATTTTGCAATACATGTATACAATTTCTGCTAAAAATCTGTAATCATAACATTAATGCAACTATTTGTTATTGTTAGTGTAAACAAGTTTTGGTGAATTTTATTTTTAAATCATGACAGTTTGTGAGTGAACTTAAGAGAAAGGAAACATTTTGTCAGGGTGTAATTAAGCAATTAGCACTGATGACAGGATCTGATGTGATGCATAAACATCTGATTTTGTCTGATTAAAATGGAGAGAGAGAGACAAAAAAAAGGCAAATGATAATGGTGGTGTTTATAATGATCATGCAGCACAGGTGCAATGCCACGTATGGTTAAATGACTTGGACATGCGACAGGAAGACATCAAGCGATGAACACAGCAAAAATGGTTCATACTTATTTTGCCAATCAATGAAATTATTGAACAATGATACTTTGAAATTAAGCAACATGAAACGAACATTTAGATTTTATTTTTGTTTTAAACTAAATGTCAAATTAAATTTAAAAATTAAACCACATTCTAAAATATACCCCACTGCATTATCAACCCAAAACTATTCAATAATAATTTCATATTTTTTCAGGTTTATTAAGTATTTCAAGGCTTAAAATACAATTTGCTAATATTCTGAATAAAAAATATTCAAAGCTGAGTCATAATAAGTGAATGTAAAAGATGCCAGAATTTTACAAATTTGAGTTAATAAATTTGGTATTAAAAGTTATAATATTAAATACAAGTTAAAAGCACTGATTCAGCATTTATCTTCTTTTTAAACAGGTAAAGATATACTTTGTTGGAACAAATAACATACTAACACTTATGGTTGTCTGCAGCTATGACTTGTCATTACTTGATTTTAAGGTGGCTTAATTTGAGAGAATATTTTATTTTAAAAGGAATTTAAAATCATTTAAAAACTTACAAAGTGACTAAGACAATTGTAGTATTTTCTTACTTAACTTTATAAAATGTCACATATAAGATGAATTAAAATGTCACATATAAGATACATAAAAAACAATTATTTAAAGTCAACCGTTACAATATTCAGTTTTTTAAGAATTTTATTTATTTATTTATGTTTTACATGAAATAGTTTTATCTGTTGTTAACGAAAAGAAACACACTCTCAAAACAAAGATGAAATATTTTATTTAAAAAAAAATTCTTGATAATTTTTTTAATGTTCCTGAGAATTTTTTTCCGGAGCTAAATCTGAAAGAAAATATAAATGTAGATTTGTTGTAACTATTTTAAAATCCAGTTATAACTACATGGATATCTGATAATGACACTACATTACAAGATATTCAATCAATATCAATTATCTAAGATGCTAAAACTGATATACATTCCTTAAAATATACATTCCCAAGTTGTCAGACCTTTTGAGATATCACAGATTATTTCATAAACAAAAAAATGCAAAAACTGACGAAGCTTCTTGGGTTCTTGGAGAGAGTGAGACGAAAGCCACCTTCAAGACATTTGTCGTCATTGCCATGTTGTTGATTTACAAGAATAGTTTGTATACTTCAAAGTATGAACAAGAATTTATCAAGTTGCTTTGTATTCATAATTCTGGCAGCAAAAATATTTTTAGTGTGGAAAAAATTCTCAAGATGAACAATTTTGGGTTGACTGCTATGGAAGGAAAATATTGCTTATGAGATATTTTCATGGTTTGTACCATATGAACTGCGATGGTAGGTAATTAATTAGATTCCTTGTTCAGCAAGATTGACATTTTTATCACCTTTTCATTTTTTTATCCTTTCTTTGTACTTAAGTGTGTACACTTAAATTGGATCTTAATTGGATCGAGAACATTCATACACATGTATACACATTCATACAACTTTTTATAGAATCAAATTGACATGCAGTACTTTTAAAATTTCATTGATTAGAAAAAAATATAACTTAATCCTAAATTGATTAGAATGGTATAATTTGAAATATCAAAAGAAATTTGTTTAAATTTGAACTCAATTTTGGTTGACATTATATAAAAAAAATATTGTTGCAATATTTTTTTTTTATATAATACAAAAAACTAAGAATAAAAACACATCAAATCTCATGTTACAAAACAACCTCAATTTAAAAAAAAGTAATATAATTTCCGACCCCAATGAAAAGAAAGTGCAACTTTGTGTCTTTTCACAGATGCCTGTAGTTGAGTGTTATATAATAGTTATACAAATCATAGTTAGTAAGTAGTTGTAACTAAATGATCAAATGATGATACATGATTAGGAGGGGGATTTGGTAATTGTTCCTCTTTTTAGCTAAAGTGCAAATTGTCAGATTGTCAGATTAGTGAGGTCAAGAAATTCCACTGCAATTAGCATGGATAACAGCAGCACGGATACACAGGAGAAGGAGGAGGAGGAGTAGTAAGCCTTAAAAAGTCATCATTCAGATGACTGATCTTCTGCGCTTGAAGGATACATACTACTAATAATAGAAATTGTTTGTCACTGTCATTTTATCAGCTGCACAAAAGACATGGCTGGATGGGTGTTAGTGGAAGCAACTCACCATGCTTAAGTTTGGGAGGGATTCTTTTAGCTTATTTTCCCCTTTTTCTTTTCTTTTTTTTCTTTCTTTTTTTTCTTTTTTCTTCATTGTTTTTGTTTTTGTTTTTAGATCCTCTCTCTCTTTTTCCCCTCCGCCCAAGAATCATTCCATTTATAAATAGTCTTTTGTGTAAAAAATTTTATTTGAAAAACATGCATGATCAGAATCAATCAGACATAGCATTAGAATTTTAAAACAGGCTTTGGAAACATTGCTTACTTCTCAGATCATAAGTATGACAACCAAATATTTTTGAATTATGATAATAATTAAAAAATTTAACAATAGAAATTTAAAAAATAGACAAGAAGATCTTAGATACTTATCAGAGACAGTATAATTGCCTATAATCAGAGGCAGCGTAAGTGCTCCTTACTTCCTTTATATCAGAGACAGAATAATTGCCTATAATCAGAAGCAGCGTAAGTGCTCCTTACTTCCTTTATATCAGAGACAGTATAATTGCCTATAATCAGAGGCAGCGTAAGTGCTCCTTACTTCCTTTATATCAGAGACAGAATAATTGCCTATAATCAGAGGCAGCATAAGTGCTCCTTACTTCCTTTATATCAGAGACAGAATAATTGCCACTTGCTTCTTATAATCAGAGACAGCATGATTTTTCCTATAATCAAACAGAATACATGCCACTTGTTTCCTATAATCAGAGATAGCAGAAGTGCTTCTTTCTTCCTATAGTTAGAGATAGCATGTGCCTCTTGCATCCTGTAATCAGAGACAATATGTGCCCATTTCTTCCTATAATCTGAGACCGAATAATTACCTCTTGCTTCCTATAATCAGAGACAGCATAAGTGCTTTTTGCTCCCTATAATCAGAGGCAGCATAAGTGTCTATTGCTTACTATAATCAGAGACAGTATATGCACCTCTTGTTCAATGCAAAAATAAGCATTTTAAAAAGCAAGAACGTTACAATGTACATGCAAATGTAATTTGACAGAGACTCATTTTTTTCAAAATGAACTTCAGTTTTAGCTATTTTATAGATCTTGACATAGAATATTAGCACAAATTATTTAAAATATAAATTAATTCATATAATTATTTCTAAAAGATGAGAAATTTACAAATATAATATATCTTTGAGAAGATATTTTTCATAGGCAAATCATTATGAAAGTCATATTTTGTATGGGGGCACATTCATTTTAAATACGATTATAAAATATAACAGAAGGACATGTGTTTTGATCGATAGTGTCCCGATGAGTAGCTAAGCTGCATCACATTTACATTTTTTAAGTAGAAAATAGACAAAATTTAATTTTAATAAATCATACTTTTCAATTAATTTTCTATAATCTTGCATATAGGAAGTTCTTTTTTTATATATACATATGTTAATTACATGCAAGAATATAATTCATTAAAAGTAGTTATAAACATTTTTAGGTTGTTATCACAGCAATTTAGCCGTAAAATTTAAAGGGTCAAATTTAATACATATCCTGCAATAAAGTCATGTGAAACACAATTATTTTGGAAAATACTAATTTGGGACACTCAAATGAAACAGAAAATACTTTGCAAAGGAATTTTATAATATCTATACCAAACGAACATTTTATTTTCATTGCTTCTAAAGCTATTCCAATGTCACGATATTAAGACAAAAATTGGGTTTCTCAAAGAATTTCAGGGGAATTTTGATTTTTAGATAATTCTCTTTATTTACTACTTAAAATAAAAGATTTATTAATAATGATCTGAATATTTTTTGTTGCAAGAGCAAATAATATGAAAACAGTTTCAAGTGATTTTTGATTATGAAATGAATCCGATTCACTATGAAAACAAACTCTTTACCCAGCCGATAATGTTGAGTTTCTTTCTTTAAAATGAAATACTACTAATGATGCCTTCTGTACTGCAATAGTCAAAATGAAATCTTGGCTTTCATTAATATGTCAGTAAGTGACATGCACTGAACTCCCTTCAACTTTAATTCATAGGCTGTCTATATCAAATTCATAGGCTGTTTATATCAAATAAGTTTACTTAATATCACACAAGTGCTACAATAGTTTACCTATCTGATATTTTTCTTTTAAAAGATTAATAATGTTTCTAATGAAATTAATTATGAATTCTTCTCTAAACATTTAATGTTAATTCATTTGGTATAAAAACAAATAGTCATTATTTTCATTAGAATTGTATTAATTCTACCGATAAATCAAATATTTTTGTCAGTTTATGAAAGGATATTTTCAGTATAAAAAGTGCAGATATTTGTAATTTTAAACTGTTAATTTAGAGCATTTTTTTACTTTCCTTGTTAGTCATGTCTACATGAAAACTAGGAGTTTATTTCCATTCATTTTTGCATAATAATTCATTAAGGTAAATTTTGATCCTCCATATTTCTGGAAGAGACACATAGTTCTTCTTGGAATCTATACTTGACAAACAAATCAGAAGAATTCAAATTTCCTCAGCAAGAGAAGGATGACAGAAAAGGTAATCAAAGAACTGAAAGATTCAGAGTTTGACAAAGAAAAAAACGTATGATCTACAATCAGATGCCATCAGAATGCCGGTGTCCGTTGATGAAGTTCAGAAGATCATAAACAATAAAAGTAGGATATATATATATGTATATATATATATATATATATATATATATATATATATAAAATATATTTATACATATATATATATATAATATATATATACACAACTATATAATATATATATATATATACAGACATATATACATATATATATACACATATATATATACATACATATATACATATGCATATATATAAATATATATATACATATATATATACATACATATATGCATATATATACATATATATACATATATATAAATATATATATACATATATATAGATATATAAATATATATATATATACAAAATATATATATGTACGTACATATATGAATAAATAAATATATATATATATATATATATATATATATATATATATATTCATATATATATCTATTTTACCCCATTTCAAATATTTGAACTATGGCCTTTTCTACAGCCAACTTATCTATCTGTATTTCTCCTCTGATGATAAGATTTCGATCTTTGAAAAGCCTTGGCTTAAGGAAAGAACAATAAACATTGGTTTATTACAGAATACACCTTGCATTGAACAATCGAAATTTGTAATAAATTTGGACATTCGAACATGTTTATTACTCTTATTTCTTCTATCTTCATATATATATATATATATATATATATATATAAAAACATATAAATAGGTATATATATAAATTATATAAAAACATATATACATCACTTTTGTATAAATGTACATCTATAAATACATATATATATAAATAAATACATATATATAAAACGTATGAATAGGTATATATATATATAAATTATATAAAACATATATATATATAAAACCTATAAATAGGTATATATATAAATTATATAAAAACATATATAAATACATAAAATAAATGTATATATATACATATTAATATATATATAAATATATAAATATATGTACATGTATATATATATACATATATATATGTATATGTATATATATATACATGTATATACATACATATATATATATATGTATATACATACATACACACATATACATATATATATACATATATATAATATATGTATATATACACATATATGATATATATACATATATATAATATATACACATATATATAATATATACATAGATTATATATATATGTATATACATATATATAATATATATACATATATATAATATATATACATATATATAATATATACATAGATTATATATATATGTATATACATATATACAATATATATACATATATATATAATATATACATATATTATATATATGTATATACATATATATATATATCACATATATATAATATATACATAGATTATATATATGTATATACATATATATATATTACATATATATATAATATATACATAGATTATATATATGTTTATACATATATATATCACATATATATATGATATATACATAGATTATATATATATATACATATATATATCACATATATATATAATATATACATAGATTATATATATATATATATACATAT
>OY744535.1:67034031-67139031 GCA_963556195.1 Sepiola atlantica
AGCAGATGTAACTTTAACAATGGGATTTGAACTAACAATCTCCTCATGTTGGAATTGTGGTTTATAATAAAATTGTAACTACAAAGAAACAATATGATGATATACAGAATGTTAGTGCATAATGCAATTAGTTTGTGAAATCATAAAAACAACAGTTTTGTAAAACATCTATAATAAACTAGCAGACTTGATGTAGAGTAACTGAACATACTCCTAGCCTCAACCTTGAAGTATTGAATTATTTGCAGCTTATTGTTGTCTGACACAGACTATGATTTTACAAAGCAGCAACCGGAAAAGTAAAAAACAAACTCTAAGTATTAAAATTGCCAATAGTACAACTTTGTTAAAAACTACTTTCCAGTAAGTAATTGTTTGGGAATGATTGTTTATAATTTATGTAGAGAAAAACTAAACTTTAATATAAATTTAAGTAAAACTTACTTAATTTTGTAAATCTAATATTATAATAAAGATAAGTTAATCAATGTTTGTTTCCCTAATGCTTTTTTACCTAAATACTTATTGGAAGGATTAGGACACAACACTGTTGGGGGGGGGGGGGGGGGGTAGCGGTTATTCATTCCTACGCATGTGCTGAAATGACAAAAAGCCAAGATAGAACAGCTGACCAGCTAATATATGTAGATCTTTTTTTTTAATGTACATATTAATAAGCAACTAAATTGCTGCTGTAGTGACAGAGACAGTAAGTGTAAATATGAGTCTTTGGAATAGCCAATCAAAACACCCCAAACAAAGAAAGTTAAGGGAGCTGTTGTGAAGGTGGTTGTGAGTGATGAGACACAAATATGAAGAAATAAATGGATTAAAACGATTATATGGTGCTAAACAATATAAAATGATTTATTTAACAATTTTACAACTAGAGGAATTACTATAATGAGGAGGAATTAATTATCTGTAGCTAATGGTTGGTAGAATTGTCCATTTTGAATTTCCCTCAATAATGTGATCTGTCAAATCCTGCTTTTTAAAAATTTTTTTAAATCTTTTTGTTTTTGCTGGGGATGGGGCATTGTACCGGATGCCAGACATTTACCTGCTATTTCAGACACTCCATCCGAGAGATCTTTTTAGGATTCTAACCGTCCCTTTAAGTGCAATTGTTTGTATCGCTCTCGCACTTAGTTCACCGGGTACATTCGCCAGGTAGTTTTTGAAATTCTTTTTAATTAGTCCAGTTGCTTCTGTAATTACTGAAATGATGGAGATTTTCCTGAAATTCCAGTTTCCTTTCATGTTGTACACAAGACCTTGGTATCTTTTTCCTTTCAGCTTTGTTTAAGCCAGCATTATTAGGAACACTGACTTCAACTAAGGTTGCTACTTTCTCCATTTTATCCCATATCACTATGTCAGGTTTAACAGCCTGTTTTCAGATATGTAGCTGTAGGGATTTCATAATCATAGTGGATGGTGTATGACTTTCCAAAATGTCTTGGCAAAGGCGATAATTTTAGGGTTAAAAAGTTATCTCCCTTTAAGCATAGAACTTATGCTGTTGAGGTTTTAGTTGTGGCTTGACCTGCATTGGATTTGTATGGTTTTGGATGAAAATTGACATCTTAAGTAAAATCTTTAGCCCTAGGTCCTTCTTTCTGCATGACCGGAGGTGTTTATTGAGCTAACTAAAATGTGTTCAATAGTATCTCCAGTGGGAAAGTAGCATTTTATGCGTTGGTTTCTGTGAGATATAAGGATCATAGCTGATTTGCATGTCCAACCCAGATAGAAGACTGCATGCTGACGTCATAAATAATATTTCCTGTTTAGCGCACAATGTAACTGTGTGTCAACTTCTCTTTGCCATTTCGATAGTCCTTTGCAAAGACTTTTTGTTCTGGTTTGAAATTGTGACTTACTGCACATGGTGGTTGAACTGCTGTTCCATTTGTGTATTTCACTTGTGAGAAGATTTTGTATCTGAATGAATGGTATTCATTTGTAATCAGACTTTCCATTTCAATAGAGTTTCGGCATGTGAACTACTGTTAGGAACATTCAGGTTTGTTGTAGCTCTATAATTTCCAAGGAATATCTCTAGGATTTCCCTTTGAGTTTTAAGACTGCTCTCTTAAATGTATCCACAAAACTCTTTCATGAAGGTCAGATAATTTTAGGGTAAAAGAGTTATCTCTCTTTAAACGTAGAAATTATTATAGGTGGATTATTATTGAAGCAAAATAGGATGTGCTTCTGACTCATAAGCAGCGCTCTGTTATCACAGATAAGACGTCAGAAAACCAAGGCCAGGACGCCGCCCACAGTGCCGAGGATATCCCTGCAGTTGCGCTAGTGGACTAGATGAAAATCACCAGAATAAAATTCCCACCAGCAAGCAGTTCGGAAGAATGGTGCATGTCTGACCATACAATAAGCAATGCACTACATAAAGAATTAGATAGAAAGAAATATGATCAACAGTTGGAAGAATGTGGTCATGTTATGTACCGGATTTGTATGGCATTGTATGGTGAAGAAGGTAAATCGACTAAACCTCCAGTCAAGAAAAACAGACAACAGAGGGAGATGGAAGACCTAAGAAATAAGAAGAGACATTTGAAAAGACAGCTTCGCGTCTCAACTCCCAGTCAGAAGGAGGGTTTATTAAAAATCTGGAAAGATCTCAAAGACAGGCACAGCGCTCTCAGGAAAAAACGACTGAGATGGAAGAGAGAGCATGAACGGTTCAAGAAGCATATAAATATGCAAGGAGTCTTTTTGACCAGCTAAAATCAGAAGTGCTAAAAACGGAACAAGGCATCTTAGAAACGCATATAAGATATACATACTCTGACCATGAACGGCACATCCCACTGGAACACAATAGTAAGCTGATATGGCCAGAAATTCTTCATATGAAGTTCAACATGAACATAATAATGCATGAAGAGGTAACACCTGTTGTCAACAAAGCCAGAAATAAATTTGCACCGGGCCCGAATGGAATACCTTTTTTACTCTACAAAAGATGCCCTAAAGTGCTTAAATGGTTACATACGAATTTGAGGCTGGCATGGAAAAACCTTCATGTCAGTAACCAGTGGATGAAAGCAGATAGTGTGTACATACCTAAGGAACAGAACTCTGAAGCTATAAATCAATTACGGCCAATTTCACTCCTTAATGTGGAAGTAAAAATATTTTTCACGGTAATGGCTTCAAGACTAACCAAATACCTACTCTCAAATGGATATATCGACACTTCCATGCAAAAAGACGGGGTCCCTGGAATAGCAGTTTGCCTAGAGCATGGATGCATGATGTGGGAGGCTATCCAAAGAGCGAGAGTTAACAGAACTGATTTGGATGTTATTTGGCTCTATTTGGCTAATGCATATCGTTCTGTGCCTAATCAAATGATTCAACTATCCCTTCAAATGTACCACATCCCAGAGGAAATATGCACAATGCTGGCAACATATTTCAATGGGTTTACCACAAACTACTATATACCAAACTGGATGAGACTTGAGGTTGGAATTGCAATAGGATGTACAGTGTCACCTATACTTTTTGTTTTAGCGACGCAGATAATTCTCAAAGGAGCATAAAGCAATGCAAACCCTACTACCTTAGGGGGAGGATGCCAAATGTCACCACTGAAGACTTATATGGATGATACTGCGATCCTCACATCAAAAGATGCTGAGACGTGCAGGTTACTCAGTATAATGGATGATCTGATCCAGAATGACCTTCAAGCCTAAGAAGTTCAGAAGTCTCTCTATCAGAAAGGGGAAAGTACATCAGGATATCTGCTTTGCAGTGGGTGGTCAGAAAATACCTACCGTCTCAGAAGAACTGATAAAGAGCTTAGGTATATGGTGCGATGAGATCTTGAAAGACACCAAGCAAAGTGACAATAAAAAACAGTTGATGAGAGTTTAAAAACGATCATGCACTGTCCACTGCAAGTTATATGCAAGGTATGGTGTCTTCAACACATGCTCATCCCAATTCTGTTATGGCCTCTTTTCGTATATAAAATTACTATGACCACAGTTGAAGCAATAGAAGCAAAGATCAGTAGATATACGAGAAAATGGCTGCGTTTGCCTCCAGGATTGTCAAATGTAGCACTATATAGCAAACAGGCCAAACTAAAATTACTGCTCAACTATCACAGAAGAATTCAAAGCTGAAAAAGTCATGTTCCAGATGATGCTGAACGATTCCAAGGACACAGTGGTAAAGGCAGTACAACCCTCCCTTCAGACAGGAAGGAAGTGGAAAGTCCGAGACGCTATAAATGAGGCTAAAAAAAACCTATCTTTCAAGGAAGTAATCGGACTTATGACCCCTGTGAATGTCGGAGGAATGTGGCGGCAAGCTACCGTACATTCAGGGGTACCAATATGGTGAAAGGTGGACTGAACATGCAAAGGATTTTTGTGACTGAAAATGAGAAATGAAATAAAACATGGCCTTTGTTGCTTAACATGTGTAATAAAATAAAACAGGAAATAAAATGAAATGGAATGGATATGGATATATTAGAGGTCACAGGCGAGCAAGTGCCCGCTCTACATGTATGGTGTTTTATGAATGAACAAAGGAAGGGAAAAGCTACAAACAAGAATAGTATTTAGTGAATTAACAAGTGAAGGAAAACATTTATATTAACACACAATGTATAAAACGACAAATTTTACAAGGAATATAAGAGTTTGTTTTAATGAAGAAAATGTAAAGTTTATTCCACTTGTGTTCTTCGTTAGAAAGGTTCGTTGTAATTAGGCAAACACGAAGGGGGCTAAAAAGGGGTATGTCTATTAGGAGCGTGTACGTGTGTGTCAGTGGCAATGTGATAATAAGTGCGCGCGAGGCATGAAAAGCTTGTACATACTTTTGAAGAGTTCATTCGTCTTGTCTCCCAGACCGAGAAATGAACTCCTTGCGTTTTTTTTTGTAGTCTGTCTGGATGAAAAAAGGAAGATGCGAACTCACCTCATTAATTTTAGAGTGATCACGAAGTTTGCGTTGCTTACCGATGTGTCAGTTTCTAATTGGCTGAAGTTAACACGTTTCTGCGAGACTCCCTTTGTCTCTAGTGAGTGACAAAGAAAGCGCATTCAAACGATACAAAGAAAGAAAGGGAGTAGAAATTCACGTCATTTGCTTTTTAGCGTTTGTTCAGACGGGAAGATTTCGACTGGGAATGACCCGCCTTCAAAGATGGTCCATGGCTTCAGTCAAAGGTCGCCACAACCTGGTCATTCAGGAAATAAGGAGCAAGGAGAAAAGCAAAAGGCTTGTAAAAGGAGTCTAACAGTCACAGCAGAGACAATAGACGAACTGGAAAGAAGCTATTCAAAGATCACTTACATGGAGTGACATTTGGCATATGGCGTCACTTAGATTAAGCTTCATAATACGTTCAACTTACGACATGCTTCTGTCAATGACCAACCTCGTCAAATGGAAGAAGGACGACGATTCAACCTGTCCTTTATGTAAGGAAAACCCCCAAACAATGGAACATGTTCTTAGTTCTTGCAGAGTTACCCTTGCCAATGGCCGATATACGTGGCAGCACAACAGGATACTAGATGAACTGACGACGACAATTAGTAATCATATGAAGCCCGAAGCAGCTAACATCAGTCCAAAGTTTTCTTGGACCGGATGGCGATTGGATGGTAGCCACAGATCTCCCTGGGTGGCGCAATAATTACCCCAAGATTATTAGTGAAAAGGGACAACGACCAGACATTGTTCTATAGTCAAGAACAAGCAAAATACTTATCTTGGTTGAATTGACAGTACCTTATGAGAGCCGGGTAGAAAAACAACACCAATACAAGATAGCGAAATACGAAGACCTAAAGAGAGAGTTGATCCGTGAAGGTTATATAGTGTTATTCTTCGAGCTATTGAAATTAAAGCACAGGGTTTCCTTGCAGGCTCTCTGTATCAGCTCCTAGGTCAGCTTGGAATTAAAGGCCGAAAAAGAGCTGCAGCCATCAAGCGCCTCATAATATAACTGAGCAATGTGCAATGTGGCTCTGAGCAAAAAGGAATATCACATAGCAAGTGTCCACTGTATAGTTATCTCTGTAAAAGAAAAAAATCTTTTTATTGTTTTTAATTATTTATTTTATTTGTTTCTTTTATTTTATTTATTTATTTTTTCTCCTCGATAAGAGAACGTTTTCACTCAACAAAGACGTGAGACACTCAGCTGTTAAACAACACAAGAGACGCTCAGCCATTAAACAACACGTGAGACGCTCAGCTGTTAAACAACACGTGAGACACTAAGCCGTTAAACAACATGTGAGATGCTAAGCCGTTAAAAAGTCATTTGTTTTGATTTCATTGAACAGTTCATTGGATTGAGATGCAATTCAGATAATGGGAGGGAGGTCGATATGTGAAAAAGGCCGCTGAGAGGAAGGACCCGAAACAGTACGTATTCTCTCCTGATGATCCTTCATTATCTGGAGGCCGAAATGTAAAAACAGTCAGAGAAAAATGAATATATACAAGCCCACAAGGTAATCTGTTTCTTCCAAACAACAATATCTTCTGTTGTCCGCTTGCTTCCTAGCCCTAGAGAGTTTCTGCAACTGTTCCGGTAGCTAGTATAATTCCATCTAACAGAACTGTTCTGATTTAGTTGAAAAATGTAGAGGAGCTAACAGGCAACAGCAAAAGCGACAACATGAAATAATAACAGTTCTACGATGAAATAGTTACCCTATGTAATTGGGTGGCAATGGTAGTAGATCTGAGTGTGAGAGTGAAAATATCTCTGACATACAGGAGTATGGATGACTATGTTAACCGGAAAAAATGTAAAAATTATTGAAAGTGAATGAAACAACCGCATATTTTCCAAAAGCACTCATCAAGAATTGGCCTAAATTGCTGCCAAAACAAATTTTCATATGCAGTTTTTGTTTACAGAGATATAGTCGTTAATGAAATAGATGAAAAGTTCATTTTATTTTATATATAAGACTAAAAGAATACCTGTCCAAGAATGAATAAAATTAATTTCCCAAACATAACAGTTTTGCACCACTTTTATGTCTCGTTATGAAGATTAAAATCACGATATAATGCTACTAAACTATATGTCAAGAATCCTAATTCTAATTTTGATCAAAATCCTTTACATCATTTTGATTCTAGGAAATGTCTAAAATTTAAGGCTTAAGGGGTCTTAAGAAGAAATCGAAATTTAAGAAATTTTGCTTAATTGGTATCTAACTTAATGCAAATCTGAAATACTTGAATTTTTAAATGGGAGGTTATGCCCCCTAAAATACTCTAAAGAAACTGAAATTTGAGGAATATTTATTAATTGATGTCTAATACCTATTTTCAAATTTAAAATAATTCGAAGTTATCTAAATTTTTACGAAGGCCTTCACCGCCCTCTTTTGCATAAAACTAAATTAAACTAAATATAGCCCAAATTACTACTCCTTATGCTTAGCAGCTATGTTCCAAAATTTATAATGATCAGTTAATTAGCTTAGGAGTGAATTCTCTATATAGAAATATATAAACATACTAAACTTTATATAAATTTATCTCAATTAAAATAGTATTTTGCGATTAAAGTTTTAATAGAAAATATTTACAATTAGATAATTGTAAAATTTAACAGTTATGTTATATTTGATTACATCTGCTATGCATATTTACAGATGAAAAATAAGGAAATAAATCATTTTCTATCGATATAGTCATCTAACCATACATATGTACTTTCTCACCATAATTCATTATCACAGCAATTTCAAAAAGTGATGAAAAAAAAATCAAACTAGCATTTCTATTTCTTTCACTTATTCTTTTCCTTTTTAAAAATATGATTCTGAAAATAAGTTTTGATTATTATGCCATCATTTGGGTATTAAATTATTATAAATCGAACCAACATGTAATAAAACAATAACTAGTTGTTAAGTTAATGTTTTAATGTAGTTATAAAATTATGGGATGTAAACAGATCCAAAACTTTCAAAACGATTTACTAAAAATTTTAAAACTTTTAAAAATGAATTTCCATTCATGCTTCAAATTTTCTTTCAAACATTGAAGCCTCATAATTCTTAACAAAAAGTTTAGAATGGCTAACTTGTTTACAAATAAATTGAAATGCATTGTGGTTGATATAATTTCGTAATTGAATTATTTTTTAAATAGGATTTTAATGATTTTATTTTTATTTTAAGTCAATGCATTTTGATTTCAAGATTTAGAGATTTTATATTTTTTAAACCTTTATTGAAATTCTCGCTGAGGATAGAAAAATATTAATTTAAATGAGAAATAAATGAAAATAGATTTTATGTTATCTTTTGCATTGTGTCACTCTTTCAACTCTTGAGTCATTTTCTACCTCTTTCTCTTACATAGCAACACATGTGAATTACTCTCTTTTCTCCTCTCCGAACTTGCCTCAAAATGTCACCTTTTTTTCTCTTGCTAATGTCTCGTTAAATTGTATCATTGCTTGAAGTGTCGAAATGAGCATCAAAGAAGAGTTTTATCACTCATTTAATCTCAATAAAAAAAGAGAACCTTCATTCTTGGCCCCTGCAAGAAGGAGCCCTTCTTCCA
This sequence comes from Sepiola atlantica, assembly GCA_963556195.1. Lineage (NCBI taxonomy): Eukaryota > Metazoa > Mollusca > Cephalopoda > Sepiida > Sepiolidae > Sepiola > Sepiola atlantica. The sequence continues at coordinate 67,042,636 of OY744535.1, forward strand.
CTCATATTCTGTCTGAACAACATGCTAAATGTTGATAGTGCAACTCTTACTTTTGCTATTTGAGAACAACAGAACATTACAGTTCATGAAGATCCTATTTGTGAATTTCCTTAACTAGTAAGCATAAAAACATTAGTACCTTCTTCCAATAAGGTGATGACGGCCATGTCCTCGCCATATTTGTTGGTTACGCTGCAGTTGTAGCTGCCAAAGTCCTCAGCGTGGACGTTCTTGATCTGCAGAGTACTTTTCATACCATAAGGCAATTCTTCGTCACTGGCTGAGAACCGCTCAGAGCTTGGGTAGTCAATAGCTTTACCATTTCTCATCCAGTACATATTAACGGGTTTGGGGACGGATATGGCCATGCATTCTAGATGCGCCGTCTCATCTTTTCGTGAATAGAGTTGTTTTTCACTCAGAATTTGTGGTGGTCCTACAAGTATAACCAGCAAAAATGATCATGAATGGAACATTTTTCACAAATAAAATATTTTTAATAAATAAATAACGATAATAAAATAATGAAATATAACAAAAACAAGAAGAAGAGAAGACATGAAAGGTTTACCATTTTTGAGAAGGAAGACATCTCTACTAATTTCGTTAAATCCTACGACTGTTGCAGTGCAGTAGTAAGTGCCCAGATCAGCTTCTCGCACCCGACTGAGCTCTAGTGTCGAGCCACTCCCCAAAATGTGGTGAGAGCCTTTCTTGCGCCAGATGATACTTGGTTGAGGGTTTCCCTCGGCCTCACACTTCAGTTTAGCATTTTCTTCCAGGTCTACAGCTACATGACTTGTGGTAGTGATGAAGCGAGGACCATCTGATAAGGATAAAAAAGGATGATTTTTAAATTTGCTAAATAGATATTTAACATGTGAACTGCATTATGTTGCACTCATTTTTTTCTAATCAAATCAATCAAAAAGAGAAGATCAAATATCATTAACAATTTATTACATTTATCATCTTTTGAACAAATCAAAAAGTCACAACTCCTTATCATATGTTGTCCGATGACACCAAAAACAGATGTGAGTGATATGGTCAAAGAAATGAATGTATTGAGTACAAACACTAGATAAGAAATGCATTTCAATTATAGCAGCAGCAATGTGAGCAACACCTCCTGTTATTATAAGCTTCCCACATTATCACCCTTTAATGGAACACTTAAAAGAACCTAAAGAGGGTTGCCTGATTACAATAGCATTAATAATAACTATGATAATGATACTGTGATGTTTAATAAAGATGCTATTCTGTGGTAACTGCTGTTGTCAATTTATCATAATTTATTCAACATTACTTTGCATTCATTATCTGTATGGAGATAGAATCTATCCTGTGACAGATTGAACATAAATTCAAATGTCACTAAAACTGAAAGAGAAAATCAGAAAATGACATCTAAAATCTTTTTTGATGAACCCAAAACAAGATTATATTACATATGGATCTGCTTCTAATACCTTGGACAAGAAGTATTTTATAAAGAAAAAATACCATATTTGCATGTCACCTTCAAGATGACAAATAGTGATGGAAAACACTGATGAGCTTCTATAGGAGCTACACAAGCCGAGTAAAAACTGAAAATGTTACTGCGAAACAATACTGACAGGAATTTTATAAACAACATATTACGGCAGTGTTTACATTAACATTTACCCAAGTCAGTGAGTCGACTAGAACATGGCCAATATAACTCTGAACATTATGCTAGGACAGACACACAGGTAAGTGCTGCTACTACACTTGAGGAAAATGGCACTGAATCACAAATTACTTAATGCTGTCACTGTGAAGAAACAATGCTTGTTTTATGGTGGTAATTTTTACCATTGTTCTGAATGCCCAGCTGAAAATAGTGAATACAATAATTTTGCTAAAACTAGACATTGGGCCAATCTGTGCCAGTCCAGATGAAACTAAAGAATCAGTTCCATAATTAACAATAATAATATTGAGTTATGTACAGTACTGGTCACTGCCTAGCATATTCCACTGTTTCTTGATTAATCTTGGAAACGTGTCCTTCAACAGTGCACTACGAAAAGTAAATATTCAAAAGCAAATCATTTTTCGTTTGATTTTTCGAGAGGTGCAAAGAGATTTTTTTTATTTTCTAAAACAAAAACAAAGAAAAAGCAACGGAACCGAGTTGATTAATCTTGGATACGTGTTCCTCAACGGTGCACTACGAAAAGTAAATATTCAAAAGCAAATCATTTTTCGTTAGATTTTTCGAGAGGTACAAAAAGTTTTTTTTAGTTTTTAGCATTTTTTATTTTTTATTCATTTATGTTTTATTTTTCAAAAACAGAAACAAAGAAAAAAGCGAAAGAAAGTGCACTATGTAAAGTAAATATTCAAAAGCAAATCATTTTTTGTTAGATTTTTCGATGGTATGTAAAATACCCCAGGAAGCTGAATGCCCCTGACTTGCACAGTTTCAGGTCATCCTTGAGCCAGATGTAGCACCTGTTAGCCTCCCTCTGATATTCCAGAGGGTTACCATACAGGTGTGGTCGCCTCTCAGCAGCTAGTGGGGGAATGACCATCCTCTACCTACGCAGGTCAAAGCCTTCAGGAAGGTGGATGTTTCTTAGGCAGACGAATTTAAACAAATCAATGGCTGATAAATGAGCTGGCACATGGATGACTTTAGCATAACTGAGCCATACTGGGTGGCAGTGAACAGTCCAGTGAGCAGACACTGCGAAAAATACCTCAACGGCAGACCAGTCTGTATGTAAGGTTGCGAAGGCGGATGAAGGGTTGCAACCAGTCAAGGGGTTTGGGTGTCTCGATTTTCATGCCACTGAACATAAACCTGCCTGGCCAAGATGATGGGTCTGTTGTTTGTGCATCAACTTATCCATGTTAAACAAATCCACGCACAAGGTGTCTCCAGGGACACCAGTAGTGGGACAAAAGATTGAAGAGTAGAATTGGAGGAAGTCTAGCAGCGATTTGAAGAACATGGTGGGGACAAGACTGTGATATCCGGAAGTCTTTAGTGTTAAACTGGCACGTCCAGCGGCGGATGTTTAGTGCAGTTGTTTCGCTCTTGGATCCGAAGCAAGAGAGTGATTTGGCAGTGGCATTCGTGACTGAGCAGCCCTTTCTAGGATCCACTCTGCTCACTCTGAATGGGGAGGGGGATAGAAAAGGTGCCCTAAAAATAGTTTGCCTTGAAACCGCTTTCAGGGGGTTTCATCTTAATTGCGGTCGAAACAATGAAATATTGCAGCACTTTCAGAAACCCACCTTTCAGGCGAAGGACATCTGCATGAAAAAGGTGGTTGCTACTGTAATAAAAACTGGACGCCGAATATAACTTAAGGATAAGCTTTATTTAACCATTTGTTGCTTAGCTAGACAAATAGTGTTTTAACATTCACTCTTAATATACACGAATGTAGAACATTCCATTATTACTCCAAGGGGGAGACAGGCATCAATTATCTTTGTTACTACATTCTCCCCCATCTATCTTCTTATTCGTAGGGAACAAAATCATCCCATCGACCTGGCCTCCTGCGGGTTCTTTGAGGGCGTCTTGGTTGTTCGTGCCCGACATCCATTTCTAATCTAGGCTCCTCGGGACCTGACGACGTTTCGGGACTGTCTTGTGTTGCTGGTTTAGGGCTAAAATATCTTGCTCCAAATCGCTCTCGTTTTCTACGGCGCTTCGGTCGCTTGGTGTCTGAAGATTGAGTATCTGTCTCAGATATTGGGTGAAACCGCTTTCGTGGTACCCATCTGTCGTCCGAACTAGAGTCAGAGACGACTCTGTTAGTATATTCAGATTCGTTTTGTTGGGACTCTGAACTTGACGTATCTGGCACACGATCACCTAAGAGGGTCGGACTTGTTCCACGAACCGGAGCTCTATATCCATCTGAAGCAGTTCTACGTTCATATACATTTCCTGCTGGGGCTAGATCCCTTAAGGAGACAGTAGATTGCCTTCCTTCTGAATTTCTGACCAGTGCATACTGAGGGTTCGCTTCGATTAATTGTACCTCGCTTACCAATGGGTCATGTTTACTATGACGAACATGACGTTTTAATAAAACTGTGCCAGGTTGTGCAAGCCACGAGGGAAGTGATGTGCCTGCTGAGCTTCGTCGTGGGAACGAGAAGAATCTCTCATGTGGGGTAGCGTTTGTCGCTGTACATAATAGAGTCCTAATAGCGTATAAGGCCATGGGGATGAGACTTTCCCAATCGGAGATCGGACTATTGCGATTTGCTGCCGCCAACTGTACTGTCTTCCATATTATACCATTGTATCTTTCGCACTGTCCGTTTCCTTGAGGATTGTGAGGAGTTGTTCTACTTACAGCTACTCTTCGTTCATGCAGAAACTGCTTGAGTTCGTCCGACATAAAAGCAGACCCACGATCTGAATGTATATATGCAGGCACTCCAAAAACGGCAAAAATGGAGCAGAGGCCTTGAATTACTGTTGCAGCCGTTACGTCTGGGCAGGGGATGACGAACGGAAATCTTGAGTACTCGTCTATTATTGTGAGCATGTATTTATTTTTAGTTTTAGAGGGTAAAGGGCCCTTAAAATCCAGGTTAAGTCTTTCAAAAGGCTGTGTGGCCTTAATGAGTGTTGCTGGAGGAGGTTTGTAGAACCTGGGCTTATTTTCTGCGCATATCCGACAAGAGTTCGTAATTCTTTTTACGTCTTCAACAGAATATGGCAAGTTTCTGCTCCTGACTACGTGAATCATTCTTGTGATACCTGGGTGACACAATTCCCTGTGTATATACTGAAGATCATCTGAGCCAGTTACCAGGCCACACACCCTTGAAAGCGCGTCGACCGCGGCATTCTCCTTACCAGGGCGGTAAGTGACGTCAAAGGAGTAGCAAGAAAGCTCCATTCTCCATCTCGCTATTTTCTCGTTTTTTATTTTACTCGTTGTTTTTGGGTTAAACATAAACGAGACCGACTTTTGGTCAGTGATTAATTCAAAATGTCGGCCGATTAAGTAATGCCTCCATTTTCGTAATGCCTCAACTATGGCGTACGCTTCTTTTTCTATTGCAGAGTGTCGTCGCTCGGATTTCGAAAGTGTTCTTGAAAAAAAAGCTACAGGACGACCGGATTGTCTCAGTGAGGCAGCTATCGCACAGTCGGAGGCATCCGTCTCAACTAATAGAGGGATAAAAGGATCCACAGCAGAAATGGCAGACTGAGCAATGTTCCTTTTCATGTTTTGAAATGCTCTGATGGCGGAACAGGACAACGGAAAAGTAGATACTTGTGTCAATGGGTGTATTTTTTCTGAAAAAGACGCAACCCATTGGGAGTAGTGAGCAAACATACCGAGGGCTCGTCGTAAAGAGGGCATGTTTCCAGGGATTGGTAATTCCATTAGCGGTTTCAGTCGCTCGGGATCCGGCGTCATGGTGCCATTTTTGACAATGTATCCCAATAATTTGATGCTTTTCAAGTTGTAGGAACATTTTTCACTGTTCAAAGTCAGATTATATTTCTTGACGGCAGCCATGAATCGTTTAAGGTTGTGGTCATGTTCAGCTTGGTTATGTCCGCATACTGTGACATTGTCTATATATGCAACAGTACCCTTCAATTTTTCATTGGAGATTATTTCATCTATTACCCTCTGGAAGCTAGCCACACCATTTGTTATCCCAAAAGGAATTCGGCAGAACTGATATAGGCGACCGCAGGCCTCGAATGCCGTGTAGGGCTTATCCTCTGGCTTGATAGGTACCTGATGGTAGGCACTTCTGAGATCTAAAGTACTGAAAGTGTGATATTTTGCAATATTAGAAATCATTTCGTCAATACGAGGCAGTGGATAGGCATCGAGTAATGTGTATCTGTTGATGGTCTGGGAATAGTCAATGACCATCCTTTTCTTGTGATTTTCAGTGGCTGTTACGAGGACCTGTGCTCGCCATGGAGATTCACTTGGCTCTATAATTCCTTCCTTAAGTAGTTTTGTTACTTCTGCTGCTATGAACTGCTTGTCCGTTTCTGAATAGCGTCTTGATTTTATTGCTATTGGTTTGCAGTCAGGAGTTAAGTTTGTAAAAAGTGACGGGTGCCGCACTTTGACAGCTGCTAGTCCACATACGCTTAGGACTGGCTTGGGGCCACCAAAAAGAATTTCAACGCATGAATGTTGTTTTAGAAAATTGTGACCCAAAATCACTTCGCAGCAGAGGTTTTTCATTACTGATAATTTGATCCCTTGATAGGAGTTTCCTTTTAGTTTCAGGTTAACCATGCAATATCCAATTACATGGGACGATAAAGATGAATTTGCCATTGATATTTGGTTGGAACAAGGAAATATTTCCCATTTATTTGCTTTTACAATACTGGCATTAATAAAACTTTCGGAACTGCCTGTATCAATAAGCGCATGAATAGTCAATCCATTGATTTTTACCCTCACGATTGTTTTTGAGAGGCAGCCGGGGAATGCAGCTGATATTGTAATTGGTGCTACAGTAGCAAGAGTAGCCGAACGTTTTTTTTGAGAAGCTGACCGGCAAACTTTCGAAAAATGTCCCTGCTTATCACACTTGTGGCATCTAACATCTCGAGCCGGGCAGGACGAACGAGCATGTATACGAAGGCCACAAAAGTAGCATGTGGATCCAGCTGAGGCGGCAGTGATAAGTTGTTCGTGATCGTTAGAAAGGGGGGTGGCAGCATCTTGGACAATGGAAGAATTTTGAACATGCAGAGGAGGGGCTACGATAGCAGCTCCCAAAATATCGGGTTGTAAATAGAAGACAGACTGCTTCTGTGCCATGTCCAACGTTAGAGCTTGTTCATAAGCTGTTGGTAAGTCTAGGTTTTTATTCTCTAGTAGTCTTTGTCTTATTTGGTTGGACTGTATTCCATTAATAAATGCGTCCCTGATAAAAACATCTCTCGCTTGGTTCGCAGTTAAGGCTGTAAATTCACACTCGCGACTTAACGTCTTTAGAATCTGAAGGTATTGTTCAAGGCTTTCTTCTGGTTGTTGACGCCGGGTAGCAAGTAAATGTCTAGCAAAAATAGTATTTTTTTTCTTTACAAACATGGCTTCTAAAATGTCCACCGCAGTTTCATAATTTTCACATTCAGATAAATTTCTATAAATAGCAGTAGAGACATGATGTAAAAGAAGGGTATATTTCTCAGTACCTGTTAAAGCCGCGTTTGAAGATAACTGTAGAGCTGTAAGGAATCCTTCGAACATTTTTCTCCAATGCCGCCATTTGTCAGTAGATTCCGAGTCGGCCGTATCAAGGTCTAGACGATCGGGTTTCAAGTAACGTTCCATAACGAATGGTTAAATAAATTGTAATAAAAACTGGACGCCGAATATAACTTAAGGATAAGCTTTATTTAACCATTTGTTGCTTAGCTAGACAAATAGTGTTTTAACATTCACTCTTAATATACACGAATGTAGAACATTCCATTATTACTCCAAGGGGGAGACAGGCATCAATTATCTTTGTTACTACAGCTACACAATTTTCTGGAAGAGCTGATGAGCCACAACTACATGAAGTCGGTTTAGCTATAAAGAACACATTGATGTTGAGACTCAGTGAATTATCAGTCGGCATAAATGAACGACTTATGACCCTTAGAATTCAAATAGAGGAAAATTCTTGTGCCACAGTAATCAGCGCATATGTCCCTACACTCGATGCCGATGGACAAACCATGCGGGGGGGTTGTAGGGATTCTCAAATTTGGAGACCAACCATTGGCAAAGAGGGTGTAGATAAAATGAACTCGAATGGAACACTTTTACTAGGAGACATGTTCTAATTACAAAAGCTGCTCCACCTACTGAAGACTGCTGGGCAGACCATCGTTTAGTTCTCTCAATAATGAGAATCAAACTGCAGCATAAGAAGAAACATCAGAATACACGTAAGAGGCTCAAATTTAACGTTGAATTGCTGTGGGATCCGACTAAGCGGCTTCAGCTACAACAATCTCTTTGTCAGCACCTACCTGGCCAATATCCTGCCAGTGCTGAAGAACATTGGCAAAAGCTGAAGTCTGCCATTTTGGATGCATGCAAGGAGTTGATTGGTTTGAAGAAATATAATAAGAAATAAAAGATCTAATCGAGCAAACAAGAAAAGCGCTCGCGTCACATCTCAATGACCCGAACTCGGAAGTCAAAGATCCATTAACAATAACTGGTGACGAACAAATCTAAGGAAATACAACTTTATGTTGATAAAAACGACATGAAGAATTTCTTTAGTGCAACTAGAATTCTCTATGGTCCCAGCACACAAGGCTTAATTCCTTTACGAAGTAGGGATGGTCTCGAATTCGCAAAAGTAGTGGAGAAATTTTAGCTGGGTGGAAAGAACCCTTTGTAGATCTGTTAAACTGACATCTAGTCATCGACGACAATGCAATACATCAAATCCCGCAATGACCTGTGGACAATTCACCAAATCTTGGCTCGTATCTAAACAAAGAGACTAACACCTCTCGCTGAGTCTGTTTTACCCGAGTCACAATATGGCTTTCGACCGGCTTGTGGCACTAACAACATGATATCCAGTCTAAAGCAGCTTCAGGATAAATGCCTAGAGCAACAGCAACTTCTATATATGGCTTTCAGTGATCTAACAAAAGCCTTTGATAGTGTAAGCCGTGAACTTCTCTGGAAAATTTTATCAAAAGCTGGTTGTCCAGAGAAGTTCATCAAAATAATGAAACTTCTTTTTCTGATATGACTGCAATGGTAATCGCAAATGGCAGCTCTACAGATCCATTCAAAGTAAAATCTTGGGTCAAACAGGAATGTATAGCCGCACCGACCTCATTTTCAATCTTTATTCCAGCTGTACTGCACCTAATCGATGGTCAATTTCCACCTAGTATATCCATAAACGAAAGAATGAATTGTGGAGTTTACAACGTGAGATGTCTGAAGGCCAGAATTAGAACAAATGTGTATTCTCTTATTGAATTTCAATATGCAGATGATAATGCGGTTTGTGCTCTGACTGAAAGGGACTTACAAGCCCTGATTAATACCTTTGCAAATTCATACTTCAAACCAGGACTAAAAATCAACGTTAAAAAACTGAGGTGTTATTCCAGCCTTCACCTCAAGATAACAACAGAAACCCTCCTAATATTTAACAAGCGGCGAATTGGTAGAAAACGTGGAATACCTGAGTAGCCACCTCACCTCCAATGCCACCATTGATGACGAAATCCAGTATCACATTAGGTGCGCAAGTTCTGCTTGTGGTAAACTTTGTTCCAGAGTCTTCGATGATAAAGATTTAAGGCTTGATACCAAAATATTAGTGTATTGAGTCATTGTCCTTCCAATGCTCTTGTATGCATCAGAGACCTGGACATCTTATAGCACTTAAAAAACTACATCAAAGACTTTTACGAAAGATTTAGCAAGATCGTCGAACGAACATCAGTGTCCTGGAAGAGTCTGGTTGCTCGAGTATAGAGGCTTTAATTGTTAAAAATCGTTTGAGATAGGCTGGTCACATAGTAAGAATGAGCAACCTGTCCTATCCTAAGAAAATATTTCATTCTGAACTGAATGTGGGAATGAGGGTTGAAAGACAAAAGAAGCAGTACAAGGATTGTTTTAAGAAGGATATGAAGAGGTGTGGAATTTATCACGCAACATTGGAAGTGAGTGCACTCGGAAGAACAAAGTGTGGAAAGATTTGAAAGTGAACAGTGTTATCACGCTGACCAACTGAGAGCATCAAGAATAGTGCGCCGCAAAAGATAATGCATACCCGATTTCTGATAGAATGTGTGGATTCTGAATTAGACTGTTTTCTCATGAGAACCCACAAATGAAGCCCCTGAAAACCTGTATACTCGATTCGAGTGATAGCCATAATGATGATGACTGTCTCTAACCAAATAATTGACTCGGTCTGACTTTAGTAGCCTTATCAACTATGACTTAACACAAATACTTAAATTGAAAAATCAAACTCTCTATTGTTCTTTCTATGAATATATACAGGAAACATTACTTTCAAAGTGTTTCTTGTATTTAAAAAAGTACTGTTTTGAATTACATGTTTGGCATCATTTTTTTAATTAATAAAATAAGGCATTATTAATGAAAAACATTAACAATTGTGAAACCTCTGGGTGTAGCACCACTCAAACGTTTTTCTCCTAAATTTAAGAATAAGGCCACAAAACATAAGAAAGTCTTACATTAAAGGATTTAATTGCAACAAAACAAACGACACAAATGCAAAATCCCAATAAAAAATTAACATGAAGAAAAAAAACGTATTGAAATATAATTTAAAAAATTGGGACTTACTTCAATTGTAACATATACAACAATCTTATTTTTAACAGTACATACAGTCTCTTTTTTTAGAAGACAAAAAATATGTCCTTTTAAAAAAATATGTCCTTTATGAAGACATTTCTCTCTTTTTTAAAAAAAATTTCTACCTTACTAGTTTTAAAATTAGTCTAACGAAATTATCTTTTTAAATTTCAATGTCCTTTTTTTCTTCTTTCAGAGATAAGTTCTTCGATGGAAGGCAGCAGTTTAGATCTTTACTGTTTGCTTTGGTTGATATTGATAAAGTTTTCTTTTCAACTGTTTTACAACATTTCTTCCTTTTCTATGGTAACAACGACTTAGCTCTCTTTTTTCTCCAAGTCCGGCTTGAGTTAATGACTTTAATATTTGCCCGACGGAGTTAATTTGAACAGATTTGACACCACTTCTTTCTGTTGGCAGAGATGAAAGCTTCTACTGTAGACAAACTGATCTTTCTGTTATCTGGAATTGAACTGCTGTCAAAAGCAATATTTATACAAATAGACAATCTTCAGTTGGCATGATGTCATCAATAAATGATCAAACAATAAACGTAAGTCTTACTTACACTCTATATTCAGCTTCTTTTCCTTGCGTGTACTGCCCACAGCATTACTGGCTTCACAGGTAATTGTGTTAGTGTTATACACATGTGAGATGGACGGTAGATCAAGAGTATTGCTTGTCTGCTTCGATAAATGCTTACCATTACGATACCACCTGTAAATGGACAGCATCATTTCAAGATGAGCTTAAGAAGCAAATACTATCTGAATTTAAAGTAAATAAATTTAATCTACTCATCGTCAGATATCACTAACAGATTAATGGCATTGATATCCTTTTCAATGAAATGTTAATTTTAAAAGACTTGCATAAAAAATGAAAATACAATGTTCCCTGATCAAAATCTACTTTGGAGTTTGTTAATCTATTTCTTATTTCAACATTTCATCTTGAGTGTTATTCTTACAACGTTTTGGCCGATGTAACCTCCGATCTTCTTCAGGTGTATCATGCAACCCTCGTAAAGGGTTTTGTTCGAAATTTCCTGCAGATTCCCAAGTTCGACAAGATACACCTGAAGAAGGTCGGAGATTACATCGGCTGAAACGTTGTGAGAATAACACCCAAGATGAGAACAGTTATCCGAATAATCAAAATTATACAAATTGTGTAATCATGTTCAGATTTATTGTTAGTTAATAGAAAAAAAACAACCCAATACAGATGATATCTGATTTGATATTTAAACTAGTCTCTCATGTCTTATTTTGAACTCCACATGGAGCAAGGTACTTTATTTCCACTAATAAACAAATTCATTATCACATCACATAATGGGTTTTTAGTAGACTTCAAGTTTGATATTCAGATCCAATGGTTTTTTTTTTTCATTTTATAATAATCATATTGGATATTATGGAGACATATTTTCTCTCTTTTCTCCATCCTGATTATTTAATGATTATTTAATCAAAACGGTTTTGTAAATAAGGAAGAAAATGATCTTTATTATTTCAATTTGTTTGCTTGGAATTAGAGAGCATGCAACTTTGAGGCATTGCAACTTATGACACTGTTGGCATTCTAAAGTAATAAAAGAATTTAAAATATAAATACAGAATAGTGCGAGATTTGATTTTGAGTCACCCACCCCTAAAGATATCATCCTAATAAAGATAACTAATAGAACAAATGCATTGACCAATAAAAAGTTTGGGCCACAATTGTCTAAGCAAGAAACATTGATTAATGAGATTTAGATGGAACTTAGTAAAAAGACTAAACAATTAACTCAGTCATCTCCCTAAGAGTGATTTTATATAAGCCGAAATATATTAAGCATCTCAACAAAAAGATTCTTTATTGCCAGTCGATCACACAACCATGAGAAGCCTTACTGAACTTGACTCTGTATCCAACTCACCATACCACAAACTTTCAAACTCACACTATGTCCGAGAAGAGTTTTTATTTCATATAAATTGTATTGACATTCCGTATAACCCTGCTGACATATTTTTTTGTTTGTGCCTACTCTAGCAAATCACTGTTTAAATACTTACAGCCTTCTGTGATCAAAGAACATGTGGGGTGGAGGGATGTGAAATACCAACCAAACTCAAAGATAGGCCATGGACGGTAAACCAACTTGTGGTGGTTCACAAACTAATATTACAACTCTTCTTCAAATAGATTCTCATCTATCTGTTGTAAGGAAGAAACACTGCCCCCCCCAAAAAAAAATTTTTACACCTAGTGTGGATTTTAAGTATTGCATGAAAAGAATTTAGTTTAGAAATAATTCCAAAGAAATATCTGTAAATAACCGGCCTTTGCAAACATTAAAAAGGAAACATGACTAGTGGACAATGCACAATTTAAACTTAAAAAAAAAATTATTTGAGATTTATTGGCAGTATCAACATGGCAATATACAATGTTTAAGTGAAAATTTAAAAATATGTCATTTTTGTGGTCCAACCTGTAAAGACAGTGACATGGACCAATTTCTGTAGTATGGGTTGTCCCTCTATGCTCAAGATCACAAATGAGTGTAAAATTGACAATCATAGCTGAGAGTAATTAACATTTGTAGCAGTCAGATATTGTCAAGGACAATGATTCTAACAAGGTATGATAATTGAGCAGTTCAAGTAGACAGATTTAGTGTAGTATCGATTCTATCTCAGAAGACCATCCTCCCAGGGATTATCTCCTCCTTTCGGATAGATGGGTTTATTGTCTTTCACCTGAGACACCCTTATTCTTGAGGGAGTGCCGATGGGACTATACAGGTATTTTTGTTCCCATTCAGTCTGCTCCTTATCAGGTTTTTCTCACAATAAAAAACAACCGTTTGTCAAATTTTACCCTCATGGAGAGACAGGTTAGAAGGGAGAGACTAACTTGGTAGGCCAGGTATAACCATTGTTTAAGTAGAAATCAGCATCCTTTTAGATGTCCCTCATTAAAATTTATGCACTGGCTTTTGGTTGTCTCTGAGATTTGGATGGCAATAAGCCTCCTCAAGGTCTCAGTACTATCCACACCCTTCAAGTGGAGGTCTGATTAGTGCTCTCCCTCCTTTGTCTTTCCATCCTCCCTTACCCTTCATAATCATTGTGTGTGTGTGCATGTAAGGGGGCAGTTTATGAGATTTCTTGCAGTTTCAGTTCCCTTGGGTTCATGTGATGATGTTCTTTCCATGTTTTTGTTTTATTTCTATTGCAATTTCCCTGTGGCTGGTTGGCTTTCATAGTTTATGTGGGTTGATTTCCACATTCAAAGATTTTTCTTAAGATTTCAGCTGTTTTCATTATTGCTGTCCGTTGTATGGTTTCAGTTATTTTCATGTTCTATATTTCTTTCAGTTCTCTGACAAATCTCATGTATTTGCTTCGTTTTTCTGCCTCGTTAATTTTTATTCTGTGATCTGCTAGGACGGCGAAATCTACAATTTGACAGTTTTTTTCCCTTCTTGTTGACTATTATGACATCCGGTCTCTTTGCTTGGATGAGTTCATCTGTTTGTATCTCCATGTCCCAAAGGATTTTATGATTTTCGTTTTCCAGTACTGTCTCCGAGTTGAGTCTGTACACTTTGTCTGCATATTCAAAATTCAGTCTTTTGCATAGTTCCCAGTGTACTGTCTTCCCCACACAGTCGTTTCTGTTCTTGTATTCTTTTTGGACCACTTTGCTGCATTCACTTATGTGAGTTACTGCTTCATCTCTTTGTTCACAGCATCTACATTTACTGTTTTTCTGTGTTTTGTCTATATTAGCTTTGATATAGTTAGTTCTAATCACATTGTTCTGTGCAGCTATCAGTAGCGATTCTGTTTCTCTATTCCAATGTCCTTTGTGTAGCCATGTCCATGTGTTTTTGTGAGTCTCGTCTTGTCATTCTTATGAATCCCCCATGTAGCTATTTCTTTTCCCACTTTTCTCTTTTTGTTTCTCGTTTCGCTGCTCCCCATCTTGTTCAAGTTAACGGTGTCTCTTGTTGCAGTGATCAGCCTTTCTGTGTTCTGGATTATGTATTTTTCCAATTCCTTTTTTGTGTTATCTATCCAATCTTCTATATTTACTACTCCTCTTCCCTTTTATCTTCTTTTTCACGTCGAATCAGTCAATATCATGCTTCGGGTGTAGTGCATTATGCATTCCCATTAGTTTCCTAGTCTTCTGGTCAAGACATCTAAGCTCTTGTTTTGTCCAACATATGAATTAACCAGAATATATTACTAGTGATTAGGTGTTTATTCCTTTTCCTAAATTTCTACTATATAAGAGTTTTCTTCTCAGGTATTCTTTTCCAATCTTCTCTTTTATTTCTGTTGATTTGACTGTGTCTGCTTCCAGAACTCTCAAATATTTATAGATCACCTGGTTGGGCAGTTCCCTGCTCTCTGATGTATCTAGTTTTCCCCTTTTTATCCCTAGCAGTGCACACTTTTCCATTTCAAATTCATTTGAATGTCTTGGCTGAAGATCTGTTTATCAGCCTTTTCAGTACATTCTTGCTTCTTGCAAATAACTTCAGGTCATCCATATACATGTAGTATATTCTTTGTACTGTGTCTATAAATGTGTATTCAGGATCACATTTCCTGAGTATGTTGTTGAGTGCCATCATGGCTATGATAAATAGTAGTGGTGATCAAGAGTGTCATTGGAAGATGCCTCTCTGTATTCTTATCTCAGTAAAGTGCTGTTCTCCAGCTGTCAGTTCTAGTCCCAATGTTCCCATTGCTTTCTTAATAAGGTTTGGTTTGGTTTGGTTTGGTTTGTTTTACGGCATAGCAATCATCTACGGATTATGTAATGCCGAATAAAGTCGTCAAATGAAATCCCAAGTTGGGGTAATTATTTCATATTGTCTTGAAAGACAATGAAAAGTGAAATAAAGCATTTGAAATTAAATTTTTTGGAACAGTCCAACTTTTCGTCGGATTTGTGTCTTTAAATAGATTCTTTAGGTTTTCCAAGTTGTAGTATTTCTTTCGACTTTGTTGCAGATCTTGACAATCTATTAATATATGTTTGACTGTATAAGATTCTTGACATGATATGTACATTAAAGACTCCTCTCCTTCCAATAAATGCTTGTGAGTAATATATGTGTGTCCTATACGGAGTCTGGTTATTATAACTTCTTCTCTTCTTGCTTTCCAATAGCCCAGGGGCCACTCATCAATAGTTGGCCAAATCTTGTATAATTTATTATTTTGGCACTCATCCCAATATTCTTGCCATTTTTCTTTGATTATCCTGTTTATAGAAAGTCGAAGATCAGTGTATGGGATCCTAGTATTGGTAGGTCACATCTTCAGTGATTCTTTTGCGGCTTTATCCGCTTTTTCATTTCCACGAATGCCAATATGACTCGATATCCAGCATAATTTAATTTTACATTTTTTCTTGTTATAGATAGTGGTAATTTTGTTTAAAATTTTCACGACTAAAGGGTTATTCATATTTTTGCTCCTTAGTGCTGTGAGCACCGATAGGGAGTCAGAGAAGATGATAAATCTATCAGTGCTACTATCTTCTATTATATTTCGAGCCAAGTATATGGCTGCAGCTTCCGCACTGAAAATTGACGCCCTGTCAGGTATCCTATACTGCATTTTCGTCTTATTTAAGACAGCAGCACATCCAACTCTATCTGATTCTTTGGATCCATCTGTGTAGATGTATTTATAGTTGGAATGATGGATTTTTATAAGTTCAAATTCATCCTGAAATACAATTGGATTAGTTTTGTTCTTTGCAGCTGTTGTCAAATCCAGGATATAAGATGGTTGTTCTAATTCCCATGGTGGAATTTTGGAGATTATCGATTTGTGGATGAGACTAGAGTCCAACTCCAGTTTATTTATTAGTTCCTCGATGCAGTAGCCAAAAGGCCGAATGGCACTGCTTTTCCTCTTAAACAGAGTTTTATATTGAGGATTAAATATGCAGTCGTAGGCAGAGTTTAATGAACATGATGATAACTTTGTCACATATTGAAGTGCCATCTTCTCTCTCCTTAGATGTAAAGGACCTTCATTCACTTCAACATACAAACTTTCCACTGGAGACGTGCGAAATACCCCCAATGCGAGTCTTAGTCCCTGGTGATGGATAGTTTGTTTTAGGTATGATAGTCTTGCTGCACCATAAATGAAACTTCCATAATCAAGTTTTGACTTCACAATTGTTCGGTACACCTTGAGTAAGGATTTCTTATCCGTTCCCCAGTCAGTGTGAGCTACCACTCTGAGTAGATTTATTGACTTGTTGCATTTTTGTCGGAGATACCTTACATGAGGGATAAAAGACAGTTTTTTTATCAAAAATAACTCCCAGCAACTTATACTCGTCTGCCATTTGAATCTCTTTGCCAACCAGTTTAAGTCATAGATCATTATGTACTTTGCACCAATTGCAAAAATGGACACACCTTGTCTTCGATTCAGAGAATCTGAAACCGTTTTCCTCAGTCCATTTGCCGATCTTATTCAAAGTTAGTGGCAACTTGCGTTCTGCCAAATGCATATGTTTTGTTCGACAGAAAATCAAAAAATCATCCACATACTGCAGTGTCAATGTTTTTTACAATATCTTGACATTAAAGTGTGTTACTGATAGGATACTTCCCTGGGGTAATGGGTTCGCTATGTAGGGTTCTATTCTTTCAGCAGTGTAGCCAATCTTTGCCTCTTTTGGTATTGTAGAGGAATTAAAAGTCAATATATTTGTCCAGATGATCTCTCCACCTCTTTTTACTGAAATTCTTCGGTGATGAGTGAACCCTGCTTACGCAGTACCATCTCGATCTCCTCCTCTGTTACCAGACCAAGGTCTTGACTTCGATGATTCCTCTGGATGTATTCAGTTTTTTAGATTTTATGTTGTAAAAAGTGGTTAATTTTTATAGGTTGGTTGACGGCTTACAGTCAGTAACCTCCACCAGAAGGTTACCATTTCGTGTTTTCTTTACACTTTTGGGAGTTATCCTGCTGCTTATCACCCATTCAATCAAGAAAGGTGACAGTTTAGCGAGGGGTTTATTTTCCAGAGATTCAATTACTATAAATTTGGAGAATTCTTTAGTAGCTTCATTATCAGAAGAATCTGATTCTGATAAGTGTTGTTTGGGTTTTTTGTTGTTATTAGCCATTTAATTTAATTTTTTAGTGGAGTCCAACTGAAGTTGGGAATTTACCGAACGCCCTGGTTGAGACGGGGATACTTTAATCATTATACTCGCATTGAGTGGGAATAAAATTAGCCCCTGCTATTTCTTTTTCAGTACCCATAAACGAATAATACGATCGGGGATGAACTTATAGATACTAGGGCATGACGTGACCAGCCGATTGATCGGGCCTCTCCGACCTCCCGTCTAGCCGATGTAAGAGCCAAAGTAGAGTGTTGCAAATCATGTGCCCATTTATGCAACGAGGCCACGGGCTGCTCAGTCACCAGGATCCCATCCTAAGACATCACGGGTCACCACCCACGGTCAACAGGTAGCCCTGTTTTCAGGGAGGTTTTACCCCTCTGCATGGGGTTGCAGTTGGCGAATTCGCGGACCTGGCGACAGGGCAAACTTTCTTAATAAGATTGATAATCTTGTTGGACACTTGGTTCATCCTTAAGCATTCAATTATTTGTGTTTGAGAGATTCTGTCGTAGGCTTTCTTGTAGTCAATCCATGCCATGGTTATGTTTTTTTTCTGCTCTTTACCTCCTTCAGGATCTTTTGATCGATGTACTACAGGTCATATGCCCCTCTTTTCCCTTCTTTGGCATCCTTTCTAATAAAGGATATGTTCTCTCAGTTATGCCGTTAGAATTTTCCACATGGTTTGTAAACAGTTTATTGTTTTGTAGTTGCTTGGGATTAATGTAGTTCTTTCTTTGGTCATCCATTCACATACGTCTGTTGTATTGATACATTTTCTCTTCTCAGGTTTTGCATTAGCTTTTCATGTCAGGTCATGAATTTGCATGCATTTCATTGTGGCCTGGTTTTTATCAATTTGCTATTTTTCTTAAGGTTGTCTTGAACGTTTCTTTAGTAATTTCGGTTTCTAGTCTTTCTTCATTTTTCTGAAGTTCTTCTTTCATATTTTTCAGCCATTCAGCACTTCTATTGTGGTCTTGTCGCTTTCCTTATATCTTGCCCCAGAAGTGTTTTGTTTCTGTCGGGTCAGGTTGTTCTGTTCTTGTTTTTCTTCCATTTACTGCCTTTCATTGTTTTCAAAGGTCCTAATGTAATGATTTGTATCTGTATCATCTCAGTCTTTCCTTTTTTGCTGCAATCTTTTGTTTTAGTTCTTCATGTTTCTTATTTAGTCTTTCTTCTTTTTGAGTCATATTTCATCTCTTCAATCGTTTTCTGCTCTCTGTTGTGGCTTTAGCTTCTTTTTAAAGTTTGTTGATCTGGGTTTCAAGTCTAATTTCCCATCCAGGCTTTGTTGATCCATTTTTTAAAGATTTTGTTTCTACTTTAAGTTTCATATTTACTAATTTGCACCCTGCATAAATTAAGTTGTTTAAGTCTGTGATATTATCTGTTGATATGTATGGGAAGGGTCTGTTAACTTTTCTGTTTCTAATTTTAATTTCTTCCACTCTTTGTTCATTAGGAATGGGAGTTTTGTTTTGTCCTCATTCATAAATCTGTTGATGTTTTTAATTTCTGATGCTTCTTCCTCAGTGAGTTTTGTGGTATGATGACATCATCATGATAATAATAATATTTGGTTTAACGTCCGTTTTACATGCTGGCATGCAGTGGACGGCTGTTAGAAATTGACTTCCAAACTAAACTATCTCTTTTTCTCTGAAGTCCATTCTTATCACTTTCTCCCATGTTTCCCTTGGCACCCCCTGTAAACTAAACCTGAACTGTTCTACATCTACTAACCCAAGAACTCTCATACATTCTTTCAACATGGCCATGCCATTGAAGTCTCCTATTCTGCACACATCTCTCTATACTGCACAATCTTCCTCTGAGGTTATCAGATCTAAGCCTGTCTTTAACTCTCACATTAAACATCCATCATATCATTCTCATATCATTTCTCTCCATGCAATGCATGTCCTCAAACCTCACTGACCAGGTTTCAATTCCATACATCATTATACTGTGGTCAATAGTGGTAACACTCTGTTGCTTAGTAATGTTAGTTCTCTAAACTTACTCCATCCACTCCTAATTCTTGCAATCACACTAGCACCTGCTCCACTCTGTCTTCCAATGGTATCAGCAATGTAACAACATTTCTAGAAAACCTCAATAGGCTTTTATCAGCCAGATATACTTTCTCAACATCTGAATTCATCTCCATTGTCTTACATTTCTTTCACACAAACTGGTTATCATCTACCAGTAATTCCTGTGTACCCAATGCTTACAAGTACCACAAAAAATGATATTGCACTGACTCTCTTTCCACAAACTGAGCAGACATATCTTGATTCTTCAATCTTTAATGGTTTACTTCCCATCCCAACTGAAAGAATTTCAAAAATGCACCTAATTACACTTTAAATTTCGACTGTAAAATTACAATTTATTTGAATAAAAATAATAATTGTAGATATTTTTCTTTTATCAAGTTTGAACAAGAATTTCTATCATAAATATATTTTTTATTTGTATTTAATCTTGTTTACAAAGTTTTGGCTAAATAATTTGACAGGTTTTAAAAGAGCAAATGACTTGTGGATGGACGAAAGGGCTTCCAAGACATGGGTTGACATGGTGGTGGAATGAGGAAGTTGACAAGTGTATGAAAGAAACGCAGAAATGATGGAGTGAGTGGAGAAAAGGTTTAGTGAATAATATGTATCTGGTTGCAAAAAGAAGAGAAAGAAGAAAATATACAAAGCCAAGAAGGAGGCTGAGCAAGCTAGGGTTACAGATATACTACGAAGGGAAGATCAAAAGAATTGAGTATTCAGGATAACTAAACAGATGGCAAAGACAAATATTGATATTGTTGGAGAGAAGTACATTCGAAATGACAATGAGGTGCTAACAATAAATGAACAGGATAAAAGGGATGCTTAGACATGCTATCACGAGAGATTGTTGAAGAGTTCAGGATAAAGGTAATTACAGAGGCTTCAAGTTGATGGATCAGGTCCTGAAAATGGTTGAGAGAATAATTGAGCAGCAAATAAGTCAGATAAGCATAGATGAAATAGAGTTTGGTTTAATGCCTGGGCAAAATAGTACTAAAGCAAATGAGAGAGTAGTATTTTGGTAAGAAGAACCTGTATTTTGCTGATCACTGTTGACAAAGGGAAGAGTCTATCAGGCATGTGTGCACAGTGTGATGATGTCTGGAAATGAAACCTGGCAAATGAGGGATGACGACATGTGTTGCATAGAGTGAAATGATATGAGAATGATACAATGAATGTGTAATGCGAGTTTTAAAGACAAACAGACCTGATAACTTCAGAGGAAGATTAAATCTGGACAGTATAGGGAGATGTGTTCATATTGTCACATTAAAAAAATGGATTAGAGTTCTAAGATGTAGAGTTGGCAGAGGAAGGCCAAGGAAAATATGGAAAGTGATAAAGATGGATTTGAGAGAAAATAGGAAAAATAAAGACCTGGCTATAGATAGGTTAATTTGGAAATCAATATCTAAAACTTGTCATGCAAAATGGACATTAAACCGAATATGATGATGATTGTGATGAAATGAATATTTCAATTTTATTCCTTTCATTATGGGGAATTCATTTTTACGCTTATACAAAATCAAATATGATCGTTTTGTTGTTTTTCTTCAAATTACCAAAATGTGAAATAAAAATTGTTTCTTTGTTTTTTTCTGTAGATAAGGCTACAGCTAAATTAATAGCTACCCGGAGGGCGGGTAGTTTTTTGCTAGTAGTTTCATAAAGATAATAATCCTTTTTTTTTAAAAATCAATGCTGTTATACAATGCAATTCGGCCCAGCTTTGATGATATGTATTATCAATAATATTGTATGATAGATCTTGAACTAAAACCAGAATTGCATCTTTTAACCAGATTTGTGTATTCAGTATAAGTATTATTTTAAAAAGTTATTTTAAAAAGATCATCTTTTACAAATGACTTACTTCCATTTAATTTGCTGAGGATTAGCAAATCCACTACATGTCAACTGTACATTCATTCCCTCTCGTATTTTTCCTGTCACATTAATTTGCATCTGGATATCTGGGGGAACTTCAAAGAAAAGAAACAAATCCCAAGTCAAAGAATATTTTAAAGAAATATTCAATAAAAATTTAATCTTAACAACAATTTCTTTTCATATTAGCAATTTTGTATTATGTATTCATTCTTGTAACGCATGTGTGTGTGCTTTTACATACATTAAGAAAGGCTTGTAATAAAAGTAGCAAGTTATAATGAAAGTTGGTGAAGTTGGCAAATCAAAGAAAACAGAACCAGAACAAAAATGAAAATGGACAAATTCAATAAGTAAACTTATATTTTAAAAGCATGTGTAATTACATTTCCTTAAATATGATTCTAATTACTTTTCATTTGTATACAATAAAAGAAAAAACAATGCAGTTTTATTGAATAAATCTCACAATTTTCACATGAAGGAACTTTTTATCATGTAACAGATTTTGTATAACGAAATCAACCTGATAGAATAATTTGATAGGTTATGTTCATTAAAAGAATGAGAAACACAATGAGAGAAAGAAAGACAAAAACTTACATTGTACGTCTAATTTGACACTGGTTTTATGTGGTCGGATCAGTGCATCATTAATGGCATAGCATTCTAAAATCTTTCCAGAATCTTTACTCTTTGGTACTAGCAAGACACGACCAATACTATCAACAAGCTTATTTGATTTTTTCCTAACTTCGGTTGAATACAGTTTTCTATTGATTATTTGATCATTAAGATACCAAGATATCTTTGCAGCTGGTTTTCCATTTTTGGCTTCACATGTGATGTTCGTTGCTTCTCCCAATATGACTGCAGCAATTGGTGCTTCATATATTCGTGGTTGATCTGGTCGAACTGGTAAAAGAGATAGCACAAAAATGATGTATAAAAAAAAGTTTAAGAAACTAAACATCTAATACTTCTCATTTTATGTGGCATTCATTTCTTTTTAATTTCAACAGAAATAAATTCAAGATAAAATGAAAATTATTAAATGTAATCAAATAAAATCATACATGGAGTTGAAAAAGAACACATAATATATGTGATATTTTAAATCTTATTCGGAATCTATCAGAGATATTTAAATCTAACAAGATTACTTGCTCTATATTGTTTTAAATTTAAATTGCTTATCTGTTTCTATACTTATTTGAAAAACTTCAAAAGTGTTGCCCATAACATCTAGAGGAATGTTTGAATCTGGATCCAAATGAACTATATGGTGTTCAGTCTGAATATATTTCAATTTTTTCCAAAGATATCAACTAAATTGTAACAAAAATAAATGCCATGTCTTACAATTTTGAGGAATACTTAAAATTTTTAGAGATTCTCATCCACATATGGATGATTTCTAATAGATACTTTGTTTTTGCAAAGACATGAAAGATAATTGAAATGGTGGCGGATCAGCTATTTCAATCAGAAATGATCGGTACCTTAGAGTTAAGTCATTCTTGATTATAGATAGTTTGTCAAAGAAAATACATGAAAAATAAAAATCAAGGTTAAGTCATTTTATTCGACTATATGTTTCTCTCACACAAATAATAAAGTTGTAATACTACTAGAAAAGTGTGAAACTCCCATGAAATTTCTGTACAATAAATCAGAATAAAAGTAGAATAAATCATATGAAAATACGTACATTTACAGTAAATGTTAACATAATCATCATAAATCCTTGAAAAGGAAATATGAAAAAATCTGCAACTCTGACCTCACAGGAAGATTAAATCTGGATAGTACAGAGAGATGTGTGTAGAACAGGAGGCTTTGATGGTATGGCCATGTTGAAAGAATGGATGACAGTTTTTGGGTTAGCAGATATAGAACAATTGAGATTTTAGGTTCAGTTCACAGTAAGGCCAAGAAAAACATGGGATGAAATGATAAGGATAGACTTGAGAAAAAGATAACGATGCTTCTGAACCTCAATAATAGCACTGATTAGGATCATTTATCTCATATATAAAAGAAAGTCGCAATTCTGTCTGTCTGCCTAGCTAAAGGTCAGAAACTACACAAGATATATTTTACAAACCTTACATCAGCAGATTCAGTGTGACCCCAACCTGGTTATGGTAAAAAATAAATAAATACTGTAATATGCATTCCCTTGGGCTCACCAGGGCCAAATTAGTGCATAGGGATGAAAAAAAAAAATTCTTTTCACTGAAACTAGGTCTAACAGCCAGCTTTCTTTTCTTTCTATTAAAGTTGACCAGTATCTAAAGAGAGGCAGTTGGGGGGTTAGAGAGAGAGAGATAGAGATAGATAGAGAGAGAGAGAGAGAGAGAGAGAGAGAGAGAGAGAAATTAAAAAAAAAGAAAGATATTACAAACACTTTTTATTAACTCATGCTAATAATTACTAAAGAACAAAAATGTATTTAAATGAATTGCATTTCAGTTGATTGTCAAAAATATTATCCTATAGTCACAAAACATGATTAGAGAGTATTATTGTATGTGTTCATTAAAAAATTAAATCAAGTGATCTTTTTTCCTTACCATAACAATTAAAATAAAGACAAAATATTATTTTAATGTGAACGTGAATATTTTTACTCCTTATTAAATGTTTGTTTAAAGGAGTCGTAAAGATTTTTGAAGAATTAAAAAGAAGGAATATCTTACATAGAGTTTCAAAATATCTACAGAAAAATATTAGATTGACGAAAATAGTGAGAACTTGTGCTTACATGTAGTAAATACATTTCAACTCTTTTATTATTTTAATTATATAAATAACACTATGAAAACCAAAAGAAAAAAATACCAAAAAGTCTAAGATACAACAAAGTCCTATTATAGTAATAAATACTTACATAAAACTGTGAGTTTAACAGTATTACTTCGTATACCAGCAACATCTTTTGTTGGTGTTACTTGACACTGGTAAAGTGCATCATCTTCCATGCTGGCATTTACAATTCTAAGATTGTATTCCACTGCAAAGATAAATATAATTTTAGTTAGGATAAAAAACACCCTTGAAAATGTTTTATCCTGTAAAATCAAGCAAGTTTGTGAACATTAGTTTTGGGCGAATCTATAGAATAGACAGAGAAATAACATAACACCTGGGATGATTTGAAAGTCAGGAAGCTAGACCAAAACCTGAGAAAGATTGTTTTATTCATTGGAGTTTTTATAAAAATCTCAGCTAATGAACCAATCAAGGTGTTCGTCAACCTCTCATTTTGAAAAGTTCATCTGAGAGCATATGGTTTGTCTACCAGTACAGAATTCAACATGTCCTCTTTAAAAACATTATCTGATCGGCAATTAAAAGATTGTTCCATTATAAAGGGATAAAAAGAAGATAAATAAAAACAGACACGGTTATTGTACACTGGGGGTGGGGTCCGAAACTCCCAAGGTGGACATGCCTGGAAGTAGTTACAATCAAATGCCTGGTGGAGGACACATAACACAAGCAATCCTGCGGGGAGGGGGGTAGTATTGAGTTGTATGTCTCTGTGACTAGAAGTTAACGGTTATTTGAAACAAACTATTGGTTATATTGAAGTGGTTAGCTCTCAAAATGACTGCCAATTTTTTTCGATTAATTTTGTTTAATTTTCCAAGTGGTGACAAGAGTTTACCCTGTCACCCATCATATTAATTTGTTGTCTGATTTTTGCAGATTTTTTTTATTTTGCAAATATTAATTTAGCACTGGTTTGTCGCTAGTCAAGTCACCCGCTACTTAGCTATTCTTAGTGAAAGATTTATATCGCCTCTCTCTTACACTTATGCTACTAAGGCAGATTAAGTTGCCACTATCATTACAAATTTGTTCTATGACTTTTGTGGATTAAATTGTATTTTTGTAGATTATTTTTATGAATCAGAATTTGTTTTTTGATTTATTTTTTCTTTCTCTCAACTTATTTTTAGATAGTTTTCAAAAAACAAAGGCAAAGAAATATTTCTTTGAAATTCATAAATTAAAAAAATGTCAGACTTAGAACGTACCACCAATATATTGTGATCCATATATTCACTCCAATCGAAATTAAGTTTTCAACTGTACTTTTTTTTTTTTTTTCGCTTGTATCGAAATTAATGGAAAATGAAGCCCATATCGCAGCTTCCATAGGGTTACTAGATCATACGACCAGAAAAAAACACACCAACAATGCAGACATTGTAAGTGTTCCTATTTACTTGCCTCCTCATGAGGGCAAAGTTAGATACATGGTCGGTTTTTAATGTGGGGAAATTCAGCTCCCCAAAAAGGGGCACTGATCGGGGAAAAAATGTAATTGCCTCGGTTTAAAAGGATTTCTCCTTGGTTGATCGTAGACAGAAAGATGAAGTGTAGATACTACACTTTGCTCCCAGATAAAAGGCATTGTTAGTGTTTTTTTTAATTTTATTTCTTTCAATATAGAAAAGTTGTTTTCCAGGCAATAAAAAATATTTTCTTCATTTCCATTAAAGAAAAGAAAAGAAATCTGTTGTTTTTATAATTTTGGGAGCTAACCGAACTATTTGATGGGAAGAAGCTATAAGAATGGAAAAAAGGGGAAATTCTGTTCAAAACAAACACGTATTTATTTTTTAAACGTTGTGAAAACAAACGAAATGGCCGTGATATATTTAATAATGTAGAATTTGAATTATCCCCCTTGAATCATGGATTTTTAAAAATGTCTTTTTATATTTAATAATGTAGAATTTGAATTATCCCCCTTGAATCATGGATTTTTAAAAATGTCTTTTTATATAAAAAAACACACACATGCGGTAGCACCAGCCTCAGCTGATACCACATAAAATCGTGAAAAGACAAGACAAAGGGAGATCATCAACCAGACCGCCACTGGAAGGGTGCGAGAGTACGTGAATCTTGGGAGGTTAGATGTCATCCAATTTCCAACGCAAAATGATTAGCAACGGTTATCGAAAGAGATAAGGAATGCTAGAAATCCGAGAAGACTTGTAGCCAGTCAGATTCCAGGAGAACCCCGCTAGTTATTGCCAGTGAGTAATCATTAATAATGACTTGTGTGAAAACTAGTGACTAAAAAACAAAAATAAAAATAATAAATGAATATAATAATAAAAAAGCTGACATAATAATAATAATAACAAAAATAATAATATTAATAATAATAACAAAAATAATAATATTAATAACAAAAATAATAACAAAAATAATAAAAATAATAATGAAAATAATAATAAAAGAGAAAAATAATAATAAAAATAATCACTCCCAACTTATTTACGAAGAAGATTGTTATTATTTTAATTTTATTTTCATTTCGTTGTTATTATTTTAATTTTAATTTCATTATTCATTTCGTTTAGTTATTATTTTCTTTATTATTATTTTTATCATTATTGTCAACGTTCTTTTATTATTTTCATTTTTATTATTCAAAATCTATAATCCAAGGGGGATAATCCAAATTTACTAGTCTGCACGAGTTTCTCCCCCTTGACGGGCATTTCATTTTTGCTTTTCCCAACAAAGCTTAAATCGCCTCCAAATCCGTGATATGTTTCAACAGAATTACCCTCTTTTCATTCCTATAACCCTAAACCCAAATAGTTCCCTTCAAATAACCGTTATAAGGGCGTTTTAAAATTTCAAGTTCTAGCCACAGCAACTTGATACCTATCCCCGGCAGGATAGACTGTGTTTGGTGGCCCCCACCAGGCGTTTAATTGTAGCCACTCCCAGGTATGTCAAACTTGAGGGGTTCAGACCCCCCTCCCTCCTATTATCTCGCCTGTACGATGACCCTGTATGTCTTTATTTATTTTCTTTTTATCTCTTTAGAATGGAACAATTTTTGAATTGCCGATCAAATAATATTTTTACCGCATGTTGGATTCTGCTGGCAGACAAACCATACACTTATATGCTCTCATGAGCTTTCCAGAACAGCGTCTATAAGAAGCTGACGAATGCGCCGGTTGGTTTATTAGCTGGGATTTTCTCTAGCGAATACGGGGCGCAGAACATGTGTATACATTTTGGAACGCTTAAGTATATAAATAAAAAAAAAAACGCATATTACTATCAAGCATTTTTTGTTGATATTTTCTGCTGGCATACACATACACTATATATATATATATATATATATATATATATATATATATATATATATATATATATATATATTATGTTGTTGGTATCGTTGGGATGTTGTTTGTGAGCATCTTCTTGCATGATTGTAGAGGCCAATTCTGGATTTACATGGTCTACAAAGGCTGTTGAATGTTGTGTTACTTTGGCTGGTTGGTCTGCTTGGGGGCTCGCTTTTCTCTTAGCTCTCTTCACAGCGTTTTCATTGTGGATGGTTTTCTCACTGATGATTATTCCCTGGCGTATCTGTGTCTTCCAGGCAGGTCTGTGAGATGCAGAGGCTTCCCATTGAGCAAGCCTTCATATCTCTCTTGCAGACATTTTTGAAGCAGAGATTAGGACGACCCCTTTTTCTTGAGGAAAGCTTGCCGTAGAGAAAATCTTTAGGAATGCGTCCATCATCCATTCTGTGCACATTGCCCAGCCAGCCAGAGAAGACGTCGCTCACGCAATAGGGAGTAAATGGATGGGATCATTGTTATTCACTCTGTCTTGCCATGTGATACCAATGTATCATACATAGACTCCTCATATGGAAGACCTGGAGTTTCCTCTCCTGTATTAAGTATGTGGTCCAGGATTCACTCCTATACAGTAGAATACTAAGAACGCATACTCTGTAGATGGTCATCTTGGTTGAAGTGGTAAGGTGGCTGTTTTCCCAGACTCTTTTAGTTAGTTTAGAGAAGGTTGTGGATGCCTTACCAATCCTTTTACATTCAATAAGAGAGTGTCTGAAGCAGTGGAACCTAGATACTGGAACTAGTTAACGACCTCTAGTGGTGTGCCTTGGATTGAAATGCTGGGTGGGTAGACTTATTCCATAACTTAGGTTTTCTTCTGGGTTATGGTGAGGCCAAACAGGTTGCATCATCAGCAAACAGCATGTCCTTGATCTGGACTGACTTGGTCTTAGAGTGGAGCCCGGTGATGTTGAAAAGACTACCATCAGATCTGGAGTGCAGATAGATGCCATCAGTTGAGTTCTTCAAAGAAGATGCCGAAGAGTATCGGGGCCAACATGCAGCTTTGTTTGACATCACTCTTCACCACGAACTCCCCAGACATGTCACTGTTAAAAGATTCTCGTTCAGCTCTTTCTTGATAGTTACCACTTCAACACCCATCTATCTCACCTAGGACTGCCTTGCCTGGATCTTGACACACCTTTTTTTCAGCTTCTCAACAGACTTTGTTGTGCCGACACACTCAGAACGCTTATTTTAATCTTTCCTGCGAGCCACTGCTTCCAGATCTCTGTTGCAATTCTTCAGCTCACATCTTGCGGCCTTCAAAGTGTTCAGGATGTGCTGCAGCTAAGATTTCAGAAATTTTGAAACTGGTGCGAATCATGATGATGCAGGTCACTCTCTTCCAATATTTTGGTGTTTTCCAGTCGCCCATCGTCTCCAACTCTCAAAACAACCTATAGTTCACAGAAACTATTTATTGCACTTTACTACTATTAAATGCTTCAAATGATTTTAAAATGAAAGAATATAAAAAAAATGAAATTCATCCCAAACACCCTGTAGATACATTTCATCAGTCACTGAAAAAATAGCAATAGACAAGGTATTTGCTGTTATTTTTATTCTTTCATTTTCAAAGATGTCTTTTTTAATTTTGTAGGTTTTTCAATATTAGCCAGTAATTATTATTGATAATCAAATCAGAAAAGAAATATCCGAATATACATAAAAAGATATCCACTTCAGATTATATACTCATTTAATTATTACATGCAGTTGAACTTGACCTTGTATCAAGCAAATATAACTGTACATTTCTAAATCTGTACAGAACAAAGGTACTGACTTTAATAAAGTTGGTAAAGGTATTTTTAATACAAGTATTTTCAATACAGTTTTAAGTTTTGAATAACAAATAAGTAAGTAAGTTTGTACATTTAGAATTCTGAACTAGATCTCTTATCACCAGCCAGTGTCTGATGGATACAGATCACAACTAACGACCCGGGGAAGACTGTTATGTCTGTTGCATATATAGCTTGCAAGGTAACTAGGAACTGTTTTACATGCAGCACTCAGCATTCCCAAATGGTCACCTGCTTAAGCACATGTAAGAGCAGTCGAGCAGGAGTCAACAAATACAACTGACAGTAAGTCTTTTTCTATTCCTCAGTCGGGAACAAATCTAGCCTAATTTTACATAGACCTCTAGACATATTTAAAAAAACAAAAAAACATTTAGAATTATTTTGAGTTTATTTCTTGGATTGACCCACAAGAAAAGATGAAAACTAAAAAAGTGTTTCAAATGAGTAAATAAAGCAAACTATGGTTGCAATATTTTAACTGACATTTATATAAAACGAAGAAAGTGATAAAACCACATACACAGGTATTGAATACTTACTAGCATTATCACTGCCAACCATAGAATATCTCTCAAAATTAGGAAGATTACGATCCTTTCCAAGAGCAAAATTGTCACGCGTCCACTGCAATGTTCCTTGCTTATTTTTGACTTGACACTTAAAAATTGCAGTAGCACCCTCGACCACTGATATATTCTCTGGTTCGGTAATAAAAACTTGCTCTTCAATTGCTGAAAATATATTAGATATGAAGAAAGAATAAAAAAATTTTAAAAAGATGCAATTAAGGGTTCTAATATTTTCATAAATGTCACTAAAATATTGATTATATTGGGCGTTGGACCTAAGCATTATGCATCTGCAGCCTTTGTTTCCCCACAGTCATTATGGCAACTTCATCTGATCTCATGTTCGTCACTTCGGTTAATGAGATTTTCCATTTTGATGAGACTTCTTGGATGAATTCCGCAATTCCTGTTGTGTCATCACATTTTCATTTGGCACAAAATGTGTACTTGGTTGAAAAGTCATAGGATCAAGAATTTGGACACAAACAGCAAAGCGATTGTGATTTGCTATGTCTATTTACAATACTTATTTCAATTAATCATTTCACCTAAAAAAAAATCACTGTTTTCCCCTGAGTTTGAATTAATTTAACCTTCAAAAACACTGCAAATTACTCATTTTTTTTAAATTAAAAAGAAAAAAAAAGCATAAAAAACTAACAAACAATATTTTAGTGTTTAAAAAGTAAGGTTCAGTTTGCTACTAAAATTCAATGGAATTTGGACACAAATGAGGAGTAACCTGAAAAGGGAAGTGACTTTAATTGAAGTTGGAATTTAGTTTTTCATGGATGTTCAATGAATCGGACCATTAAGTGTTTCAAATTTTAATTTAAGGAATACCAGAATGTTTTTTTGTTACAGATGTGCTTTAAGTATTGCCAAGTTCTTCAAAAACGACAATAGAATGTCATCGTTCTGAATTCTTAGTTTTATATAGAAAAGAACAGAAAGTTTGGAAAAATGTAACTAACTATTCTATTTCGAATTTTAATGGTTCTTTTTTTTAATTTTTTAATTAAGATCAATTTTCATCGATAGAAATCACACTTAAAACCTCTAAAAATCAACTGTTTTTGAGTTATTGTACATGTTTGTCTAAATTTGCGCGTGGGACTACCAAATCTCCAAAATGTATGTGGCACTATTGGAAAATGAAAATTTTCTTTGTCTGTGTGTTTTACACAATTTGAACTTTCTCTCATCCCAAAGTGAAGTCTTGTTCTTTTTCCATTAGTTCACAATTTAACTTGTAAAACGGACATTTTTTTCGCATTGAGACACGTCGCGACCATAGGGTTTTGCTGTTTCTACTGAATGATAAGTAAATCCAAACCCAAATTTATCACGAAATTCATTTTTCATTTTGATATCTAATGCATAGACAGAAAATTAGAAGTTATTTATAAGGTACATACTAGCATGCCATCAAATCAACAGCGATTCACGAATGAAATTTTGGAAATGCAGCAATCATCTTATCATAATCTTCATCACAAATTCTGTAAGTTCTTCTAGTTGTTGTAGTAGGTGTCTGTATAGCACATATGTTTTTTATAGGGACATAACAGCATGAAAAATAGATTCATAAGAATAAAATTAAGTATTAAGTATAGTTAAGGTGGTGCAATACTAATATTAGATATGGAAGAATCACCTTTAATGGCATGCCCCTTAGTCATTTAGTTAACAACAGAATGCCACCCAATTTCCAGAGCTTGGATGCGGTTTATTAATGGATAAGATGACTTTAAAATTAATGTGGGGTCCCAAAAGGTGGGGAAACAATTAAGAAAACTGTCTTTAAAATTCAAACCCAAATACTCATTTCTCTTCTAATCGCTTCGTTTTTTTTTATTACTAAATACTCAATTTTATTCTTATGAATCTCTGTTTTTGTTCAGAGTAAATAAATACCATGTCACAGAAAACAAACATATGCAGCTTCGAAGAATTGTTGAAAATATCGTGTCATGAACTCCATTTCATCTTGTGGGTTGAAGCAACTTGTCCACTTGGCGAGCAGGTCTATGGATTCGGAATAGCTGCCACCAAGTACTAATCTTCGTCTTAATCAAAATACCTTTTTTAAAAGTAATTTGCGACGGCCTTAAGGTCAAATTAGTTCAAACGACGAAAAAACAAAAACACAAACATCAAGTTTTAGATGTACAGTACATCTAAAACTTGATGTTTGTTTTTTGTTTTTTTTTTCTTCCAAAGTGCACCATAAAATGACGTCATCAATAATGTTAAATATGTATGGATAGCCGAAAGGGAAACAAATTACTTAAATTTAATACTACACTTATAACTGAAGTGAACACTTTTAAGGGGAAAAATTTCATCAAAATAAATATAAAAAAATAGTTTAAAAGGACAAATGGAAGTAATAATTTTTGCTATTATTTTGTTTTGTTAGTGTTTGGCTTAAATTTTATATATAATAAAAATCAAATTAAAAATGAAAATTTAAAAAGTATTGTGGTTTTAACAATATTATTTGTCAATTGAAAATAAGTGAAAATAAGTTTTAAGTCATGTCACATTTTCACTAAATAAAATTAAAATTCTAAAGAAAATTTTTAAATTTGAAAAATAAAAAATGATAAAAAGTATATAATACTTACTTTTGTCGTTAGACAGAGTTTCTTTTTCAGCTTAAAGAATGTAAGCAACAAAAAAAATCTTGTAAAGAGAATAAGATTATTAACACGAGCGTTTGATAATAGCTTTTTATTGGTTGGAAAATGTGGAACTAATACGTTCATGTGAGATCTGTTTATTTTAATTTCATAGACAGCAAAAGGGAAAGAGTAAGCTAAACGAACGGAGAAAGAAAGAGAGTAGCTTATACAAGTTAGTAACTTTTGACATTCGCTTGCATCACATCTCTACTACAAGTCTATTAATTAAGTTTTGTTAACATATCATAAGTTGACAAAATGCACTTTTATGTAACGGTGGTGTTTTTGGATTGTCACAATATCTTTCTTAACTGAAAAGAAGTGGAAATAAGTTGATTTAAAAAAAAAAACGTTATTAAAAACATTGGATTGTTTTGTCTTTTATTTGATCCTAAGCTATGTGATAATATTGATGAGTTGATAGCCAGGACTGAAGTCCTGCCAAATGCTTCTACTATATTTTCCTGTGATATATAAAATATCTGTGAGAAATTAAGAATTTATGGCATGTAAATGTTGCATATTTATTTGTTTTTGGTGTGTGATACAAAACATTTGTATCACACACCAAAAACAAATAAATATAAAGGTTTGTGATACAATAATTGGCCTTCCAAAATATGTCAAATGTTTAATAGACAGGTATCAGAATTTTTTATGCTTCTTTTTAATGTCGCCATGGACACTGTCACTCGGGATCTTTAGTTGCTTGTCCCTTGGATGCATCTGTATGGATGATCTAGATCTGCAATGGCAAGTGCACTCCTATAATGTATGGTTCAACTTGACCATCAGGAAGAGTGAGTACTTAATTACTGATCAAGATGAGCCAGGATCTTATCAAAGCGAGTGGTTTCAACTATCTTGGTTCTACTAGGAACAGCGACTATAAGATGGAGGTCCCTAGGTAAAGTTGGCTACATAGAAAACTACAATGTGTACGTGACATTTTATCCTGTGGCACAGACTAAAAGAATTTCTTCAAGAACATCGGTGGTGAAAAGCTCATCCAACCCATCACTTAATAATTCACAGACCTAACTAATAAAGCAATAACTTTGCTTAAACAACATTTTTCCTCATCAGAAAGCAATGTTTTATCAACACACGAAGTTCATGTTTTTTCATTGTTTTTGAAAATTTGCAACAGTAGCTTCACTTAAATAACTGTAATTTATAAACTAATAATCTGATTTGGCTCAAATTTTAACACATGCCATTTGGAGATTAGTACTTTATAAAAATCATATGGATTCTTTATTAATGGTGCCATCTATATGTTGGGGAGCTTTTTTATTGACAAGAAGGCCGACGACACCCTCCTCTCTTTAAAAAAATACATCTTGTCAGAGAACCTAATTATATTGACCTATGAAAAGCGATACAATAGATTGAGAAAAGAAGGAACCTAATAGCTGAATGCGAATCACTTGCTGGAAACAAAAACTATGAGATTGCGAGATTGAGGAAGGAAGGTGAGCAAAGAAACAAAAAGAAGTGCAGGACAAGCATGGATTTGTTTGGCACATATCTCTCAGAGAGATTGTGTGATGAAAAAAAATTGGTAGATATGCCCGCCTTTTTAGATGGTTTCCTTTCCCTTGTTTGACTCTGTATCCTCATTTTTCTTCCTCTTCTTGTTTGTTACCACATTATAGATAATAACATCTGATGACACTTACTAATAACCATGTATTAAAATAGGAGAAAAAAGAATTTCTCTACCAATTACTAAACAAAATATTAAAAAATAAAACTTAAAAAAGTATGTACAAATTCGGTCTCTGTTTTCTGTCAGCATATAAATTTTTATGATACATCTTACAGAAATAGTCGATTCTGCTATACAAGCAGGTGTTTTGAAAGTCAAAGACAGATAAATGAGTACTATAGCATAAGATTAGGTCTTATGCTATAGTACTCATTTATCTGTCTTTGACTTTCAAAACACCTGCTTGTATAGCAGAACTCTAGAATATAAGCTGCCGATAATAATTTATTAAACAAAAACAGAAAAGAAAAAAGAAGCAGTTAGTTGTTGGTTCTTCAAAATTCTGTAGTGGTTTTGCCCTCGTCTCATCTTTTGTCCAAGAAAATTCAAACTACAAATTTGCATTTTTGTAATTTTTTCTTTATAATCCAAAGTTCAGTGACTTTAGTCATTGATAATGTGTTTAAAATATTGAAAATATTTTCGACACTTTGCATGTAAAATAGTGCATATTTTAGTGCTGGTTTGTATTCAGCAATATACCCCCCCCCCCCACACCTTTGAAGATCCTTTTGAAAATACTACCCAGAAGATGGCCACGTAAAGATACAAGATTCTTTTAAGTAATTTTCACTTCAGCTGAGAAAATTTTGATGTTTCAAATACAGTTCAATGCTGATGTATCCTTTGATGTCAGCTGAAAATTCAAAAATTCAAGAGGATTAAAAGATTTTGGGGTGAGATAATTGAACAGAAATGATAAAATTTATATAAGTTGCTGAGAAAGAGGGGAATCTAGTTGGCCATGGGAAGAGAGGACCTAACATCTAGGCTGGACAGACAGGGATGGAGATGCTAAACAAATGAGAGAGATTAATCTTTCACTGGTATCTTTTAATGTTACAAAATACGAAGTTTATGGATTGTGCCAAGTCATAAAAATTATTAATTGTTAATAGCAAAATATTGTCCCTTTATTTGTCCCTTATTTATTCCAGCATCACCCCGGTCTATACCATTTATTAATTTTGGACAGGACACATACAACGATGACTATGGGCCTCATCTGATGCCACGATGATGATGGCCCGACCACATGTGCAGTGTGTGACAGCCGCGATACCACATCCTAATCTCAACACCCAATCTGTATCACATGCATTCCTGTGTCATGATGTATGTGTAGTACAAGATACTCACCTGTCATGATAGCTGTATCTAAAGATCTAAAATTACGACAGACAGAGAGTACTGAGTTCATATTTAGTCACCATAAGGGATGATCGTACTCTCCCAATTTGAAGTATACTTTGAATTTTGAATAAAAAAATAGGCACCCTTATTACCAAATCAATGGAGGTGGCATTTTTCATGGTTGTTGAACCAGTAGAATAACACAAATTTCAGTTCCTGTATTGACTAAGAAATGATATCTGTGATTTCTTCCACTAATGTAAAGTAGAAGTTTGAAGAGGTAAATTGTCCTGCAGCTGCTCAAGTCTCAAACAATTCCAAGTTGAAAAAATTGACCTCAGCAAAATGATACTGGCCACAAGACTGCTGACAAGTAAAAGACTCTGGAAATGAAGGGCATTTGCAGTGGTTGCACAAACTGCAGGACCTAAAGAAAGCAATAGACAACTGCGATTGTCAGTCATTTGATGAATTACATATCAGGGATTGCTCCTACTTAGAAACTGTAAGGAACTACTGAAATCTAACGTAAGGTTCTACAATTGCAAATCACAAGAACATGTGATTACAGACTAAAGGAGTAATGACAGTGAAAGGAGTGTTACCATTGAAGGGAGTGACCCCGGCTACAAATGAAAAAGTTAGGCCACTGCTAGACATTCTAGAATTAAACAACATAGATGAAACATGCACATTTTTTTTGCTGCTGATTGAATACGCAAGGTTATATATAGCAGGAACATCATATATTTAATTGTGTATTTTTATCTGCACTTACTTCTACTTGTAATGATGTATGCGCACATTTAACCCATTCAAAGCGTCCATGGTGTCTGGCATCCAGCAAAAACATTGTGATTTGGAAGTGGAATTGTTAAGAGAAAGTGGTGAAGTGGAATTGTTGATGGGTTGATAAACAAGAAGCAAAAACCTTGTTAGAAAATGTCTCACAAAAAAGAAGCTATTTGAGATGGCTAACAAACAAGAAGCTATTTCAGATGGCTAACAATGGCCAACAAACAAGAAGCTATTTCAGATGGCTAACAATGGCCAACAAACAAGAAGCTATTTCAGATGGCTAACAATGGCTAACAAACAAGAAGCTATTTCAGATGGCTAACAATGGCCAACAAACAAGAAGCTATTTCAGATGGCTAACAATGGCTAACAAACAAGAAGCTATTTCAGATGGCTAACAATGGCCAACAAACAAGAAGCTATTTCAGATGGCTAACAATGGCCAACAAACAAGAAGCTATTTCAGATGGCTAACAATGGCTAACAAACAAGAAGCTATTTCAGATGGCTAACAATGGCCAACAAACAAGAAGCTATTTCAGCCAAAATGGACGACTGGATTGACCTAAAAATGATTCCTGAATTTCATGAGACTGGATTGAATGGCTCGAGAAGCTGGAATTGGTGTGTGACCTATCAGGGGTGAAGCAGCTTGATTGTGTCATCTCTCTTTACCTAACTGGGGAGCGTTCGAAGTATACCAACAACTGACGAATGATGAGAAATTGGAGATGGCCCAAATTAAGGAAGTACTAATCACAACCTTTGCCTTGAATAGATTCACGGCAAATGAAAAATTTTAAACACATATGTTGTGTCCGATAGAGAGCATCAATGCTTATTTGGCAGATTTACGAAAGTTATTGGCTCTTTTCGGAGGAATGACAGATCATGTGATGACGTGTGTGTTCATGTAGGGGCTTCCTGGCCCCATTAAAAACTCCTAGAGTCTTTCACCATGATGGATGATTCGTCTTTAGAGGAGCTGTTTGCCTGAATTTGAGTTTTTATGAAGATGCAGTAGAAGAACCCAAATGGCAGGCCACAGTTGTACACATAAAAACAGACTCTCTTTGTGTGTACCACTGGGGAACCAATGCCCTTACAGGAAATTCTCAGTTGAACACCAAGGCTGTGAGCGAAATGTTCATAAGGCGGCGACTGGATACATCGATCACACTTGTTAAGGAGTACAACCTGTCAGTCGATGTGGCATTAGTAAGATCTGACTAGAACCAAGCAGATTTACTGACAAGAGTTCCTCAGAGGTGGCACAACGATGTGCAGAGGGGAATTGAACCCACGCAGCTGGTGCGCTGTTGCCACAAAGAAGATGAGTTCCTCACATTTAATTGAAGTTCATTGACACTGCGGCACTCAGTAGTCAGGCGGACATTGTATTTTGCATGTAGGATCGATTCGTCAGTGGTGAAGACCGAAATGAAGTTCATCATTCGGAATTGTGAGAAGTGTCAGTCTGCAATGGCAGAAGTGTGTGTGTGTGAAACGTGGAATTGGCTAAGGATGCACATCAACAGTTGCCATTTATTTTATATTGATCGATTATGGCAGTGGCTGCTCTGACAAGACACTGCGCATGTAATCTGCTAATAAGAGTCAGTGTTTTTTAAATGAAGTGTAGTATCAGCAGTAGAAGAGTAAAAAGTAGACCTTGGGGTTACGTTCGGCAGTCTCGTAATTCTTGCTTCCCTTATTTTGCCATTTAGTCCTCACATTCCATGAGCGATGTTACTGACAGAGGGGGAAGATCTGCTGTTTTCTGGGCAGAATCTATCCATCTAACACTTATTGTTGGCTAGTTTTTGACCTTGAAGTAGTATTTTTTTTAGCTCTTTACATCAAGTGGCTTCATGCCTTGTCTGGAGCGACTTCCATAAAAAAAATGCCCCCCCCCTCTCAGCTGAACACCTGACCAACAGTGAATGATTGGGGCATTCAGTTCAGACTGCACTAGCCCTATAAACTGTCCAGAAATGGTATAGTCGAGATGTGTCATCAGGCAATAAAACAAATTGCTTCACAGAAGAATTACCCTATCATGTAGGTTGTACACTGATACAACATCACCCCCACGGATGACATATCCGTCTCTTCCGCACCTGCCAATATGTTGTATTTGTATCAGATTCGAGTGAAAGGAGGTGATGTTGTACTTGCTCCCGACCACCAAGGGACACCAAACCAGTACAGAGAGAGGGACGCAATCTGGGTAAAACTTCCACATGGATGCTGAATCAGGCTCTGGTGCAAGCAGCAGTGGCAGCCCCTTTGAGAGTTAGGAAGAGATAGGACTGATTGTTGTCAAGGCCCCGCATTCAGAAAGGTTGGAGGAAGTACCTGTCTCACTACGGAGGAGTACCAGGGTGAAATAGACGGACTCTATACTGTCACCTGTGTGATCAATGAAAAATGTTCGCACTTACCCCAGCCAGAGTGTCCATGGTGTTTGGCATCCATTTGCCAGAGATGTAAGACTGGGTAAGGATCATATGCTGATACATAATTTGCATATTAGGAAACCCTCCTGCTTAAAAGGCAGAGTACGGCGAGGGCGTGGAAAAGCAAGTGCCGAATTAGAAGTGGAATTGTTAGGAGAAATTAGTGAAGTGGAATTGTTAGAAGCAATAAACATGTTAGGAGATTAGGAGAAGACTACTTTTGCTTCTTCAATGGAAATGAGTTTTTTACAACTGATCTCTCTCTCTCGCTCTCATATATATATATATATATATATATATATATACAGAAGGAAGTGATATTTTGATCAGTACTGTGGGAGAGCCATGAATTAAATAACCGTTCTGTTTTTAAATGTCTGAAACAGTTACATGGTAAACAGTTGAAAATCCTTGGGGCAAACCGAGATAACAACCTGTGGAATCAAAGATAACATTGCTGTATAAACCATATGCATGTTCTAAACATTCAAGTATTGGAAAACAATGCCACAACAACAAAAAAATGAGTATTGTTTTTCAGAAGAAATACAGATGATTTATTCAGCTGTCCTTATTTTCTCGTTTTGCCCCATGCTTGGGGTAAAGTGATACCCTAGTTGAGGCAAAACGAGACGGGTCTTGGTATGCATAAGTCAGTTTTCACAGAGCTCACAAATGAAAATTGGGGCCTTAAGCTGCACAGCCATAGTGTGCCCATCTCCTACAGCCCCCTTGACACACTACCCAGCTTTCTGTACTCTCAGAGTACAGATCATCACAGTACAGGCACTGTTTGTCTTCTTTCTGGAACTGGCTCTGGGTCGGAAAAAGGTACTTTCTGGCTGAACTGACACCTTTGCCTTTACCCGTGGCTTGAGTCTTTGGCATCATCTTCTTTTTTTTTCATCAAAGACTTTTTATACAGAGAAGATGTGAGAATAGCCGTCTTCCCTCTCTGTCTTGACACTCGTTTAGTAATGCTTGCTTTGGGAAAAGGGGCTGGAGATTTAAATGGTGGGACAGCTGGAGGTTGAAGCAAAGGGGTATCTGGAGGTTGAGGTGGTAGTCTGGAGGTTGAGCTCATCAGCAACAACAAGGATATCTTTGCCTCAGCTGCAATGAAGTCAGCATCGGTAAAAACGATTCTGTCCAAGGGCTATATTCAAAGTCTGAAGCCTTGAAGCTGTTTATTGCATTCAATATCGTTGATGCCTGCAGGTATGCCAGACCAAAGAGGGTTGCGATTTGGAACTGGGTCACCATACGCACTGGGTGTTCGCGCAACCAAATCCAAACCTGGTGATCATAGAATGTGTTGAGCGGATTCATGAAAGTTACATCCAAAGGCTGCAGTCGATGTGTGCAATCTGGTGGAAGTCAAAAAAGAATGATACCATGTTGTCTTGCAATGTCAATCAGCTCCAGGCTTTTGGTGTGTTTTATATGTCCATCTAAAATCACTAACACAGGCTTCTCCTTCGATGCTCTGGCGAACTGTGTGAACTGTCTCATCCATTTGATAGAGTTCTGTTTGAATCCATCCTCTCAGGTGGCACTCAGCCCATGCTCCAATTTGATTAAAACAGATAAAGCCAAACACAGCACCTCACCTTAATGACCCTGTGAACATCGTCTCATTTTGCCCCACTGCTTTGTTTTGTTTTACCCCATACATGCTTGTTCACAAGGCTTCCATACCACAGGCTTACTGCCAGGCTTAAGTAGGTCAAACTGATGAATCTATTACCATAGTCCATAGAAATAGCTATCAGAATGTTAATTCTTTGACAAATCTGTACCTTTTTTGTTATGAACACGATTACAGCAGAACCATAAAAATAGATCAAAATAAATAAATTTCGAATATATACCTCTTTTCGATGTACAGAGATAGACTAAACGATGCCAGACGTTGCCGCCAATGCGATACCACGTGATCTCTTGATGAGACTCCTCGCGAAAGAGCTCTCACTCTCTCTTTTAGTTATCTTTAGATCTCGTTTTACCCAAGGTTCTCCTACATATATATATTGTTTTTTTTTCTCCATGTATAAATGACTAAAAG
The DNA here is from genome assembly GCA_963556195.1 of Sepiola atlantica. NCBI lineage: Eukaryota > Metazoa > Mollusca > Cephalopoda > Sepiida > Sepiolidae > Sepiola > Sepiola atlantica. The sequence continues at coordinate 67,083,651 of OY744535.1, forward strand.
TTTTCTTGAATATACATATATCGCTAAGGATCTGCATATGCTTACATTTGGTTAACTTACCTGATAACTAAAATTAGTGTGAATACAGTCGGCAATCTCTTGCAACTCTATCCCAGTTGGTTCCTTCGAATTTGTAGTTTATCAAATTCACACGTTGCAAAAAATAATTTTTTTGCTTATTTATTGTTAATCGAATATTTATTGAAATATAAAAATTAAATAAGGGAAAACTAAAACGAATTTCTAGAATCCTATTAAAAAATAATTGTAAACGTGATTAAATTTTTAATCATTTTTTCTAAGGCCTGCTCCCCTCTCCCAACCCCAATGTTGATTATGAAAACAAAATATGTAATTGTGAAGGGAAATACTTTACTTGAAGAATTATAGTATAATGGAGATTTTGTGTGTGTCTCTAACCAAAACTAAATTTATTTTAAAAGAATATGGTCTTAAACACAGGTCATCATTTATGTAATGGTGTAATCTAAATGATTACACCATTACATACATTACATTATTTAAAAATTTTTCTTCTAAATATAGTTGTATGTATTCTTTAATGGTTTTGCTATAAAGTCCCTATAGTTGGGCCAAATCAATTAAGGTTTGTTTTATCAAAAGATGTCAATGTGTCTAGTAAATATAAATGCAAACAACCCTTCACACCTAAAAAAAGCTAGCTGCTTGGGGTGGACAAGATTTATTTTCAATAATGCCAGCTGCTTTTTGTCTAGGATCACAATGTAGTACCTGTTCTCTGATCTTAGTAAGAAAGTCGTTTCTTATGTGCTGTCTTCACTAGCTACTTTCTCTGGTTAACAAATTACAGTAATCTCTCTCTTTTCCAGTTATTTCTCTTTCCTCTTTCTATTTTATTAGAATTGGCACACAAAATTGACACACAAAACCCAGAATATGATGATCATGGTCAAGGGTCGTTGTTTGCACTGTTGGTTTTGCTATAGACCAACAACATCCCAAAAATTCATACACCACCTCCTTGCTCAAAGTCCTCCAGATGATAACAGGTTGAATCGGGAACAACAACGAGCCACTTAGCATCCCGCCCTCGAGAGAAAAAGACCCCCTTTAAATGGGGAGGAGTATCTGCAAGAATGACTCCCTGTCAGTTGGTATGGGATTATCCTTCCGACAAAGAAAGAACTGGAAATCCCTGTTTGGCATTGAAGACCCAACCAACTTTTTAGATCCCTCCCCCTCTAGTAACCTTTGTAAGGCTTCTAGTCAACCCCAAAACACTGTCTGGGAAATGCTTGAAGCTGCAAAAGGAGTCATACCAGGAATGAAACTAAAGGCCGAGAAAAAACCCTTCCTATAAGACATTCTATCTGGATGTAAAAAAAGGTCCCAATTTTTGATAAAACTCACTTTTCCTCTGGATGTTAGCGTAATTTTGTGCAACAGCTAGAATATCAGGGAACTTGCAGCATGGTGCACAGCATCGGCATCCTTTCCTCAGCAGACTTTTGAACCATGTGCGACACTTTACTTGATTAGTCTGAATGCTTGAGACATGAGGTTTCAAAATTGGGTGGTTCACCTTCAGAGAAATTAATTATCTCTGGGAGTGGATGTAGTTGTAATGGAGGACATCCACTACATTTTGTCTGGAGATTGTCAGGTGCTGATTGGAGACTTTGATTTTTTCTCAGCCTATGGGAATCTCTTGGGTAGTGAAATGCATCTTGTCTGTGACAGTGAATGTTGCCCATAACGATACGGAAGTCAGGCTGGTCGTGATTGATGCTGCCATGAAAGACTGCAAGTTTCAGGTCATTGTGATTCAGATTTTGTGTCGATCACCCGGGACGAGAGATGTGGACATAAACTTATAGGTGCTTCCTCTTTTTATTCATAACCTCCACCCCCCACACACTAAAGAGTCATCACTTATATATTGACTACATTTTTTTTTAATAATTTTCGGTTTATTTTTATTATTCTTATTTTTTATTCGACTTTTAAAAATAGAATTACGTTAAAGTGGCTAATCGCTGAGATTCATGCCGAGGACAGATTCTTCGAAAAGACGATTACAAATTGCTGTTTTTTATTTTTAGATTATGACATTACCAAAGTTTTCGAGTTAAAGGGAAAAAAACACATTTTAAGAATTTCTTTGGCGGCGATGAATAAAACAAAATTATTTCGGCAATATTCTTTATTGTATTAAATTAAATACTTTAAATTATGTTGGTGTTTCACAAAATATTTATGACACATGGGAAATAAATAGTCGCTTTGATTAACTGTAGCGGGCTTCGTTCCTGAAAAATTGTAAAAAACTATGACTACAACTAAGTTCGGGGTGGAGGTTAGAGTTATTAGTAGGAATAGTGGGTATCTTTTACGAGGCTCAGCAGAGTAAAAACGCTAAAAAAACAAATATACAACAAATAAAAGTAACTGTCGTCGATAAAAGTTAATTTAAAACTGTCCTGTGATATTTGTTTGTATTTTTAAACCGTTCCAACTGCTATTTATTAGAAATCAATAGCTTTGTCACACGAACTTGCAAATACAAAATGGCGCTTGCTCGTAAGAGAGTAAGCACAAGACGCCATTTTGTCTAGAAAAAAGTACGAGTTAAAAATGAACAAGAATTTTTTTTTTACATCTAATAAAAACCCATTTATAGTACGTAAAAATACAAACAAATATCATAGGTAAGTAGACAAATATCTCTTCTCGACGTAGGTTAAACTCACTTGTTGCATATTTATTTTTATAACCCCGTTCTCGTTAGTTTTTTGGACCCCGTTCGCTGAGCGTCGTAACATATACCCGGAATAGTAATTTTTTCAACTTTTTAGGAATTAAGCCCCACCCCTTCAGTTAAGAAACAATCAGCCATTTGTTTTTTTTTCTCCCGTGTGTAAAGACAGCTTTTAACGAAATGATATTTTGAAAAAAAAAAAATAGTTTCAGCACATTAAAAGTTGGAAGATAATTACATTCTACTGCATTTCTTTTTTTTTTTCAATTTCTCGACTGTTAAATATTCTGCACTTTTACCAATAAGTAAATATTTATTTAAAAATATGGTGGTGGTGGGGGGCTAGTCCCTATTTAAACCAGAGGTGAGAGACCCCCCCCCCCCCCAATAAATTACACCGGCCTCAGCTATCACTACACATAAATGAAACAAGGAACAGAAATTACAAGAAACACTATAAGCTACCTCCTCTATCCACACCCCCACCCCCAAAAAAGGAAAAAATAAAATTTAAAATTTTTTTTAGGAAATTGAAAGTTTTTTTTTGTTTTTTCTTTTAATTTAAAAGAAAAACTTAAAAAATTAAAAAAGTTTCAAAATGCAAAAAGAATTATAAATTAAAGAATTTTTTTTTTTTTTTAATGGTGCTGGCCTAGGCTGACACCAGACAAAATATTTGTAGAGGGTCGAGGAGGATGAGAAGACTGAGGAGGGACAGCACACAGACCTCCACTGGAAAAGTGCAGAGAATGCTGGGACCTTGGGAGGCTTATGCCACCCAAATCCCAGAGAAGACCAATTGTCCTTACCAGCGAGAAATAAATGGTAAACGGCTGTTGCGATACCGCATCGTTATCGAAAAGAGGTGAAGAATACTGGAAATCTGGGGAGGCTTGTTGTCACTCAGACTCCAGGAAATACCACTGGTTGTTATCGGTGAGCAATCACTAACGATGTTCTGTGTGAGAACTCCTAGTGAGTACAAATAATAATAATAATAAATATATATATATATAATCCCCTTCATAATTCTTTATATAAGTATCTCGTTATGGACACATGCTTATCGACTTGTATATATGTGTTATTGGTGTATTAGTGTGTTTGGGTATATATGTGTGTATGTATGGGTTCATATGTGGGGTGTTTTTATTTTCGTCATATAATCAGATAATTTAAAATAAGGTAGCTTTAAGAGTTTTTCTGCAGATAACACATTCGTAACACGAGAATTAAATCACCTTATTTGTGGATATATATATGTGTATGTGTGTATATATGGATGTATGGGTATGTTTATATGAATAATTATGTATATGTATGTATATCCATGTGTGTGTGTATACATATAGGGGTATGTGTATGTGTGTTTAGGTATGTATACATTTAGGTTTGGTTGTATATGTATATATGTATATGTGTATGTATATGTATGTGTGTGTATTAATTAATTGGTTCAGTTCAAATATTTTTTGAAAAATGAACAGACAACATTTTTCAAAAGTGCTCAATATATATTGTAGCTATTTGTGTTGGAATAGGCATGGTTTTGAGCGCCCGATAATTGTTTTTTTTCTTTTTTTTTTTCGCTTTTCCAACTGGCGTAATAATTTAGTATGGCCCTTGATGATACATAATTATGAAGAAATTGGATAAAAGTAGCTAATAGATGATATTTAAAATAATAAGTTTCATTTCCCAAAATTAACAAATAAAAGTAAGTGTATAAGATAAACGTTATTACTAGATATTGTTAGATGTAAATTAAGTGATAATTAAAGATTTTTCATATCTATAAAATTAATCAAAAATAGGAGAGAAAATATAAAATAATAAAAGAATAATATCATCTAAACACAGCTTAATTTAATAAATTATAATAGAAATGAATCGACGTAAATAATCTAAATTCCCCTCGTAAAATATATTTTTATATTTTATTCATACTTGACAATAAGAACATATAGTGATTATGTGTATATGTGTGGGTGTAAGTGTGTATTCGTGTATGCATGTATGTATGTATATATGTGTATATATATATATATATATATATATATATATATATATATATATATATGCATGTATGTGTATAATAGGTGTGTGCGTGTGTTGGGTAATAGTTATGTCTGGGACCACAGTAGTAAAATAAAAAGATTTCCTTTTTCCCGCTTTGAGGATGACTTAGGGTTTTGACACGTGTACAGCCGGTGGAGTTTGGCCGTGTCTGTGGTGGGTTTAAGATGTATGATTTGCCTTTTCTTTTCTTTCTTATATCCTTTCCTTTCCCTCTTTTTCTCTTTCTTTTTTGATTTTAAGGTTTTTCGTTTTTTTTCGCTTTTCCAACTGGCTTGATAATTTAGTATTTCCTTGATGTAAAGCTGACCGGGTTTTGAAGCAGTTGTCGGTCGCTCAAACTATGTGTGTTTTTGATATATATATATATGTATATATGTATGTTTGTGTATAATTGTATGTGTGTGGGTGTGTAGGTATGTATGTACATATAATGTGTACATGTTTATGCATGCCTGTGTATGTGTACATGAGTGAGTTTGTCTCAGAATTTAGTCTGTATCTATTTTCAAATCCCCTTTCTTTTCTTTTTTTAGGCCCCCCCCCCATCTCCACCCACAATATACATTGATCGCTAGACAGTAGGTGTCATCAACCAATGATAATACTGGTAATTTTTGACACGACCCGATTTTTTTGAAACCCCTCCTCCATCCTCATCTATGCCCAATTTTACAATTTCTACTTATACATATGGCCTCCCCTTCCTGGTCTGTAATAAATTATGCAATTCCCCCTCTCAATTTATACTTATAGATTAGATATGCTTCAAATTTCCCCTCTCTCTAAATATGTATTAAATAGGCTGTTACCCCCTTTCTCTCCAATTATATTTGAATTGTCGAGTGTGAATTTAATCTTTTTTTCTTTCAGTTTCAAAAATGTAATCGTCTGGATAGGATGCTTGAAAATACCACAAGGTTGAAATAAATTATTGCATCGATGATTATGTAATTTCGTGTTACTATATTTTATTCTGGCTCTGTTTATTACATTGAGCTCTCATACCCGGATTTCCTCCTGGAATTATTTCATTATAATACAAATATATATATATATATAATCCTAACAATTTCATTGAAATACTACATTTTGGATTATTTATTTGCAAAAAAATATTTTGACAAATTAGGAACAAGGTCATCAAAAGTGTGGGGTGATATGGGTGTCGTTGGCCATCCCTTTGTCTATCTTACTCTTAGAGATGAATCGTCGCAGTCACCACAATACCACACTTAAGGGGTCATACTACTTAAAATATCCCTAAAATGTTGATAAATTTAATTTTATTCATAACTCTAAAGCTACACTTTGATTCCAGCTCAAAAACCGAGAACAATCTTTGTATCATTATTAAGACAAATATTTCTATTAACCTCCAATATCAGGTATAATTAATTTTAATGAAACTTTAGGGACTTATTTAGGAAAAAAGATTATAATTATTTTTTTAAATATTTCCAAATACAACTAGGTAATTTTATCTCACCAAACCAGCACACCTAGCTATTTGAGAGATAGTATATAAGTCATAAGTTTTCAAATTTTCCATAAATTGAAAATTGATTTCAAAGAAGTTCAAACCGAAAATATACAAATATTAATTATTTCTGAGAAGTGACCTGAATGGACAAAGCCAAGACACCCCACAATAAAATAAATTGTCCCCTAGCTGTTAAATATTTAGCTGGGGGGGGGGGGGGGGGGCTCTGAGAGGTGCCATACAAACGTTTAGCAAATAGGTGCGAAAAAGATTTTGAACATTTCAAATGCATGTGCCTTGGAGGCTTGTTCAAGACCGGAGGCCATTTTGCCACCATTGGCCACTGATGGGACCTATCAGGTTAGAAATTCTTTTTTGCACCCTGTCCAAGAGGGAGAGGCTAGTGGTTGGTGCACCAATACTCCATGCACTAATAATTATTAGATCAAGCCAGCCTAAACATTGGGAAACATCCCATTACCTCCCCCAAAAAACGTACAAAAATGACAGAGGCGCAATTTTGACTTTTTATATAAAATTCATTTTAAGAGCTAACACATTGAATCTTCATAATATGATTCATGGCACAGTCGAGATAAAGCTAGATTTTTCTTTTAATAGTAAATGAATAAAAAATCCCTAAGATTTGGACTATTTAAAAACAGCCAAAAACACAATTTGATAATAGGGCAAACATTTCATTCACTAAAATTTTCAATTTGGATGTTTTTGTGAAAGACAACTTTTGTAAAACACTATATTGACGAGTTACCCAAAAAGAACTATTTTTATATGCATAGAGATACACAATATTGTTATGGTACTGTACCTATAACAGACTTTGGACTCTTCCATTCACAATAAATACGGGAAGCATATGCTTCTCAGTGTTGAATAAACCCCAGTCAAGACTGACGTACTACTACTCTTGTTACTCTGTTATATTATACTTTTCTTCAATATACTTGTTTTGTTAAACCAATGTGTTTGTGTTTTCATTCCGGGCCCTAAACAGGTCTACAACAACTGGCGATGGGATATTCGAACTTACACAGGACACAACTGCAACATTAAGGGTTTTTCTTGAAAACCTTTAAAAAAAAAAGGACTCCACAAAAACTTGGGATTTGGAAGAACTTACACCACCACAACGACTGACGAATATGGTTACAGTAAAGGATTCTGGAGAACCTTAAAATGGACGCAACAACTGGCAACAAAGTATATTAAGGGTGATTTGGAGAACCTTAAAAAAAGGACAAACATGGAGAAATCAATGACAAAATTCACCAGACCACGTCCTAAAAACTGGCTTTTACCGGTGGAAAAAAAAAAGAAAAGACATGTAAAGACCAACATTTTTTCTCTCATTTTGAGAAACGTCAGTGATTTTTTTTACTTACTATTCCGACACTGTTGTTAATCTATAACAAGAACGGAATACATGATTTTTTCTTTTCTCTCCAAAAGAGAAAAGTTTACGACTGCCAAAAGAAAAAAAAAGAAAACCCTATTTTTATTGTTTTTCTGTCGACTAAAGTGCCGACTGCAAATTCTACGACTACATGAAATGTGTACTAAACAAAAGTGATTTTTTTCTAGAAAAAAGAAAAAGGTTTTATATTCTTTTTACAACTAAGATTACGTTTAGTAAGAGTAATCTAAAAGAAAGAACCTTCTAAAAGCCGTATTCTAAAAAGACACATTCTAAAAACCGTATTCTAAAAGGACACATTTTAAATATGGAAGACTTTAAAGCTACTATGACAGAACTGGTGAAGTATCAAATGCAACTGCAACAAAAAATAGAAGAAAAACTTTTAGAACAAAATGAAAGACTATGGAAAACCGAAGAAAAATTTCAACAGTTCATACTAGAACAAAAAAAAGAATCTGACGAATATCGATTAGGAGTCAAAGTAACAGAAACGGAATGCTGTTTGGAGCGCAATTGACAATTTCACTTATTCCCCAGATGAGGATAAAACTTTTGCTTCGTATTTTAGCAGATATGAGGATCTACACAAACTAGATTGTGAAAATTGGGCAGACTTTAAAAAGGTTCACCTATTGCTCCAAAGATTAGGCACCACCGAACATATTAAGTTCATAGATTTCATTTTGTCCCGAAAAAAGAGCGATTTGACATTTGCTGAAGGATTATTTAGCTCCAACACTTCTTTATTTCACAAACGCTGGAAGTGTCCTGGTAAAAACAGACAACAAATATTATTCAATGTTCGCATCAGTCGTCAATAAACACTGCAACGATTTTAAATTAGCCGAACTTAGTGCTGATAATTTTAAATGCTTAATTTTTGTACAAGGATTGGTATCAGAAAAAGACGCTGCGATCAAACGAAGGGTGCTAAATAAATTAGAAAATGAACCATACTTAACACTATAGAAATTAGCTGAAGACTACCAGAGATTTATAAGTTTTCAGCAGGATTTGAAGGTCATCAAAGAGTCGGGCATTGCACACATTAGAAAAGTATGTCAAAAATCGAAATTCAGCTCTCCCACGAAAACAATTCAAAACAAAAAAAGGGATTTTCCAGACAAACCAGCCCTGTAAAAAACAGGATAAATTGCCTCCGAGCTTTTGTTTTCGCTGTGGTAACCTGCATTGGTTTATGGACTGTCCATTTCGTTTTAAGACTTACCTGACTTGTAACAAAGTTGGACACAAAAGTTTGCATTGTAAAACGAATAGAGGAAATAAAAGCAGGTTCAAGCTACAAGTACAAATGAGCAGGACGGTATTAATATAACGAAACATATGCGCATAAAAATACTGGATAAAAATATAAACTACAATTACATTCGAACTTGGACGTGTCAATAATAAACCTACATACGTGGAAGAGGTTGAATAAACCCTGTTAAAAACCAAGCCAGTACAGTGACTGGTGAAAGAATTAAATTTGAGGGTGAGATAATTACACACGTGACCTTAATGGGAACTACCAAAAAGTTAAAAATACTTGTGTTAAAAGACACTAATAAACTTTTTAGCACTGATTGGATGCAAGCGTTCAATTTATGGGAGTTACCAATAAATACGTTTTGCCAAAAAATAGATAGCCAGACAACCGAATCAGAAAAACTAAAGCTGGATTTGAAAATAAACTTTTCCCAAAGTTTTTTCTGGCGGCCTTGGTCGATGCACAAAGATGGCGGCCAAATTTCAACTGAACGAGAACTTTTAGCACATATTTAAGAAAAAAGAAATGTGCCTTTTGCCTCGGTAGATAAAATAAATGAGGAATTGGACTGACTAGTGATGACCGGCATCTTATCGAAAGTTGAATACAGTCAGTGGGCAGCACCCACAGTCTATGTAAAGAAGAAATCAAAAGAAATCTGCGTGTGTGCAGATTTTTTTTAAATGCAGCACTAATGTATTATCACTACTCACTGCATAGCCCGGAAGATGTTTTTTCAAAATGAAATGGAGGCAGATTTTTTTTCAAAAATAGATCTGAGTGAAGCGTACCTCCAAATACCCATGAAAGAAGAGAGTTCTAAACTGTTGTGTATAAATATGTATCACAGTTTATACAAGTTCGAAAGGCTAGCTTTCGGGGTCAAAGTTGCTCCCGCAATTTTTCAGCAAGTGATGGATACCATGCTGGGTGAACTTGATGTTGCTATTGGACACCTTGACGACATCCTAATCAACAGTAAAGACATAGAACAACACCGGGAACATGTCAACAAAGGACTACAGGTTTAAAGTTAAAGAAGAAAAATTTGATTAAAAAAAAAAATCAAATATCTGGGTCATTACGCTTCGTAAGCATAAGACAAGGACGGCAGAAGGCCGAACTCAGAACGGGCCACCGCAATTAAGAACATGTCAGCACCATAAACGTCACAGCACTACAGAGCTTCCTGGGACTGGCAAATTACTACCAGGCTTTTATTCCAGAGATGCATAACCTCTGTGATCCACTGAATGAACTATTAAAAAAGGATAAGGTTTTGGAGTGGACGCCCGATTGCATTCGACAAAACTATTGAAATGCTGACATCAGATTTATTCCTTACGGATTACAACCCAGACTTAGACATACTAGTGGCTAGCGATGCTAGTTCATATGGATTAGGAGCATGCATTTGTTCATGTAATGTCCGATGGAATGCATAAACCCATCACGCATGCATCAAGGACACCCTGCTTCATGCAGAGAAGCAGTACTCCCAAATTGAGAAGGACGCTTTAGGAATAATTTTTGCTGTATCTAAGTTCCACCACTATATATACGGTAGATTGTTCACATTACAGACGAATCATAAACCGTTAGTCACCATTTTTGGTTCGAAAAAAGGCCTGCTGGTGTATACAGCATTTGCCGTATACACCAGATGGGGAACATTTTTACTGAATTATAATTTTAAAATGGAGTATTTGCCATCAAAAAAGATCTATCACGCGAATGGATTGTCTAGACTAGTACCGAGACAGAGAGAACCATTAGAAGACACCGTGATCACTTCATTGCAAGCGGAATGGGAGATAAAAGGTATGTTATGCAACACAGTAAGAGAGCTCCCGGTGACTCTACATGAAATTAAAAAGGAAGCTTCCGATGCTGAATTCCTCATCAGTACAAAAACTAAAATGGCTGATAAAGAATAACATTTTGCAGACAGTTTTGCATTATGCGACGATGTACTCTTATACAATGAAAGAGTCGTTATCCAAAAAAATTACAGAAGAGAATCCTGAAGGATTTTCATGGGGACAAATAAGATGAAAAGTTTGATGCGCAGCTTCGTGTACTGGCCTAAAATGGATCAGGACATTGAGCACATTGTTAATACGTGTAAAGGTTGTGCCTTGGCGGCAAAGGCACCTCATATCAAACATAGTTCATGGCCAAAGACGAACCGACCTTGGTCAAGGATACATGTGGATTTTGCGGGTCCGTTGGAAGAATTTTACTATCTAATTGTAGTCGATAGTTTTTCCAAATGACCCGAAGTATTACGATGATATAAAAAGTTCACTACGGAGGTAACAATAAACTTCTTGCACGAATTGTTCTCCTGTTTTGGGGTGGTCGATTATGCCATTTATGTCCTCTGACTTCAAAGAGTTCTGTGAGATTTTCCAGATCAGACACATCACGATTCCTCTGTATCATCCTAGGTCAAACGGTCAGGCAGAGCGTTTTGTGGACACTCTAAAAAGAGTCCTGAAAAAAGCTTGCGGCACTCTCATGGAAACGACCCTGCAGCAGTTTTACAAGTATACAGAATCACGCCAAACGTTATATTTGCGCGAAAAGTGAGATCCGTTTTTGACAAATTACTGCCTGAACAAACCAAACAAGGTCGAACCTCTATTGTACCATAAAAACGATAATACATCCCAGGGGACAATGTATATTTAAAAATGTTTAAAAATAACATGTCTTTCTGGGAACTTGGTACGATAGAAAAGAGAATTCGAAATATGGTTTACATAATCAGAAACACCTAAATCAAATTAGGAAACGACTGTTGGATGACACTGACAGCACTCTCCAGGTAGAAGAAGTTATGGACATCATATATGATACTTTCTCCATACCAGTACCTCAAGCAGCTCCAGAAAAGCGTCAATCTAAAAGGAAACGGAAGTCTTCAGATCTTATCGTAATCAATCCAAAAAGGAAACAATATTAATGCTCCTGAGGAGGTAAATCTTGGAAGGGGGGTGTTATGGTACCGTGCCTATAACGGACTTTGAACTCTTCCATTCACAATAAACCCCAGTCTATACTGGCAGTCAAGACTGATGTTCCACTACTCTTGTTATTCTGTTGTATTATACTTTTCTTCAATATACTTGTTTTTGCTAAACCTCGTGTTCGTGTTTTCATTCCGGGCCCTAAACAGGTCCACAACAAATATCATGCGCAAAACATCAACATTAAAAAATAAATCACCTGTCATTGAAAATAGTAACCTAACTTGAAAAAAAATTATTAATTACACACGAGAAAGAATTTTATAAAGAGAAAATATTAAACTTTTTTTTATATCTTAATTTTATCAAAATATATGTTAAATTGAAAGGAATTTCACTAGATTTAACTAAACTCTAGGCTGGTTTGCGATATCTACTTTTAGAGAGTTGAGTGAGTGAGTACAGTTGCCCTATTTTTTCGTTAATAGAGATTCTCTAAAATCACCACTCCCCACTTTGATTTTGTCCTCAACCTTCCCAAATTGTATTTCTCTTGGAAGGACACCATCCACTCCCAAACTCCAACCCTATTTCATTTCTTCCCACTTAAATCCCACCCCACTCAGAGATTGACCTGCTTATTTTCGGTTCTAAACAAACTGGAAAACAATAAGCAGTCCACTTTTAGAAAAGAATTGGGAGGATCGTATTAATCTGCTACGGATTTTATTTGGTTTCATTTTTAAGTGCTTCTTGTTGTCTCACAAACTCATTGATTCTGAACCTTGGAGATATCTTAAGTAAGATAGTCCATAAAGTACATGTGGTATAGTGGTGATTGTCGAAGTGAAAGTAACAAATGAAAGAAATAGTGCTTGGCCGAATGAGTCAAAAATGCATCTAGTAATAGACAGAGAAAGAGTATAGATTTCCCAACCCCACACTTTTTATGGCCTTGTGCCTAATTTGTAATTTTAAAAATTTTTTATAAATTTTTTTTTCAAAATGTAGTATCTGTTCTATACTTGGTCAGAGGAAAAGAAATCCTTCTAGACTGAGTCAATCTTTATTTTTCCGTCAGTCCAAAGTGCCCCTTTCTGAGGGGCTTTTCCCGACATTAAAAACTGTCTAACTTTGTACTTATGGGGAAGAAAGTAAATTAAAAAATCTTTTCTTTTTTTTAACATATTTCACCCAAAACAAGGCAGGCCGCCACTGTAAACGTAAGGGGGGCTACTGAGAATTAAGGTGTAGGTTTAGGGTGTCATCCTAAGTTGGGAGTTGTGTAGCGAAATGTCTGTTTACATTAGTTTTAAACCATCTGCATGTCAATAGTCAGGGAAACAGGGAGCAGGAAGGGAGTTACAGAGACCGGCAGCACAAGAAAAGAAGCTATTGGGGACCTCCACAGTGAATGAATGGGATTTAGTTGATTGTCGAGTTGGTCTAGTGTATTTACGTCGAGGGTGCACCAGAGCAGCCAGTTCATCGGAGCATAATCCATTGAAGTATTTGTAAAACAAGCACAAGGATGCAACATTGCGGTGATGGGACAGGGACTGGAGCTTGGTGGATAGTGAGGGACCTATTAAGTTGGCGACTCTTTTTTTGAACCTTGTCTAAAAGGGAGAGACTAGTAGATGATGCACCAGCCCAGATGTGGCAACAATACTCCATGCATGGGCAGATGGTGGCTTTGTAGAGATACAGGATAATGTCAGGTGTGAGGAGTTTACTAGCCCGGTAGAGGGAGCCCACTTTCTTTGCTGCAGCCTTGGCAATGTCTTCAATGTATTTGTTCCAATTCATGTTGCCTGTGAAGGTTAGGTCGAGGAGTTTGAATGTTGAACTCTCAGGTACGGTGTTATTTGCCATGACAATCGGTGGTTGAAGAGGTTTCTTGTAGTTATTGAAGGAAAGGAGCTTTGTCTTTGCTGCATTAAAAGTTACCAACCATTTGACCCCAATCCACTACAGACGGGAGGTAATTTTCTAAGGATTCAGCCATTGCCTCAGATATGATCGTGCCCGTTTTGCCCACATGTCGAGAGTAAAGCATGGTGTCGTCAGCAAATATACCTATCTCAGACTCAATGTCATCAGGGAGGTCGTTTATGAAAATCAGGAACAATAAAGGTCCAAGGATGGATCCCTGAGGTACACCAGCATTTATGTCATGTTGGTTAGATGAACGGCCATCGAGGACAACCTGGATCTTTCTTTTGGTTAGGAAGGATCAAATTATATTAAATATTTGCCCAGTAATACTATATGAGCGTATTTTTAGGAGAAGCCCTTTACGCCATACTTTGTCAAAGGTCTTGTATATATCAAGCGCTACTGTCCTAGCTTCACCTACCTTGTCCAGTGTATGATATATGCGTTCAGAGATGGCTGTTAGGATATCCGCAGTAGATCGTGCTTGTCTAAATCCATACTGGCGGTCAGAAAGAAGTTTAGCTGGACTATCGCTAGATTGATTAAGGATTCAAAGATTTTAGCAAAGATTGGGAGTAGACTGATTGGGCGGTAGTTCCGAGGATCAGTTCTATCCCCCAGAATCCTCGAAGACTAGTACCAAAGAGGCAATTTTCCAGCTATCGGGGAAGCAAGATTCAGCTAGGCATTTGTTCAAGAGTTTGGAGAGGACAGAGGCTATTTTTGTGGAGCATTTCTTTATTACTACTACAGGTATAAGATCAGGTCCACAAGCTTTGGAGGTGTCAAGGTTTTTTATGATGTCTCTGACCTGGGTTAGGGTGATGACCAGGTTTTCAAGTGCGGCTTCGGTCCGCAATGGGAATTTATGGAGAGGGTGGTTTTCAGAGTCCAAAGTTTAAGGCGAAACGCTGGGCAAGTAGTTCAGCCTTATCAGTTGCTGTGCAAATGACATCATTGTGGCTTGATAGCGGGGGAATCGTTGATTGTCCATTGTTCACCACACTATTGTAGATTTTCCAGAAATCGCGAGTACCTAGTTTCTGTGACTGAATGCGTTTGTTGTATTTCTATATTGATTCTCTTTGCTTCACCTAACACTGCCATACAATTAATTCTTGACTCTATAAACTTCTGTCTATTCGCAGCTGACTTATGGCGGCCAAATTTACAGAATGCTTGCTGCCACTCAGCAATGGCAGCTGCACATTTCAAGGTGAACCATTGAGGAGAGTGGGGCTTGTTTTAGAATTTTCACATGGGGAACATAGGCTTCAATGCCTGCTTTGACCCATTCGGTTAACTCATTTGCACACTGATCATCAGGGAGTGAGAAGGTTTCCCTCCATGGGGCGTCGCTGATGTGATCTCTGATAGACTCAAAATCGGCCTGCTCGTAATATCTCGTTTTTTGAGCAACAGCTCATCAGCTTTTGGACAAGTTTTTAGGGTGATCTAAATCATTACCACAGTGTTATCAGCATTCTAAAGCAGGCTATGGGCTTTCATCACACAAGCCTCGGGCAATGAGGTCAAGAACAGGTCTAGAAATGAGGCTTGCTAGTCTACTCGATCAGTGATATGGGTCGGGAATCGACAGTCTGAGAGAAGGAGTGAGCTAAGGAGTAATTGTACGTAGAGTTACCGGCTGCATAAGTAAAGCTAGAGAATCCCAACAAATACAGACATATTTCTAGTAAATTTTACAAGAGTGATTTCTTAAAATTTTGTGGGGTCCATTTTGTACATTAAAAGTCAAATCTCATTAATTTGATAGCATTTTTTATTTCATTATGTTGGATAATGGCTATGAGGATGGACGCATCTATTGGAGATCGGGTTTGACTTGCGCGGTTTGTGGCGGAGTCATCTCGTGCAAAGCTGGGCGATGTGTTTCCCACGGTTTGCGGAGACAGTGACGTAACCTTGGGTCAAGTGGTTGGGTCACATCTGGCATGATCACGAGGTTTCGTGACGTCAGAGTTTTTCGCTGTAAGAAAACTAAATTGAGATTTCAACAGTTCTTGCCTGGAAGCCAACGAAAGAACATCGAACGATAAAATGTAGTTGTTACAAGCTTAAGGGATTTTGAATCCCAACATAAGAGCCACAGAATGAATCTCCAATTTCCCTCCCTGTACAAGCGACTAAATAGCTAAGAAATTACCTCTCTCTCTCTCTCAAACAACAATTGCTCATTGTCGTCTATTAGCTAGTAAATAAAAAAATGGCTCGAATTAAAAAAAAGAGTAAAAGCTTTGTTGTACTTTATTGAAGAAAAAGATTGATTTCAGCCCACGAAGAAACCACCAGGATCGTGAGAAGAAACGAAGATTATGACGGCGGCGAAGGCTAACAGTGGCAGCGACAGAGGATAGCAGGCGACACAGTATCAAGCTAAAGACAACAAGGTAGTACGAATAGTCGCGACAACGAAGTTGCGACAACGACGTAAGGTTAGTACAAATAGCTGCAGGCGACAACAAATGACGGTGAGAAGGAACGCACAAGGCAGTACGAATAGTTCCCGGGCTGTTGGAATTCGCCGAATCAAGAAACGACATATCGCCCCATTTCGGATCAATGAACGAAAGTTCTACGATGCTGACATTACAAGTTTGTGCTAAAACCAGTCAATGTAACAATCATATAGTCTTCAAATAACTTTTTGGAATCATAAGAAAATATTTGCAACTAAAGATTCTTTTTTGGATCAGTAAATTAACAAAATCATGAAAAAGCCAATTTTATTTCTGACTGAAAAAGGACATAAAACACAAATAAATCAAAGTGTCACTTATTTTTTTATCATTGACAGAGAAATTAGTTAATAGGAAATGTATGTTAGATAAGTACTGGGTTTGAACACACACACATGCAGATGAAGACAAAGTAAATTGTTTCTGTCTGGTTTTATTTATTATTATTTTATTAGCATGGATAACAAAATAGCAGCTAAAAAGTAGTATAACTTTTTAAACTTTGGTAACTAGTTCAATATAATAAAAATAAAGAAAACGAAAGAAAGAAAAAGAAATCTGACTGACTGACCTAGTTTCAGTGTTATTTTAAAAAATAACTACTAGTAAGAATTAAAAAAGGGATATTTTAACCCCCCATGTATTAATTTTCTCCCCAGTGACCTGAAGCATATAAATATTAGTATTATTATACCATATCCAATGATGTAAAGTTTGTATGCGCATCTTATGTAGTTTCTGACTTTTAGCTGGGCACACACACATAATTACGACTTTCCTAATATATATAAACAAGATTGTTTTGAGTTTTATGTTGCCATTTAAAACAACTTGAAAGCTTATTATTGTTATTATTCCTCATTACAAACAGATAATCATCAGACAGTACATTCATAGTATGCAAACAGAAACATACATACAAATCCTTACACATACTGACAACTATACAAAAATACGCACACACACACATATGTCTATTCACACCAACATACACACTTATGCATACACACATTTGAAAAGCTGCTGACAGAATTTGAGATCTCAGAAAAGATTTTATGAAAAAATAAATTATTTGAATTTACTTAATTTTTTTCTCATCTAAATGAATAAATGCAATGTTTTTTTTTCATATATCACTCCTATATTCCCATCAAAACAATTAACTGTTATTTAAATCAATAATACAAGATAATATTTTGAAATGCTGTATATATAGTAAAAGCAAATCCCTAAACACAGCTCTTTGTATGCCTAATTTGCATAACTATTTTTTAAAAGTTTATAATAAATTAATGTTTGGTGTTATCTATTTTTAATTTTAGTGTCCTATTTACATATATATATATATATATATTCAGTAGTTTTGTCCATAGTAACTCAGAGAAGTTGTACCTAAGGCGGTTTTGGCTGAATCGTTGGGAGACTTCTTTTTTCTTCTTTTTCGATTTGGGTCACTGCATCGTGGAACAAGCTGCCAGAAGCCGTTGTCAGCCTGCAGATGGCCAAACAGTTCAAGGCAGTGCTGGATGCATCATAGCCGCTAATCTTTTGATGATTACCTTTCACTTTATCAGCAATGGACTTGAGGAGGCCTGATTCTGACATACAACATAATCAATGGGAATTTAAATCTATCTTTTGAGAATTTTTTCGTCCCAGCGCAAAATCGTAGGAATCCAGCAAAACCATAGGTGCTTTCATCTCATCTCTGTTTGTGCTTATGCTCTCAGAGGAGGTTGTGACGATTCCTACAATATCCAGGTTTAAAGTCGCCGGAGACTGTATACAAATGTACACATCTCCTGTCTTTTTACATGGCTTGTTGTGCTTTGCTATTTTTTTGCTAATAAATTTCAATTTGATTTGTTGTTCCCTTTATGTGGTGACCGCTTTGTTTGTTCAGAAAGCGACCACCAAACAAGCAACAATCGTCCTGAGAAAGTTCTGTGCTCCGACTGGCTTTGTCTGCTGCTACTTGTCAAACAATTATTTATATCAACTGAAATAAAATTTGAAATACATAAATTCTGACTTTTTGTATGAGAATTAACAATAAATGCAACTAAAATTTAACCATTTCAAAACATTTTCCTAATTCAATCTCCTTCAGAAATGAATCTGTTATTTTTTTATTTTATCTGTAACATCTAACAGGCCTAATATTGCTACATTTGCACAATCTTCTTTCTTTATTGAAGGCAGATTTGTTTATTAACAAAAGAAAAGTAAAATCACTGACCATAAACAATTCACTAAGAAGAAGCAGATTTTCGTCTTTGTTGTTAAAACTTTAAATGCCAGTTAAACAAACCAATAAACAACTAAATTAAACAAATCAATTAAACTTCTTAACACAGTAGAAATGCTATGGGAAACTTACCTTGTGATATAAGAAACATGTTTGCTAGTAGAATTAGGCACAGTTGTAACCAGAACATCCTGTCCATACAATAAATACCATGTAAATATCCAGAAATACTGCTCATATCTGAAACAATGGAAATGAAAATGTATCATTCTGTGATTATAAATAAAATAATTTAAAGCATTTAAAAATATATTAAGGCATTTTATAAAATATTTTAAAGTATTATATTAAAACAAGTGGATTTATAAACAAAACTTTTTCATAAATAAAAGGATGCATACTTGATGGACTTGATTATTTGACGTTTTTATTTAAGATAAATGTGCAGACAATGTGTCATTATTGATACTATTGCAAATGTATCTGTAAATAAGCAAGCAGCGACTGCATGGGAAATAGTCAATGAAATCAGTGAATGATAAAGTTGTAGCAAAGTTAAAGATTATTTGTCAAAACAGGAGGATTAAGAGAAAAAAAAGAACTTTTGAAGGTGTGATTCAAGATACTGCAATAATTTGCATGTGGTGGGTTAAAGAATATAAAAACTACTTTTTTGACTAAAGAGCCGAGTTGAGTTTGAAAGAGAAGAAAGTGAAGATTGGAGAAAGAACTGTGAATATTGGAGATTGCGATTGTCGGTGAAGGTGAAGAAAAGTCAATTTTATTTTTTCAAGTTTGGATTACAAGCTATTTCGGCGTGAAGAGGAGAATATGGGGTCCGGAAAAATAAGTTTGAGCAAGGATGTGATATCGCCTTTTAGTGGAGAAGGTGATGTAGTCGGGTGGATGAAAAAAGTAAAACTGGTGGCGAAACTACAGAGAGTACAAGACCTGGCTAGTTTCATTCCACTTTTTCTGCATGGGGATGCGCTTGCTCTCTACCTCGAGATGAGTGATACAGACTAATTGGATGCGGAAATGATAGAGATGAGATTGGTGACATCATTCACTGAAGGTCCTTTCGAAGCCTATGAAAAACTGAAACGATTCAGGTGGACTGGATAATCGGTGGATGTTTATGCCAACAATATCAAAAGATTGGCTGGATTAGCTCGATACCTAGGGATAGGTCTGGATCAGACAGCCAAACTCGCGTTCATCACAGGATTTCCAGATGACGTATCTGTGGCACTGCAACAATTGCATCGCTTGGAGAGACTGGATGTTAGTCGACTGATACCGACTGCACGGCTATTGGTTAGCAAGAGAATGCGAGATACTGGGACGGCGGCAGCGAGTGCACAAAACACTACACTGAAAAATAAGATTCAAAGAGAATTTTCAAACATTCGGTGCTTTATATGTCGAGTGCCACATCTTATTAAAGATTGCACGGAGCCAGCTAGAGTCAGAGTATGGTGCTATGAGTGTGGAAGAATTGGGCACATTGCAAGATATTGTTGTCTGGCTCAGGGAAACGAGCAAAGGGGAGCTTCTGCACCAGTAGCTACCCCAGAAACAGAATGAAGGCGCAGTACGGAACTCTACCCATGATAGAAGTGGCAGTAAATGATGCTGTAATGACGGCACTTGTTGACACTGGATGCACCACCACTCTACTTAACTCCAAACTTGTGAGTGGGTGTGGTAGAAGTGGCACGATAAAAACAGTTGACGGTCGGGACGTAAAATGTAAGGGAGCCCGGCAAGTGGAAATAAAAGTATGTGGGGTACGAGTGAAGATGGAAGTGATTCTGATGGATCACATGATTGACGGAATCGATGTCATAATTGAAATGGATGTGATCAATGAGATGGGAGGTGTGAGTATCAACAAAACTGAGGTCAAATTTGGAGATGTACACTGTGCCGTAGCTGCCCATCAGCCGAACGTTTGCAAAATTGAGGATAAAGATTTTGAGGCGGATTTTAATGGAGAGAGATGGACAGTGAAATGGAAATGGATGGGAGAGCATCCAGTGTTGCAGAACAAAGTAAAATATTATAAGAATTCCCTGGTTAGTTGAGAAAGAGGAGGTCCCGGTATGCTGTTTAGGAACCAGAGAACTAGAAGAGTTGCATTGCATGCACCACATGGGAGTGGATAGAACATTATATTTGGTGCGGAAAGTTGATCAACTTATAAGACGGGAGGAAGTTCAGAGAGTCGTCAGGAACTGTGTTTGATGTCAATCAATCGATCCTGCCCCCAATATACATGATCCTGGTGAAATTGGAACTTCAAATAATTGGACAAGATTAGCTATTGACATAACACACTATCGTGGGGCGCATACTTGTCAATGATTGACTGTGGGCCTGGGAGACTAGCAATATGGAGGGAGTTACATGCGGAGACGGCAACTGCGGTTACAGAGGAATTGGAGAAGATGATGCTTGAACGGGGTCCGGTAATGGAGGTGATAATGGACAATGGCACCGTTTTTCGCTCAGAACGTCTCCAGACAATGCTAGAAAAATGGAAGATGAAAAGATATTACAGGGCAGCCTATAGGCCCGGGGGAAATGGAATAGTAGAGCGACATCATCGGACAGTGAAAGTGATAGCTGAGAGAGGAGGGATATCACCCGAATAGGCCACATTCTGGTACAACATGGCACCCAAGGTCAGACAGAGGGACGAGACAGTGCCACATAGATCCATTTTTAAATATGAATGGCGACATCCAAGAGATATATCCTCAGAAGTCGAATAGCGAGGACCAGCCAGAATCCAAATAGGAGAAGAGGTTTGAGTGAAGCCACCAAATGCTCGATGTACAACAAAATGGGGAAGAGGAGGGATTACTGGAGTGCAATCCCCTAACAACTTGAGCGTCGATGGGATGCCGCGGCATATTTTAGATTTGAGGCGTGTAGTCCAAGTAAATGATAGAGATGTAAGTGCCGGACATGAAGGTGAGGCGGTCGCGATGTAAAGACCGCGGAGAGAACGTAATGCGCCGATTTGGGCACAGGATTATGTGATGGGAAATGATCTTTGATGATCATGGAGGCGTGTGATTCAAGATACTGCAATAATTTGCATATGTGGTGGGTTAAAGAATATAAAAACTGTACTTTTTTGACTGAAGAGCTGAGTTGAGTTTGGAAGAGAAAAGAGTGAAGATTGGAAAGAGAACTGTGAGTATTGGAGAGAGAACTTTGAATATTGGAGATTGCAATTGTCGGTGAAGGTGAAGAAAAGCCAATTTTATTTTTTCAAGTTTGGATTACAGAAGGTCATTTATGTAATCCATGTTTGTTATTTTTTTTGCTGGATAACGTGAACTTGTTCTTTTAACTATGAACCCAAGACCTGTGTTTAGATCAGCAGATGTCTGCAGGACGTAATCTAAGCACAGGATGAAAAGGAAAGGAGCCAGCATGTCTCTCTGCAAGATTCATGCAACAATAGTGAAGAATTCTGTATCTCCAACAGGAAATCAGATCATTGAGCGAAGGTTGTTATATAGCATCATGATAACTGATGCTGACTTTTGCAGGATCCCATATACCAACACGATCTCCTCGAGTTTGCCACGATGGATGGAATCGAAGATTTTGGCGAAATCGGCAAATACAAGCACAGCCTTAAGGTTCTTGGATTTTACACCGTCAATTATACAGCAGATGGTTAGAATTTGGACAATTATTGATCTGTTTTGTCTGTTTTGGTTTTTGCAGAGTATTTTGTCCAGCTCAGGGCAAATGCGATTCAACAAAATCAAGTAGATTTTGGAGACTATTGTTGTTATTGTTATCTCTCGATAGTTTGTTGTTTGGTCAAGGTAAAGTCATCTGTCAGCCTTTCCACAGTTTATTTGCTTTTTTGAAGTTGCCAATTCGTCCATTTTGAAAATTCTCTTCCTAATATTGAGTTCCTGTTTAATTATTTATTGTGTCGGTTTCTCTGCAATTGTGTGAGGCTAGCACACTTCTCCATTCCATTGAAGAAGCGGCCAGCTACATTAATGCTGGCAAAACAAATATTATCTGTTTGGCTTTATGGGTTGACAAATTGGATACTGACGAAACAGCAAGAAGCAACATATGTCAGAACATGGACAAGGACAGCTGGAGGAAACATCTAACCAAATTAGGAAACACCTAACCTAACCTAGCCTATATTAACACCTTCCTCCTATCTCAGTTTCGCTAAGAGAGAATTAAGT
Source organism: Sepiola atlantica (assembly GCA_963556195.1). Classification (NCBI taxonomy): domain Eukaryota; kingdom Metazoa; phylum Mollusca; class Cephalopoda; order Sepiida; family Sepiolidae; genus Sepiola; species Sepiola atlantica. The sequence continues at coordinate 67,106,531 of OY744535.1, forward strand.
AAAACCTTGTGAGTGACACCCTCTTAAGGAATCCATTAGACAGTAAAAGATTAATTGGAAAACCTCATAACACCTACAGTGACCAACTTGTAAAAAACTCTGGATGTCTGACTGAGAAGAGAAACATGATGGATTGATATAAACTAAATTATCCAGAAATAATCAAATGTAACTTAGAAATCCTTATTTTAAAATCTAATAATATATCCAAATATAATCGAATACAATGAAGAAATGTGTTTTCAAGTTTAGATTTTCTTTCTCTCTGTGTCATATATTATACATTCAGAATTATTATTCAGTAATAAATCTTTTTATATATCCAATGTGATAGTGTTAATACTAAATTGGTATTAGTAGAGAAAATATAAGTGTTGTATCATATTCCAACAGTTAATAGAAATAAATACACTCGAACAAAAAGGCTAGGAAATAAAGTATATATCTTTTTATTCTCACTCTCACATAACAAATAACAAACACAAATTATTCATAATCTTTTTTGGATTAGTCCATTATTGACAGGAGGGATGTTATTTGGCTTTAAATATTTTTCCATTTGGGATGCTGTGATCTCATTAGCTAAGACATTTATTGAAATCATTCTAAAAAACTCTTTTTAAAATATAAATATTCTCAAAAGAGCGATCTTCAACAATAGGGGGTTGGGTGGGTGATACATGCAGCAGTCGATATTAACCATAAATATTATTGTGCACCAACAAACGATTTGCAGACAGTACATTTATAGTAGACAGTACATTTATAGTAGGCAAACAGACACACACAAACCTTATAACTAAAAAACAAATACATACAGACACTCATATATATTTACCTATCACCAACAACACACATTTGCAAAACTGCTGACAAAATATGACATTTCAGAAAAGATTTTATTAACAAATAAATCATTCAAATTTAGGGGTTTGTCTAGTAGAGATTGAAATCAAATGAATCAGAATAATTGAGAAGCACAATTATTGATTTAACTAATTCTAGCAAAATCAGACTATTCGTCTCATGATAAAACAATTGTATTTATTACAGAATATCCTAATAAAAAACAAATTGGGATTTACCTTGCATCTAAAATCTACATTCAGCACATAAATAGTAAGTTACACGTTTATTTGCTTATTCATTATTATTTTTTATTTTTTCACCTACTTGTGTCCTTATGATTTTCTGTTGACTGATTACACCCATATATATATATATATATATATATATATATATATATATATATATATATATATATATATATATATATATATGCCCTATCCCGTTACAGACCCATATAAACACATGTGACAGTAACATAAATATGAAAATATCTAAGGTATAGGAATATTATAAGACTATGTATCCAATAAAAACTGTAAACCTAATAGTAGATGATGGAATAGTAATACCCCAATATAAAACATTTAAATATAGAACACATCACACATAACAACAATAACCGAAGCGACAAAGCTTGAACCTAGCATATAGAAAAAAGGAAATGGCTAGAGGGCCAGATCATGAGAACATTAACAGACAATTTTTTAGATTTGAACTGTACTAATTAGTGAAGTAATGGTAACTAGAAAATAAGATAATTTAATTCAAAATATAATACCAAATAAATGCTAAATATAGTGGAAATATATATATATATATTTATGAATAAAAAAGGCACCCACTCTAATATAAATTCTGGAATCCTACAATATAGTTATGTCTGATGAAAATATATTAAATAAAAGACAGGAAGTGGTTCAGAACTGGCTACATTGAACCGCATATATCCTATCCCGTTACAGACCCATACAAACACCTGTGGCAGTAACCCTTTCATCAACATAAATTTGAAAATATCTAAGGTACAGGAATATTATAAGACTATGTATCCAATAGAAACTGTAAACCTAATAGTAGATGACGGAATAGTAATACCCCAATATAAAACATTTAAATATAGAACACAACAAAAATAACTGAAGCGAAAAAGCTTAAACCTATAGAAAAGGAAATGGTTAGAGAGCCAGATCATGGGAACATCAGCAGACAATTTTTTAGATTTCAACTGTACTAATTAGTGAAGTAATGGTTACTAGAAAATAAGATAATTTAAGGCAAGGGGTAAGCACCAATAATACAATTATCATTCAAAATATAATGCCAAATAAATGCTAAATATAAGAGGAATATATATATATATATATATTAATAAAAAAAAATGCACCCACTCTAATATAAATATAGGCATACAATTACAGTAGGGAGGTAATATGGGTATTGATCCTTGACGTTATTTCCCTCACAACACGAATTAAGTATAAAACGTAATCACAATTAACTTTAGGGATAAATGCCCTTAAAAGTACTTTTGAATCCTCATAATACTTTATAATGAGGTAATTAGCATCATTTAATAGTAAAAAAAATAAATATATAATAGCTCCTTTCGAAGTTTTGATTCATGTCTAGGTAACTATAAACTATTTCCGTTGTAAGAGACAAACTCTCCCCTCCCCTTAGTTTCGCATTAAATAGAAACTTACTACTTAAGTGAAGAAATCTGGGCAATTAATCTTATCTTAGTTTATAAATAAATACTAAACATCTTCCACCAAAACACCGAAGTATAACAATCTTAATAATTGCTTGAATGGATGGCTGAATATATATAGCTAGCTTCTAACTGATGAAGTTAAAAGAGATCAGCTCTGCATTCATATCAAAATGACCTAAATAGGCATTTGCAGGTTAATTGATGTAACTTTAGGAAAGTAAAAAATTACCCTCAAGTGAATTCGAATTTTTAGAAATAAATTATAGAATTTATAAACTATTTTAAGAAATATTACTGAATTACAATTTATAAATGTCTGCACAACTTTTAGGATGTACTAGCTCTGAACTGAAAAAAATTCAGAATGGCGTACTAGTGAGTTTCCCCACATGTGAGTTTGCTCTTTTCTTTGTTTTTTATTTGGTTTCACCCAAAAATGAACTACTTTACAGTGTAGGTTTTTTTCAAGACATTTTAATCCAAGAACTTTTTACTCTTTGCAAATTTTTCTGATGATTTTGTAGTGTTGCAGCGACGATATTGCCATAAGAATATTGTTTGGCTCACGGCAAATGAAACGGAACGTAAAAAATACATCTCACAGAAATGTTCTGTTTTTTGGAAATGTGAAAAAAATAAAAAATAAAAAGATAAAAACATGGTTATTGGAATATAAAATGAACCTGACATATATATATATATATATATATATAAATATATGTGTGTGTGTTTGTGTGTGTCTGTGTATAGTTCGGCAGCAAGTCATTTTTTATGCAAGCGTCATTAAAAACTACAGAGTTCTCTCTCTTCACAATCTTTCTTGCCAATTTCTCGACACGGCGAGCGATTCTTTGGTTTTCGGGTGTTAACCAGTTGAGTACATATATATATATATATATATATATATATATATAAAGGAGTAAGGCTACCAACATTTGTAAAATGTTTTATACAACATTTATTTATTATTTTGTTATTTTATCATTTTATAATTTTATATAACGCATTTCAAGCGGTGGTCCGCTATCATCAGATATGTAAATCCATTTGAAGAAATATCTTTCGATTTGAAAGAGTGTTGTTTCATTTGAGAAAATGTGTTATTGTTTGGCGTTTTTGCGCATGTGTGGGTTTGCGGGTGTGTGAGTACGTGTTTTGATAATTTTATATCTTTTATTTTTTATTTTTCCTGCTTCTCTTGGTCAAAGTCGTGTATGTTTATTAAGTACGTGTTATTTTGACCTTTATTTTATCGGTTATCTTAATTTCTAGGGGTGCGTAGATTTTCTTTTGAAATTTATTACTTTTTATTGCCCAGTCTACAAAATGGCTGTTGTGCCCACGTGTGTGTGTGCTCGCGCACCCATGTGTGGTCAGTTCTGAATCTTGTACATAGGTGAGCGACACATACATACACACACACACACATATGCGTGCACACACACAGACGTATGTTTAGATAGATTGATAGAGAGAGATAGAGAAAGGTTGATAAAAGTGTGGTTCGTATTGTGTGTTTTTAGAGTTATGATCTGTTCAATGTTGGATTGAATTTAAATATAAAGTTTTTTTCTTGTGTTAGTAAGTAGGTGTAATCTTGGCTTTGGAAAATTGGTATTATTTTAAATTTTCCTCTGCTGCATGAGTGCACATGTTGAGAGACGAATAATTTACGGTTTTCTTTGATTTTAATGTTGCTTTTATGTAAAGATACTCTATTATTAAATGTTTTAGTCGCACCTATATAAGCTTTGTTACATGTTGTACATTCTAGCACATAGACAACGTTCTTGGAGGTGCAGTTAAGGTCTTTTTTGATTGTTCGGTTTTTAAATGTGTATGAGTTCCCCTCTATTATTATGTCACAGACCCCACATCTTTCCTTATTGCATTTTGTGACCCCTTGTATTGTGTGTTGGTTGAGTTTGGATGAGGTTAAAATTTGTTTGAGGTTTTTTGGTTGGCGTTTGCTTTTTATTATTTTCGTTGTTTTTAATATGTTGTTTAGTTTGTTGTTATGGTCGAGTAGGGTTAGGTTTCTTGTTATTTCTGTAGATAATTCTGGATTGTTTTTGTTGTGTGTAGAGATGTATGCTAATATTTGTTCTTTGTTTCATTTTTTGGGGATTTGTAATTGTTCTAATGGAATATTTTCTGCTAGTTCTATACCTTTGTGTATTATTTGTAGGGGGTATCCTCTTCTTGTTAAAGTTTTCCGTAGTTCCTCCAGTTGGACAATCCGGAGGTCTTTGTCACTGACTATAGTACAGATCCTGTGTGCTAGGGAGTAGGGTATAGATTTTAGGCAGCTTTTAGGATGATGGCTTTTAAAATGGAGATATTGTTAGGTGTCTGGGTTTGTGGTAGCTGTCTATGATTATGTGATTGTTTTTAATTTTAATCAGTACATCTAGGAAGGGTAGTTCTGTTTGACTGTGTTCAATAGTGAATTTAATCTTGGGGTGTAGGTTTTGTAATATGCTGTGTAATTTATTGATGTCCCCCCATGTGGGTTTCCAGAGGATAAAACAATCATTCAGCTATCTTTTCCAAGATTTTATGAAGAGAGTTTGAATATTCTGTCCATATATTTCTTCTATCTTTTTATACAAGATCTTCTCTAGGTAGGCCAGTGTTAGGGTGGCATATGTTGATGCCATTTTGGTTCCAATTGCTGTACCTAGAATCTGGATGTAGTTTTTGTTATTAAATTCAAAGGAGTTATTGTTGAGAATAATGTCTATGCTGTCGAGAATGAATTGTTTGGTGAATCTGTGATGTAGTATTTGTGGGTGTTTGTCCATCCAGTGTGATATTGCCTGTTTACCTAAATCATGGGGTATGTTGCTATATAAGCTGCTGATGTCAAATGTAACGAATTTAGTCCTGGGATTTACTATTTGTGGTAAGGAGCCTACGAAGTGTATGTCGTCTCTTATGTAGCTCTTGACTTGATCGGTGAATGGTTGTAGTAATATGTCAATGAAATTACTCAGTCTGCTTGTTGGGCATGATGGTCCTACTACTATGGATCTAAATGTAAGATCACTGGGACTCAGGACACTAATATATTCTGATGTCTGTGTGTTGATGGCATTTGATTTATGTATCTTAGGTAGTCCGTAGAAGTTGTTTGTTTTAATCATGAAGTTTGTTAGGAAATCCTTTTCTTTCTTTGTTAGTATATTATTGTATGTTGTGCAAAGTTTTGTGATTTTTGAAATGGTGTTGCTATCAATGTTGGTGGTAATAATCTTTGTTTTCTAGTACCTCTATAATTTTCGATTTATAGTAATGTTTGTCCATGATGACTACCGCACTGCCTTTGTCAGCTTCTTTTATAATTATGTTATTATTTAGGATGTTATCTAGTGCATGGTTTTGTTTAGATGTTAGGTTACTGGTAGGTTTAGTTTTACTCTGAGGGTTGATGTTCCAGAGGTTTTCAAAGTAGGTGTTTAGTTCTTTCGCATTGTTGTGTTTGTTAGGGAAGTATGTTGATTTGTTTCTCACTAATGAATCATCTGTTTTGTTTTCGTTATTGTTTAGTGTTTCTATTAGTCTCTCTCTCTCTCTCTCTCTCTCTCTCTATATATATATATATATATATATATATATATATATGAATTTAAGTAAAAATGGCACAGGTAAAAAGGTAAAAATGGCAAAAGTGTATAAATAGCAAAAAATGACACGGGGGAAAGATATAGGATGAAAATCTCATGAGTTTATCAAAATCTTTGACACAATACATAAAGGGAAAGCATAAGAAGTTTGGCAAATTAAAATGAAATTCTATCTATATTTAAAAGTAGATGAGGACCCTCGGGTACCCCCCCCCCCAATGAGATTCTACTTTTTTATATGATTACGTGTGACCCCCCCCCCAAAAAAAAAAAAACAAAAAAAAAAACAAACTATTTTAGAATTAAAAGTAGGTGATTAATTTCGCATATAAATTTAACGTAAAATGATCCCCCATTTCTGGGCCATTCTAACTTTTTAGGGTAGTTAAGTATTTTTTTTATCTCTAACTGACAAAATCGTAAAACCACACGAAATCGCCTTTACTTTCTAGTAAAATGGACAGAATTTATCTCCAATAGCAAAAAAAAAATTGGTTAATAGTCCTAAAACTTTACAATGGCTCAAAAATGGGGCATCATTTTACGTTACATTTAACGTAAAATGATCCCCCATTTCTATACCCAATTAAGGATTTGTTGTTTTTTTTGTTTTCTCTGAATATTTAAAAACTGAAAAAAACTTTTTTATGATTAAAATATTAGCGATTTTACAATTTTTTTTCTTTTCAGTTTATTTTTATTTATTTATTTTTGACTTTTCAAAATAAAATTTTACGTTAAAGTGGGTAATCGTTGAGAGTCGCGTCGAGAACAGATTCTTCGAAAAGGCGATTAAAAATTGTGTATAGGCAATAATAATGGTTTTGTTTTAAGATTATGACATGATGAACGTTTTCGAGTTAAAATCAATTTAGTGTGATGTAGTAATAGGAAAAAAAAACACATTTTAACATCTTTTGTGTCATGAAAAAAGCGATCATGGCGTCATGGGTGATACAAAAAAAACTTGACGGAGACTATGTGTAATGAAACAAAGTAAAGCCTTTTAGTGAATTATACAAATAATTTATTTAAAAATAAAGATTTTAAAATATTTTCATTGTTTTTTAAAAGAACTTGTGTTAAGATAACAAGAATTATGTTTTGTAACATATATGTTTATAAATATTTTAATTCAAATTATTTTTTTAAGTCAGTAAAACTTCGTTTCAGCTAACATACACCTCATTCTGCTTTTTAGCTAATAACCTACTTCCATTCAATCATCCCGCCATCTGGGAAATCCGTTGATTATACTAGCATATTTACTCATTTAAAAAGTGTTTTTCTTCAGATTTCATACTATACTTTATATTTTCTGTCCTCGGCCAATGAAGGAGAAATCCGTCTAAGCTGAGGTAATTTTAATTTTTGTCCCAATCTAGAGTGCCCCTTTTCTGGGGAGCTTGATTTTCTTCACATTAAAAATCGACCTTGTGTCTAATTCTGCCCTCAGTAAATGGTAAGACACGTGAGTATTAAAGTATCAATACCATAAAAGAACATTATTATATACTTACGCAACAGATTTAAATAAGTATCCTCACCAAAAAGTAGGAAAAATGATCGAGTAGAAGTTTATTTAAAAATAAACATCAGTTTCATCGTATTTTGGTGACTGCCATTAATTTATTACTTGTTAATATCACAAACTGAGTTATCTCGTGTTTTTCGCTTGAATCAATGGCGGAACCAAAAAAACAACAACAATATAACGGATTTTTATTTTTGATTAAAATTCTACTCGATAGTTTTTGCTAATTTTTGGTGTACATACCTATTTTCTCTTGATACATAAGTATTTGAAACAGTTTTCCGGTTAATTTAATTGGAACTGTGATTTTCACCGGTATAACTGCGTTTTTCATATCTGTAGAAGCACCAAATAATGTTACACTGTTGTAATAGGCAATATAAAAACACAAATTAACCCAAACAAAATTGCTCCAGTCAAAAAAGCTTAAAAGTACCAATAAATCTATATAGTAATATCTGTATATTAATAATAATATGCTGGTATCTTTCTTCGTTTTGTGTCACCTTATCAGTAATACATAGGTATTGGACATTAAAACAGCTACAGCAGGTATTAAAGTTACAACTTTGCTATGTACTCCTCAAAGATTTTCGTGTAAATTTATATTTTAGATGATTTTATCTTTAAATTGTTAATCATATGCAAGAAATTATGTACAATATATTTTTATACCGACGTCTCAATCTACTTAATCAAAATCTACTATTCGATTTATAAGTTTGGGCAAAATGAATGGCTGATCACAAAAAAATAAAATAAAAAAATAACCCCTTCCTTTATTTAAAAATTCATCAAAATTCAGGAAATCAACCAATTACAATGAAATTTTCAGTATTTAATAATTAATGATCACGAAATATAATGAACTCATTAAACTATACCTTTTATTAAATGATTAAGGATTAAACAAAAGAAGAGAAAAAAAAATACTTATACTTTTGACAAGGGTGTATACCACCGAAAGTGCTCAAGTTTTTAAAGTAAATAAATAATTTATTTTAAAAAACATAAAGAAATGCGTTGTCCAGGTTTTTCTAAATATTCTTTTCAAAATATTCTCCTTATTATTGCCATTTCATCAACGCTTCCAAGTGTGACTTTTCATTTTACCCTATTCACGTAACCGCGTGCTACACTCTGGCATATCAACATTAATCGTCGATAACATCAAGACGAATTTCACCTTGACTGCGATAAATATGTCTCAATCAAGAAGGATTAAACGAAAGAAGAGTAAAAAAAATATGCTTATACTTTTGACAAGGGTGTATACCACCGAAAGTGCTCAAGTTTTTAAAGTAAATAAATAATTCATTTTAAAAAACATAAAGAAATGCGTTGTCCAGGTTTTTCTAAATATTAAAAAAAAATATTCTCCTTATTATTGCCATTTCATCAACGCTTCCAAGTGTGACTTTTCATTATATCTTTTATATAAAATTAAAAATAATAAAATGGAATATTATTGCAGTTATAGTATTCCATACATGTCTGAATCTTGGTGACCATTCTATTAACTCCCTTAAAATGACTAAATTGTAATGTCAATGTTACTTTTTTAGATAATTATGCAATTTTTAGTAAAAAACAATTCTTTTTTTTATAGATTCAATATCTTAAATTTACTAATTATCTTTAAATAGTTCCAGAAAACTGAAATTTATTTTTCAAGAGATTTAAAAAAATAATTTCTTAAAATTTCAAATTTGACTGAATTTATGTGTTTTTAGCCACCATCAAGACAGTTTTCATTTTGATATTTATTTTCAGATGTAAAAATAATTTTTTTTAGAGATTAACTTTAGACTATTATCTTTTAAACACAATTAAATTTTAACTGGAACGAATAATCAAATATCATGATAATTCCGTTAAATATATATTGTCTGCCCACTTTTGCACATTACTATCAATTTATATAATTTTATCGATAAAACTTAAAGAAAAGCAATGATGCAAAAAGTAGATAATAAATTCCAAAGTTAATAAATTTAAATGGAAGAATCTGTAATATGTATTCAAATAATGGAAATTACCGAAAATTAACAATTGCTTTATTGCAAGCTGAAGTCGGTTGAAGAACATATTTACTCATTACAAAAAAATGAAAACATAGTTTTACTGTTTAGAATGCTATAACAACTACTACTGCAAATATTCATTGTTTCTAATTATTTAAAAATTCAACCGAGTAATTTCTTTACTTCAATTATGATCAACATAAATAAATGAAGAAACTCAACGTTTTACCATTTAGGAGGGGGGGGGGGCGATAAAAGAAAAAAGGGTGATATTTTATATCAAGTTGCATTAACCCATAAGAAATTAAAAGCGAAGAAAAACATTATTTTACAAAAAACACATTCTGATTTAATTATACCGGCCATGTTACCCCCCACACCCAGGTCGGCTTGTTTTTTTTCTATGTTTCGCATAAACGATTAAATTTGCCATGACCTCTTGTTTTTAATGTTATTTTTTTTAATTACTGAAACATGGTTTTAAGTGAAACAATGTTGTTTAGAAGCAATGAAACTAATGTCACTGTCAATAATAAGTGCGCATACTAATGTATGCGCATAATGATCACGGAAAGCATGGAAGCATGATAAGACAAGTATATAACGAGACAATAGAAGCCTTTCAGACCAGCTGTTGTTGGTGGTCAATGGATTTAAAATAAAAGGGTACAGATAATAGAAAAGAGAAAATTTTAATTAAACCAAGCTGGCACACCCAACATCACTAGGGAATGAATGAGGTATCCAGCACTGTTAGAGAAATAAGTTTTATAATTTAACACAGTAAATTTTAAGGATCCTGGAATTAATATTACAGCAAACATCTCGTTTTTTTATATATAAACTGGATGTTCGGAGATGATGAACAAAAAGAAAAAAATATAAAAATAAAATTATTTCAATGAAAATAGAAAACATTGTGCTTGAAAATATGACGTGTTCAACTTTTGTGTTCGTCTTTTTAAATATCTGCCATTCTGGGTATTCTAAGTTGTGTCAATTGGTGTTTTCAGGACTTTGATTAATGTTTAATCATGAAACTTTCGAATAAATTGTCAACTGTAAATAAATTACATCTTGTATAGACTCTTAAAATATACATCCATTATTGTGTGTCCCTATTTGCTTGCCTCCATATGAGGTTAAAGGTTAGACACAAGGTCAATTTTGAATATATGGTGTATCTGATCACAAAAAAGGGGTATTCTGAATGAGAGAAATAAAAAATATTGCCCTAGTGGGAGAAGGACCTCTCATTTATTTGCAAATAAAAAATAAATTTCATTTAAAAATTGGGCTCAAGTCCATCCAGTGTGGAGAGAGGCTCTATAGTCATCCATTATCTACCTTATTCTTAACTTGATGCATTTTGACCCATTCGTACAAGTACCATTCCTTTCATTCTTCCACTACAATATCACATTTACTCTATGGACTACTTTATCCTGAATGATTTCAAATTAATTTTATTTAAAACAATATTAAACATTTCATGAACACTGATGTTAAATGAGACAACAAAAAAAATAAGTAAAAAACAAAACGAAGAAACTAAATATAATTTAGAAATAAATGTTAAATTTCACTTCAATGTTATTTATTCTAATTGTTTACCAACTCCTCATATCCAGACTCCTGGATAAACCTGGGTATGAGAAATGCTAGTGTATAAAACATTCCTCCAGTAGATATAGAAATTCTGATCTCTACTTTGAATTAATTAAGATGCCCTATAAGGTGAAGAAAACATTTTAGTGGGATACATATACCATATGTTACCATGATACTTCTAATTTACAAGTCTCTAGAGATTACAAATAAAGTAAGCAGCTGTTACCAATTCCAAATTATCTAGCATATCATTTGTATTGTGGCTATTAACAAAACATAATACACTTATGGCAAAGACATTTCTTCTTACATGTCCAACATATTTTCCATTTAACTGATGGTGAAAATATTTAACACTTGATGTTTCCTTTGCAGCGTTATTATTATTTATGAACATAATTTCATGATGATCACCACAGTTTGGAGGATTATCGATGATGATAATGATCATCATCATCAAAGTTTGGATAATGATGATAATCATCATCAGTTTGAAGGAGGAGGAGGATGGGGAGGAGGATGATACTGATAATGATGATGATTATTATTAATATTAATAATAATAGTAGTAGTAGCACCAAAAAAGAGCCATAAAGAACAGAATTTCTCCTTGTTATCTCACACAATCTTAAAATACACATTGCCATAACAAATTTGAATAAAACAAACCAGTTACAGAAAATCCCAACATTATGCACATTAGGGTAGGTCGATTTTCATTTTTTGGGGGAATATGAAATATCCACATGCGAAAGATGCATATGTTTGTACTGACACGAAAAACTAGATTTCTAACTTGCATCAATTTTTTAGCAATTAGTTTTAAAGACTGTCTAATCCTTGTTCTTTTGGCTAGGAGTAAAGTGTAGTATTTATTCTTATATTACACTTCATCTTTTCTGTTCTTGGTTAGTGAAGGAGAAATCCTTCTAGACGAGACAATTTTATTTTTGTTCTACTCCAGAGTGCCCCTTTTTTTGAAACTGGATTTTCCCCCACATTAAAAAACAATCATGTGTCTAATTCAGCCCTTGTGCGAAGCCAAGTAAATAGGGACTGTCTAATAAGAAGCACTTCAAAATCAATCATAATCGTGTTTTCTTTTAATAACTTCCACATTTTTACGTATTTTAAAGTAAAATTTTAGGCGCATTTGCAGGGCCAGAGTAACACTTGAGACCATTTTTCAGAAGCCCTGACACTTTGTTGCTACAAAGATATTTACATTTATACAATAGGTTTAAAAAACGAGCATTTTTTAGTGATTTTTATTAGACTATATTTACAATCAATTCTCAAAAATTGGTGCAAGTTAGAAATCGAATTTTTTTGGTCTGAATATTCACCAATGACCAATCTGCAACTTTCTCCGCACAGACATATTTGATATTCAAAAGAAGTTAAAAACGAACTCGAACGTGCATATAGACCTATTTTTACCATGAACAATACTTGGTTAGAAAGATAAAACTGCACATTCTTACATATTAGGTATGTTTGTTTAACTTTGCTATGCTTATCTTTCATGGTAAGTAAAAGAAAAAAAATTTAAAAATAAAACAGGAAAAATAAGTATTTTTGGTTACAATGGACATAAATGTAAAATCGTATTTTCTCCTCATGTTTTGGAAGAAAATAACTGATTCGCATACTGATAGTGAGTTAGAAACTGCCAAAATATCTTCTTCCAACACAACAACGCTTTCATTCAAGATATTTTAAGAGAAAAAGACTAACGTGTAAATAGAAAACTGTAATTAGCATTCAGCAAAATTTAACTTTTCAACTTATGGGGTATTTTATTATGTTAAGTAGAGGGTGTACAAGAACAATAGTGGAGGAGAATTTAGCAGAAATTCAACACACATAGTATGAGATAGATGGTTCAAAATGCCATATAAATAATACAACATACAATGGCTTTCATTTTAAGTAAGCTATATTCTTTCATTTCAGAAACATTTAAAGTATTTAGTAACGGTAAAGTGCAACAGATAGCTCTTTCTGTGTATTATTGATCAGTTTGATCAGTGGAAACTATGGACAACTGAAAAGCACCGGAATATTGGAAGATGGTGACCTGCATCAAATTAAAAAAATCAGAAATCTTAGCTGCAGCTCAGTGCTTCTTGAGATCTAAGATATGAGCTGGGGAATTGCAATGGAGATGGATAAGCAGTGGTTAGCAGTTAGAATCATAGCAGACATTGTGTGTCTACACAAAAACATTCGCTGAGAACCAGCAAAAAATGGTGCGACAAGATCCAAGCAAAGCAATACAGACCCAGGTGAGAAAGATGGTTGTCAGAGTAACGATAATGAAGAATATGTTGAACAAGGATTTTAACTACTCCTCATACAAGAGTCGCAAGGCCCAACTACTCACTGCTAAGGCCTCAACAAGGTCATACAAGAGTCGCAAGGCCCAACTACTCACTGCTAAGGCCTCAACAAGGTCATACAAGAGTCGCAAGGCCCAACTACTCACTGCTAAGGCCTCAACAAGGTCATACAAGAGTCGCAAGGCCCAACTACTCACTGCTAAGTCATACAAGATTCGCAAGGCCCAACTACTCACTGCTAAGTCATACAAGATTCGCAAGGCCCAACTACTCACTGCTAAGTCATACAAGATTCGCAAGGCCCAACTACTCACTGCTAAGTCATACAAGATTCGTAAGGCCCAACTACTCTCTGCTAAGTCATACAAGATTCGCAAGGCCCAACTACTCACTGCTAAGTCATACAAGATTCGCAAGGCCCAACTACTCACTGCTAAGTCATACAAGATTCGCAAGGCCCAACTACTCACTGCTAAGTCATACAAGATTCGCAAGGCCCAACTACTCACTGCTAAGTCATACAAGATTCGCAAGGCCCAACTACTCACTGCTAAGTCATACAAGATTCGCAAGGCCCAACTACTCACTGCTAAGTCATACAAGATTCGCAAGGCCCAACTACTCACTGCTAAGTCATACAAGATTCGCAAGGCCCAACTACTCACTGCTAAGGCCTCAACAAGTTCAAACAGCCAGTCGAGCCAGGGATGCTCTGGTTCTTCTTAGGACCAGTTGCACTACGGGCAGAACAACAGGTGCCTAAACTACAGTTCACACAAAGTCATGCATGTCATGAAGACCAAGTTCCCTCTTTGTGTGTGTTTCCAGCAAAGACCACATCATGCCGCCTCAGCATCTTCCATTCATCAATTCAGATGGCTATATTGAGTTGCTGTCTACTGTTGTCAAGTGCCGGGTGGAGATGGTGACAGTAGGACTCAACTCTATGTCCCACTTCTGTGCAAACCCAGAAGTGGTTGTCTGAGAACTTCCATGACTTTACCAGTTCCCCCTTCCAACTCGCCTGATTGCAATCACATGAACTATTATGTGGGGGAGGGGCGCAGTTGAGACAGACTATCTCTTTTTGAGGAGCTGGATTTCCTCCACATTAAAAGCTGACTGCGTGGGGAGGCAATTAAATAGGAACATTTTACAATAGCAGAGTTTAATATCATTATTTCATCTACAGCTTGCTCTAATGAGATATATTGAGTAGACTTCGGTTTGTGAGGAAAGCTGTTCTGTATTCATTGCTATATGTCATCACTTCATTCAAAATATGTCACAGCAGTGTACATAGTTTTCTTACATAGAAATTGGTTTTATTTATTGATTCTATATCTAATATTTGAGTTTGAATGAACATTTTTCAAAGAAATGCATTTTTACTCTAAGAAAGGAATACACTTTACAAAAGTATTAAACCAAAAACATATGAAGTCTAAAATGGTAAAAACAAATTGTGAATAAGCAAAAAATAAATATTCAACAGTTTCATGTTGAAGAAATCACACTGAATAATACTTTATAGTTGAATTAAGTTGATAGTAATCAAATCATTATACAATAGTCAAGATAGGTCAATATACTATTGAAATATTTGGGTTTCAACGATTGAGAGCGCAATTGTTGCAAGATTTTGTACTCTTACCCCCCCACACACACACGGTGTAATTTCTGAAACAAGACCGTCTCTTATAAGTACAACTTTCAAAGTGCACGAACATCTGACTTGCTCTGCTTCTGAGATTTTGAAACTCTAACAGCTTTACTTATTAAGTTATCTTTCTGATCAAGTAAACAGAAAATCGAACCAAACGAACCTTATTTCGTATTTTCTCTGAGTGATGCATCTCCACCTTTGAGACTATGTAAGTAACTTTGCATTTTCGTACATTCCCACACTTTTATTTCATCTAACAACCTGTACATTTTTTGTATTATTACAGAATATTGCAATTTTTGCTTAGGATTCAGTTCTTTTTTATGTATTATGTCGAGTCTTTAAGAACTGTAAATAAACTTAAATGTTATATTGTTAAACAAACTGTTTCCTCTTATCTTTCCAACATGAACAAAGTTGCCACATGTACAGAGAATAATTATATATTCCAAACACGTTGCAGCTAAAATGTTTAAATATTCAAATTTGACAATGCTAACAACATTGTACAAAATTATTTTTGAAATTTTCTGATAAAAATTATTCCCAAATTATAAGATAGCATAAAGATGAAAGAAAAAATATAAGGGAACTTAAGAAATGATAATACATATGTGTGTGATTTTTTTTCAATTTTCTTATCTTTTTGTTTTTGCTTGGGACGGAGCATCCTGCCG
This sequence comes from Sepiola atlantica, assembly GCA_963556195.1. Taxonomy (NCBI): domain Eukaryota; kingdom Metazoa; phylum Mollusca; class Cephalopoda; order Sepiida; family Sepiolidae; genus Sepiola; species Sepiola atlantica. The sequence continues at coordinate 67,122,574 of OY744535.1, forward strand.
GATGCCAGACATTCACCCGCTATTTCAGTGACTCCAACTGAGGCCTTTTAAAGATTCTAACCATCCCTTTAAGCGCAATTGTTTGCATATCTTTGCACTTGGTTCACCAGGTAGTTTTTGAAATTCTATTTCATAAGCCTAGTGGCTCCTATGATTACTAGAATGATGGAGATCTTCTGAAGATTCCAGTTTCTTTTCATGTCGTACATAAAAACTTGGTATTTTGTTATCTTCTCCCTCTCAGCTCTGTTTATGCCAACATTATTAGGGACACTTACTTCCACTAGGGTTGCTATGTTCTCCCTTTTGTCCCATATAACTATGTCAGGTTTAACAGCTCTGTTTTCTAGGTATGTAGCTGTAGGGATTGCATAGTCATAGTGGATGGTGTGTGACTTATTTCCAACAGTTTTTTCTGGTATATCTTCCCAGGACTTGCAGCTACACTGGATATTCAGTTTTTTACAGATGGCCCAGTAGAGATATTTACACACTTCATTCTGTCGCATTGTATAGTAACTGCAGAACCTTACAACTGGATGTCAGTCAGGTGACTCACACTTTCTACTTCCGTGTGGCAGAACCTGCACTTGTTATCGTTGTTCAGACCACTCATCTTCTTAAAAGCATTGATCATCAAGTCTTGATCTTGGGCAGTCATTATCACCCTCTCCTGATTATAGTGGAGAAATTCTCTTTGGAGTCAGTCTACGGAGCCTTCTTTATCTATATATTCCTGGGATAATTCATCCAGTAAATATTTGGCACATTGTTGGCTGTCCCATTCTTCAGTTTTCTGCTATAAAAGATCTTGGTGTATTTGTGGCAGCTTTGTGGGGCTATTTCTGTGGCAGGCTGGTTTGGTGTTTCTGTCTCATTTGTAAGACAGTCTTGTCCAAAATGTTTGACCAGTTTTGTGGAGGTTTTTCTACTGGCTCTTGTTTCTTGATGTTGATGTACCACAATAAGTTTGGGTTATGGGAGCTCATCAGATATTGGCCAGTGCTCACAATAGTGGTTCGATGTTGATGATCAATTTCTGAGAGACCCATACCTCCTGCAGATACAGCTATGGTAAACACTGATTTCTGTACATTACTCTATACAGTGGCAACATTTTTCTTGTTTGAGTGTCTTGCCTGCTAATGTCCTTTTGTGGTCATTCAATAATTTTAAAGCTGTATGCTATTACTGGCATGGCAAGTTGGTTAATGGCAGTTACTTTGTTTTTATTTGTAAGCTATGTTTTGCAGATTTTTCTTACACAGTGTACATATTCTCTGACAAATTTTCCTCTCATCTTGGTGTGTTGAATTGAATAGTTTTCTTCTATAACAAGGTATTTGTACTGCTCCTGGTTTTCTAGGTCTTTGATGTCAGTCTCAGCATCAAGCTGTATCTTTTCCGTTTGGATCTTTTTCCCAGTTCTGAGGGAGCACTTGGCACATTTGTCCAAGTCAAACTTCATTTCAATATCTTTGGAGAGGGTATGTACAACCAGTGTTTGAGTTGGCAAACAGATTGAGGTAATTCATGAAGAACAGGTGGTGGACTCTTTTGTTTGGGTCTTGTTGGCAGCCCTGGGCCAAGTTGTAGACACTGGCATTTATTCAGTAGCTTACTAAGCAGATCTATCGCCAGACAAAAGAGCACAAGAGATAAGCTATCTCCTTGGAAGATTTATCTTTGGATCTGGACTTCAGGGATTGTTATTGTTCCATTGGTGTGGCTTAATGACATGGTTGTTTGCCAGCTCTTTATATGGACAGCCATGATTTTCTTGATTACAGAATGGATTTTATATAATTCAAGGCACTGCAGTAGCCACGTGTGGGGCACACTATCATATGCCTTTTGGTAATCGATCCAAGCCATGCTTACGTTTCTCTGCCATTTCCTACAGGTCTCAAAGATGATCTTATTAATCATCGACTGGTCCTTGGTGTGTATGTGTGCATACTTACTAAATTGTTCTAATGGAACAAGAAACATAATAAAAATTATCAAAATTGACATTTTTAGTTTAGCTAATTTTTGAATTCGCTATCATTGCTAGCCAGTGTCTGGTTGGTGCAGATCACAATGAACAGCCCATAACTTTCTGTTATGTCTGTTTTATTTACAGATTAATATCGGTTCTCGGCTTTCAATGCCACTAGAACCACATTTTACATACAGCACCTGGCATTCCAACCTAAGTACATGGAGACAACACAGAAACATTCCAAGAGGAGTCGAAAACAATATCCAACAGTATACTTTCTTTTATTTCCCAGTCGAGAACAAATCCAACCTACTTTTACGTAAGCCTTCAGGTTAACTTATTCTTATTTATTGACAGAGAAGAGGAAAAATAGGACATCCGATTTTAGAAACTCATCAAAACTAAAACATGCTTTTTTAATAAGATAACAGTTTTACTGAAGAAATAGAGAAGCATTGCTGTTGCTACAGAAATTGTTATAGAAAAATAGATGGTGTGCAATCTTTTGTTGCATACACAAGTTCAGTTTCTCAATTTAAACAAAGGCTAAACTTAAAATTAGTTTAGCTTTTTTGTCTTAAAAAAAAATGATTAAAAATCTCTTATCTTCAAGTTTCGCTTGCCATAGCATTTTATAAATTAACTAGCGGGACCCATAAAACGGTGTTGCCCTGTATAATAAAAACTGGACGCCGAATATAACTTAAGGATAAGCTTTATTTAACCATTTGTGGCTTACTGCGACAATTAGTGTTTTAACATTCACTCTTAATATACACGAATGTAGAACATTCCATTATTACTTAAAGGGGGAGACGGGCATCAATTATCTTTGTTACTACATTCTCCCCCATCTATCTTCTTATTCGTAGGGAACAAAATCATCCCATCGACCTGGCCTCCTGCGGGTTCTTTGAGGGCGTCTTGGTTGTTCGTGCCCGACATCCATTTCTAATCTAGGCTCCTCGGGACCTGACGACGTTTCGAGACTGTCTTGTGTGGCTGGTTTAGGGCTAAAATATCTTGCTCTAAATCGCTCTTGTTTTCTACGGCGCTTCGGTCGCTTGGTGTCTGAAGATTGAGTATCTGTCTCAGATATTGGGTGAAACCGCTTTCGTGGTACTCATCTGTCGTCCGAACTAGAGTCAGAGACGACTCTGTTAGTATATTCAGATTCGTTTTGTTGGGACTCTGAACTTGACGTATCTGGCACACGATCACCTAAGTGGGTCGGACTTGTTCCATGAACCGGAGCTGTATATCCATCTGAAGCAGTTCTACATCATATACATTTCCTGCTGGGGCTAGATCCCTTAAGGAGACAGTAGATTGCCTTCCTTCTGAATTTCTGACCAGTGCATACTGAGGGTTCGCTTCGATTAATTCTACCTCGCTTACCAATGGGTCATGTTTACTATGACGAACATGGCGTTTTAATAAAACTGTGCCAGGTTGTGCAAGCCACGAGGGAAGTGATGTACCTGCTGAGCTTCGTCGTGGGAACGAGAAGAATCTCTCATGTGGGGTAGCGTTTGTCGCTGTACATAATAGAGTCCTAATAGCGTATAAGGCCATGGGGATGAGACTTTCCCAATCGGAGATCGGACTATTGCGATTTGCTGCCGCCAACTGTACTGTCTTCCATATTATACCATTGTATCTTTCGCACTGTCCGTTTCCTTGAGGATTGTGAGGAGTTGTTCTACTTACAGCTACTCTTCGTTCATGCAGAAACTGCTTGAGTTTGTCCGACATAAAAGCAGACCCACGATCTGAATGTATATATGCAGGCACTCCAAAAACGGCAAAAATGGAGCACAGGCCTTGAATTACTGTTGCAGCTGTTACGTCTGGGCAGTGGATAACGAACGGAAATCTTGAGTATTCGTCTATTATTGTGAGCATGTATTTATTTTTAGTTTTAGAGGGTAAAGGGCCCTTAAAATCCAGGTTAAGTCTTTCAAAAGGCTGTGTGGCCTTAATGAGTGTTGCTGGAGGAGGTTTGTAGAACCTGGGCTTATTTTCTGCGCATATCCGACAAGAGTTCGTAATTCTTTTTACGTCTTCAACAGAATATGGCAAGTTTCTGCTCCTGACTACGTGAATCATTCTTGTGATACCTGGGTGACACAATTCCCTGTGTATATACTGAAGATCATCTGAGCCAGTTACCAGGCCACATACCCTTGGAAGCGCGTCGACCGCGGCATTCTCCTTACCAGGGCGGTAAGTGACGTCAAAGGAGTAGCAAGAAAGCTCCATTCTCCATCTCGCTATTTTCTCGTTTTTTATTTTACTCGTTGTTTTTGGGTTAAACATAAACGAGACCGACTTTTGGTCAGTGATTAATTCAAAATGTCGGCCGATTAAGTAATGCCTCCATTTTCGTAATGCCTCAACTATGGCGTACGCTTCTTTTTCTATTGCCGAGTGTCGTCGCTCAGATCGCGAAAGTGTTCTTGAAAAAAAAGCTACAGGACGACCGGATTGTCTCAGTGAGACAGCTATCGCACAGTCGGAGGCATCCGTCTTAACTAATAGAGGGATAAAAGGATCCACAACAGAAATGGCAGACTGAGCAATGTTCCTTTTCATGTTTTGAAATGCTCTGATGGCGGAACAGGACAACGGAAAAGTAGATACTTGCGTCAATGGGTGTATTTTTTCTGAAAAAGACGCAACCCATTGGGAGTAGTGAGCAAACATACCGAGGGCTCGTCGTAAAGAGGGCATGTTTCCAGGGATTGGTAATTCCATTAGAGGTTTCAGTCGCTCGGGATCCGGCATCATGGTGCCATTTTTGACAATGTATCCCAATAATTTGATGCTTTTCAAGTTGTAGGAACATTTTTCACTGTTCAAAGTCAGATTATATTTCTTGACGGCAGCCATGAATCGTTTAAGGTTGTGGTCATGTTCAGCTTGGTTATGTCCGCATACTGTGACATTGTCTATATATGCAACAGTATCCTTCAATTTTTCATTGGAGATTATTTCATCTATTACCCTCTGAAAACTAGCCACACCATTTGTTATCCCAAAAGGAATTCGGCAGAACTGATATAGGCGACCGCAGGCCCTGAATGCCGTGTAGGCTTATCCTCTGGCTTGATAGGTACCTGATGGTAGGCACTTCTGAGATCCAAAGTACTGAAAGTGTGATATTTTGCAATATTAGAAATCATTTCGTCAATACGAGGCAGTGGATAGGCATCGAGTAATGTGTATCTGTTGATGGTCTGGGAATAGTCAATGACCATCCTTTTCTTGTGATTTTCAGTGGCTGTTACGAGTACCTGGGCTTGCCATGGAGATTCACTTGGCTCTATAATTCCTTCCTTAAGTAGTTTTGTTACTTCTGCTGCTGTAAACTGTTTGTCCGTTTCTGAATAGCGTCTTGATTTTATTGCTACTGGTTTGCAGTCAGGAGTTAAGTTTGTAAAAAGTGACGGGTGACGCACTTTGACAGCTGCTAGTCCACATATGCTTAGAACCGGCTTGGGGCCACCAAAAGGAATTTCAACGCATGAATGTTGTTTTAGAAAATTGTGACCCAAAATCACTTCGCAGCAGAGGTTTTTCATGACTGATAATTTGATCCCTTGATAGGAGTTTCCTTTTAGTTTCAGGTTAACCATGCAATATCCAATTACATGGGACGATAAAGATGAATTTGCCATTGATATTTGGTTGGAACAAGGAAATATTTCCCATTTATTCGCTTTTACAATACTGGCATTAATAAAACTTTCGGAACTGCCTGTATCAATAAGCGCATGAATAGTCAATCCATTGATTTTTACCCTCACGATTGTTTTTGAGAGGCAGCCGGGGAATGCAGCTGCTATTGTAATTGGTGCTACAGTTGCAAGAGTAGCCGAACGTTTTTGTTGAGAAGCTGACCGGCAAACTTTCGAAAAATGTCCCTGCTTATCACACTTGTGGCATCTAACATCTCGAGCCGGGCAGGACGAACGAGCATGTATACGAAGGCCACAAAAGTAGCATGTGGATCCAGCTGAGGCGGCAGTGATAAGTTGTTCGTGATCGTTAGAAAGGGTGGTGGCAGCATCTTGAACAATGGAAGAATTTTGAACATGCAGAGGAGGGGCTACGATAGCAGCTCCCAAAATATCGGGTTGTAAATAGAAGACAGACTGCTTCTGTGCCATGTCCAACGTTAGAGCTTGTTCATAAGCTGTTGGTAAGTCTAGGTCTTTATTCTCTAGTAGTCTTTGTCTTATTTGGTTGGACTGTATTCCATTAATAAATGCGTCCCTGATAAAAACATCTCTCGCTTGGTTCGCAGTTAAGGCTGTAAATTCACACTCGCGACTTAACGTCTTTAGAATCTGAAGGTATTGTTCAAGGCTTTCTTCTGGTTGTTGACGCCGGGTAGCAAGTAAATGTCTAGCAAAAATAGTATTTTTTTTCTTGACAAACATGGCTTCTAAAATGTCCACGGTAGTTTCATAATTTTCACATTCAGATAAATTTCTATAAATAGCAGTAGAGACATGATGTAAAAGAAGGGTATATTTCTCAGTACCTGTTAAAGCCGCGTTTGAAGATAACTGTAGAGCTGTAAGAAATCCTTCGAACATTTTTCTCCAATGCCGCCATTTGTCAGTAGATTCCGAGTCGGCCGTATCAAGGTCTAGACGATCGGGTTTCAAGTAACGTTCCATAACGAATGGTTAAATAAATTGTAATAAAAACTGGACGCCGAATATAACTTAAGGATAAGCTTTATTTAACCATTTGTGGCTTACTGCGACAATTAGTGTTTTAACATTCACTCTTAATATACATGAATGTAGAACATTCCATTATTACTTAAAGGGGGAGACGGGCATCAATTATCTTTGTTACTACACCCTGGAAAATTAAAAAAACCCAAAAACTCCTGCTTTAACCTCTGAACCCTATATCAAAATTTTAACTATCTATAAGTATTATTAATTATTTTTTTCTTTAATTATTAAATTTATAAATAATAATGGACATTTAAACGCTTGTATTATTTCATAGCTAAGAAAGAACATCCTCTTAGCAACGTATGTACATAGAAGAGAGGATAGTTAAAACATTTTTTGGAGAAGGGTATTTTAATGGAAACATTGGCTACAATGGGCCAAGTAGAGAGTCTCTATAATGAACAGAACTGAAGTTATCGCTGAAAGTGTAACTTTCACCTTTTCTGTGACCTTGACCTTTACATCCATATATATATTTCAAAATTAAATCACTATCACTGACATTTTGACTAATTTTGGGTGACAATTAATCAAGCGATGTGTTCACTACGTTGTACACAAACAAACAAAGGTTCTTTTGCACTTTGTTGACTGGATTAATTTCATTTTGGTTATTCTCCGTTTTGTATTATCTCCTCTTACTAATGTTAAGTCAATTTTGTATGCAAAATTTTTAACTCTTTCAGAGCACTCATTTGTATCAGATAACTCTTTCATAGCCGATATTATTTTTTATTCCTATTTATTTATTGTAATCATGTTCGCACTAAGTGACCGTTTGAGACAAAGTAGGAACAATTAAATTCGTCAATAAATTAATTTTCAAAACATTCTTTCACCAATAAATTATTTTTTAAAACATTCTTTACGGTCTTCTAACCTAATCCTAACTCTAATTGGCAGCTTGTCAGACTTAGGGTTAATGGTAAATAAATTTAGTTAATTGTTGTAAAAAGCTACAATGGCCTGGAAATGGGTTATCATTTTATGTTGAATTTATATACAAAAGTGATTTCCCAACTTTAAAATAATTGTTTTTTTTAAATTATTATTTCTACCAAGTTTTTCATGGGGTTCACTCTTAATCGCCTAAAAAAGTAGAATCTTGTGTGAACAGAAAATGAAGAAATTGGGAAAGCGTAAATCATGTGAAGAGTGACATCATCAAAAAAGTTACAAAAACATTTGTAAGTTAGAATGAGAGTGATGCAAAATATAAGTAAAAAGATGAGTTAGAAAAAGTAATAAAAAAAACTACAGTTGTCTCTCTCTCACCATGCTCATTTATGATAACCTGAATAAAGGCGCCAGCTATCAATTTAAAAATTATTTTAGAGTTTGTCCTATTAATTTGAATTAACAAGGGCTGGGTTTGTTTCGTTCAACAACACAAAGTCTTCATTTCTTCAATATTTCAGCACTAACAAATGTCAGACAAAAAAAGCCGTTATCATTTCTTAAGAGTCCAGTTTTGAGTTTTAAACACCATAGCATGAATCCACACCCACTACACGATCAGGCAGTCACAATGAGTTTATACAACATAGTTCGATCTAATGATTGGCTTTCTATAAATATAATTGAATAATTTTAAAAGTAATGAAGATACAGTGAGATTTGCATTAACAAAGAATAAAATCATTACAAGTCACATTAAATTCTGTCATCTTGTTAATTTCTAAATTCAATTTGTTACTCTAATTATTATTTATTAAAACTGTGTTCTGCGGCTACGGTAGTCAAATGACATCCCGTAGCTGCAATCATCATTGCATGTGTAGCTAAAACCAAACGGAACTTCCATAAGTAGAGTTTCTTTCCAAGAACTTCCCGTCTGTGAAACACGATACCACGGGACTGTTTCTCTACTCACTACAACATGTTCATCTTCAAGTTCAATGTCAACATACACTTGTTGAGTAGTCCTCTTGAGTAATCAAATTCTGCCCATTCCACCCATCGTTTATAAACCTCTCATAGTATTGTTCATCATTAAACTGACATTCTCATGAACCCTTATCCTCAAATGACTTTTTATCTTGGTAAGTGATGACTCATTAGTATATAAAAAGGCATGTTTGTTATCCAGGAGCATCTAATTCCAAACTAAATACTAACAAGCTGATATTTTTTAGCTCCATTATGCTGTTGAATAACATAAAAGTTTCCAAGTTTTCATTTTGTGCCTTTTTCAAATATAAGATGGCTGCCAAATTAATCATTCTTACATTGTATTTGAGATTTATTAACTTTTTCATTCTAGTCGATGTAATTGATAATATGGCAAAAGTTGATTACAATCTGACAATTGCAAAGTTGGCATTTAAAAGATATCTGATTAAAGTTTTGCATCCACCGAACGCTCTACCGAACTTGTTTTAGTAGTGTCTGACCAACCACATGCAATGCATTGTTGCTTTCTTTATACAGATACATGCATGTCTTCATCATATTCAACTATCCGCTCATTTTCTGAGGGTGTACTGTTGTGGTCATATGCAGTTGAATATGAGCTAGCATCCCATTGACTAGTGTATGCAACAGGCTTCTGTCACTCTTTACTTCTCAAATTTTGTTTAGGTGGTGATGCAGTATCAATACCTTTATACAAACCTGGTCCTTAAGTATTGAGTTGGCTTCGAGTAGTCTCTTTGCACATCCAATAGTGACATCTGATCTTTGCTGGCCCCACTTCCTAAGATTTTGTGCGCAGTTCCTGTTTACGAACTTTCTGCAGTTTTTTTTCTTCAGATATACTCTTCTTTAAGATACCTGGAGGCAGGATACATCAGTGTTCGACCATTTACAAGATGCGATCCAGATTTTTCTGTTCAGGTCAGACTCACCATGTAAATCAGGCTTATTGATACATATAGCCACACACAAAAATTTGTCAGTCCAAGGGAATCTCATAGTACTGAGACTGGTCATGCACACTCTGCCCAGTCTCTTATCAATCCCAACCAATCTATTTAAAACTTTTGGGAAACCTCAGATATTATAATTAGTAATGGTCATTTTAATGGATTAAAATTTAAAATAGCACATGTGGAAACTTATAATGGAGTTATTTTGAAAAAAAAATCAGCTTATCAGCATTTAGTTTGCTTTAGTTTGTTTTACCGCATATCAACTTTCTCTGGGTTGTAGGGACGACAGAGTTGCTTCCCTTGAATAAAATTTCGCTTCTCGATAGATTCAGAGAAAAGGGACTTGGACCCAGTTCTCACGAGACTTCAGGAATCCCTCTGAGGCTCTTGCTCTCTGGTTTGGCTGTCCTTCTTGGAGGGAAGTCACCCATCCAGTCGGCCCCTCCAGAAATCCAAAATGCCTCGAATGTAAGTAGACCCTTTTGACTATTCCACACAGCTCCTTTATTTGACTAACTGTTGTGGGGTACAAATCACCCCTATTGAAGAACTAATGGAAGCAACCATCTATAATAAATACCATGGTTGCAAAGACTCAAACAGAGGACATTCCTATTCATGTTTTACCGCATGGTAGGAATCCGGTCATCTCCTACCACATTTAGTGGCGTTACTGTATTGCTATGAATAAATACATTGTATATTTTAATCTGTCACAATTTGTGGTTGTTATCTTTGTGACCCCTAGCACGGGTGACGAGAAATTTAGTAAAGAACATACGTGAGGATTTTGATTTTATACCAGTCACGACAAACTGGCTACCAGGATTACTCAAGAAAGTTACCGGATCATTCGACAAACAACTGAATAACGAAGATTTGGGCAAGGATTTACTTGAAAAAACCCCCCAAAAAAACAAAACGTCAAACAACAAAAGACGTCGTCAAAAAAAAAAGTCTTATCTTGCTGTTGGAAAAAAAAAAAGCCACAAGAAGCCTAAACTACGAGTTAAAACGGAACTCATAAATGGCGTGGATTTACGACAACTGAAAAAAAAAAAAACGACTCAAAGTTTCAGTAAGTACAAAAAAAAAAAAGAATTTGTTCGTTCTAAAAAGATTGTCTTAAAAAGGCATTAGCATTGAAAAAAAAAAATTACGAAAATACAGCAAGTAAATGATAGTATATTTTATTTTGGCTAAAGCGAGTATTCGCAAAATTAAAAAGTTACGTCGGATTTTTCCGATTAAAATAAATTTTTCTCTGACTGACTGGCACGTTGAAAAAAAACAAACACTTTCGACAAGCAGGTACGGCATAACACTTTGTGTTAATGAGAAAATATGATATTCTGTTACGCACTTAAAGCGGAAATTATGGCCAATATTTAAATAAATGCTATGAACTCGTGTTTTTTTCACAAAAAAAAAACAAAAAAAAAGCTAATTCTTTGTAAAAGAAAAAAAAAAAAGTGTACGTTCAACAAGGATTTGAACTAAATACTTACACGTTACGAAAAGAAAATTGAAGAAAAAAAAAAAAGGTCAAACTTTTTTCTGTATAAACACAAACGCTGAATTATTTTCTAGTGGAAAATTGCCACACAAGGAAAAAATAAATTAAGGAAATACTCGTCAATATAACCAGATGCAAAAATTGTAAAAGTTTTTTTTGTAGAGTTGGTACTATAGAAAAAGAATTGGTTTGTTTCTGAAAACGCATTTTTGTCATAGAAAAAAAAAAAAAAAAAAATGGAGGATTTTTCAAAACAGATTTTGGAAATTATAAAACTTCAACAAAATCAACAATTAGAACTTGAAAAAAGGTTTCGAGAAGAACAATTGATAGTACAGAAACAAAATGACAAGAAGCAGTTAAGTTTAATGAAATACTTCGAGGAAAAACAGGGAAGAGAAAAGAAAGAAATGATGAAATACGCCGCAGAAGAAAAGAAAGAAATGAACGAACAAATATTGCAATTGAAAAAATTACATTTAGAGCATCAAAACCAATCAGATAAAAAAATGGATTTGTTAACGCAAGTTTTAATGAATAAGGAAAACGGACAGGAAAACAGTACGGCTTTTTCGCAAAATGCGATCTGGTCAGCCATTGATACATTTCGCTATGCTCCTGAGGAAGACCTAACGTTTGAAGTATACTTCAGAAGATTTGAAGACTTATTCAAGATTGATTGTGGTTCATGGACGGATCAAAAGAAGGTTCGTTTATTACTACGGAAGTTGGGTGCATCCGAACATAACAAATTCGTGGATTATATTTTGCCAAGAAAAACCAACGAATTGTCGTTTGACGAGGCAGTCAAACTGTTAATGGAGTTATACTGTCCAAAGACAAGCCTTTTCCATAAAAGATGGAAATGTATGAATATTACACATAAGGAAAATCAGGATTATACGACTTTTGCGTCTATAGTTAATAAAAACTGTGACGACTTCAAGTTGCCATCATTAACGGCAGATAATTTTAGATGCCTAATATTCACATAAGGTTTGATAGCCACAAAAGACACCGATATAAGACGTCGTGCTCTAAATAAACTGGAATTAGAACCTGATTTAACGCTTCAGAAACTGGCTGAAGATTGTCAACGGTTCGTGGCAGTGAAACAAGATTCCCGAAACATAGAGGAAGCAGGTATCGCTCACATTAAAAAGATACGCTCCAAAAATAAAGGACACTCACCCGCCAGCTATTACCAACCAAGAGGCAAAAAGAACCCTTCACAAAATTATCAGGATAGACAAAAGCCTAGGACCCTTTTGTAGTAAATGTAGAGGACCTCATGGGTACAATGCATGTTGGTACCATAAGAAAATAACGTGTGACCTATGCAAACGAGCAGGGCACAAGGCCTCATATTGCAGAGCAAAAGTAGGAAAAAGAACTACATAAAAACTGCAAAAAGGGACCCATCACCAACAGAGAACATAAGGAAATATGTTACGGTGAGAATCGGAAATATAGAAGTAAATCTGCAACTCGATTCAGGGTCGGATATATCGATTATAAATGTTCACACGTGGAAGAAATTAGGTAAGCCCACGATGATGAAGACGAATAAAATCGCAAGATCGGTAACTGGTGAAAAGATACATTTTGAGGGTGAATTAATTATTAATGTTTCACTAAAAAGAAAGACAAAAAAGCTAAAAGTATTCGTTCTTAGGAACGCATCAAATTTATTTGGATCTGACTGGATCCAAGAATTTGAATTATGGGACTCGCCAATGAGTGGTTTTTGTCAAAAAATCGAAAATTTAACGGCCGAAGCCGACAAACTAAAAAAAGATCTAAAAACATCTTTTCCAAGTGTTTTTTCTGAAAAGCTTGGATGCTGCACGAAAATAAAGCGAGATTCGAATTGCTGGATGAAGCAAAACCAATATTCAAAAAACCACGTAGCGTACCGTTCGCTTCAAGAGAAAAAATTGACGAAGAATTGGAAAGACTAGTTAACACAGGGATATTAACTATAGTGAGTGGGCAGCCCCCACTGTATACATAAAAAAAAAATCAAAAGAAATCAGAGTATGCGCAGATTTCTCTACCGGATTGAATGCATCGCTCAAGGACCACCACTATCCGTTACCAAATCCAGAGGAAGTATTCGCTAAGTTAAATGGCGGAAAATCTTTTTCCAAAATAGACTTAAGCGAGGCGTATCTACAGATACCAGTAGAAGACGATAGTTCAAAACTTTTGTGTATCTCAACGCACATAGGTCTTTTTAAATTCAATAGATTAGCATTTGGGATAAAAGTAGCACCTGCTATTTTCCAACAGATAATTGACACTTTGCTAAGCGGTTTGGATTTTTCAATAGGCTATCTGGACGATATTCTCATACGTAGTCAAAATGTTGAACAACATAGAGATCATGTATTTCAAGTGTTTGACAGAATAAAAGAATACGGCTTCACTTTGAAGGAGGCAAAATGTGAATTTTTTTTGGAATAAATAAAATACCTTGGTCATATATTGAATAAGGACGGGAGAAAACCCGACCCGGATAGGTCCACAGCAATAAAAGACATGCCAGAGCCTCAAAATGTAACTACATTGCAAAGTTTTTTTAGGGCTCGTTAACTATTATCAAAGTTTTATTAAGAATATGCATAAATTGCGCGCGCCTTTGAATGAACTATTAAAAAAGGACAAAAAATGGAACTGGACGCCGGAGTGCCAGTCGGCATTTAAGCAGTTAAAAGATGTACTAACATCAGATTTATTTCTGATTCATTTCAATCCAGAACAAGAGATTATTGTCGCAACCGACGCAAGTGCTTATGGAATAGGGGCATGCATTTTACATAAAATGCCAGATGGGTCGACTAAACCGATCGCCCATGCGCCGAGAACCTTACTGCCAGCCAAGAAGAATTATTCCCAAATTGAGAAGGAAGCACTGGGGATCATATTCGGAGTTACAAAATTCCACCGTTTTTTACACGGTCGAAAATTCAAATTACAAACTGATCACAAGCCGCTTATAACCATTTTCGGTTCAAAAAAAGGGATACCAACTTACTCAGCCAACAGACTGCAAAGATGGGTGACCATCCTGCTAAATTACGATTTCAGTATGGAATTTCTTGCATCTGCGAAGTTAGGTCACGCTGACTGATTGTCGCGATTAATCCCGAAATCAAGGGAACCGCTGGAGGACACAGTAATAGCGTCACTACAAAGTGAAAAGGACTATACACAAATACTGTGCAATACGATCAGGGAATTACCAGTGACTTTGAAAGATATAATAAGGGAGGCTGAAGAAGATAGTTTCATCAAAGAAACGAAACAAAAAATTCAATCAGATGAATCGGCGGCAGAAGTTTATTCTATGTGCAATGAGGTACTGTTGTACCGAGAAAGGGTGGTAATCCCAGCCACGCTGAGAAAAATTTTTTTAAAGGATTTTCATACGGGGCACCCTGGGGCTACTAGAATGAAGAGCCTCATGAGGTCCTGCGTTTACTGGAAGAGCATGGACACTGATATTGAAGACATGGTAAAGTCGTGTAAGGGATGCGCATTGGCTGCAAAAGCGCCCCCAATACAATTTAGCCCATGGCCTAAAGCTGACCATCCATGGTCAAGGATACACGTGGACTTTGCAGGTCCATTGGAGGGAAACTATTACTTAATAGTTGTTGATAGCTTTTCAAAATGGCCTGAGGTATTTAGATGCAAGAGTCCAACGACGGATTTTACAATCAGTGCTCTTCACGAATTGTATGCTAGGTTTGGTGTGGTCGATTGTTTAGTGTCGGACAATGGCACGCAATTCACGTCAGCAGATTTTAAAAGTTTCTGCGAGGATTTGCAGGTCAACCACATAACAACGCCAACCTATCATCCTCGATCGAACGGTCAGGCAGAGAGGTTCGTGGACACGCTAAAAAGAGCTCTGAAAAAAGCTAAAGGAACGCCCTCAGGAAAGGCGTTACAACAGTTTTTACAGGTGTACCGAATTACACCAAATGAAAGCGCTCCATCAAAGATGTCGCCGGCAGAGTTAATGTTTGCGAGGAAAATTAGGCCGGTCTTCGAGAAACTTTTGCCTAAACAGGTAAAACCGCCGAATACTACAGTTCCTAAAAAGAGGTATTTACCTGGGGAAAAGGTATTTTTCCAGGTACATAAAAATAATAGTATGATGTGGGAACTAGGAAAGGTCAAGCAGAGGATCGGGCGGATGGTTTACATAATCGAAGGTCCAAAATTCACTCACAAGAAACATTTGAATCAAATTCGGAAATGTGTCACTGATGACGACAGACAACCTCCTGTTGAACAAGAAGTAATGGACCATATATATGACACGTTCGACCTGGTAACACCACAAGCAGCCGAACAACGCCGGTCTTCCAGAAAAAGAAAAAGGATCGATCCCATAGAGATCAATCCCAGAAAAAAGAGCTATACGATCATTCCAGGGGAATGAAAAGCTCGGGAGGGGGGTGTTGTGGGGTACAAATCACCCCTATTGAAGAACTAATGGAAGCAACCATCTATAATAAATACCATGGTTGCAAAGACTCAAACAGAGGACATTCCTATTCATGTTTTACCGCATGGTAGGAATCCGGTCATCTCCTACCACATTTAGTGGTGTTACTGTATTGCTATGAATAAATACATTGTATATTTTAACCTGTCACAATTTGTGCTTGTTATCTTTGTGACCCCTAGCACGGGTCTACAACACTAACTAATGTGCATTTAATTGTTTTGGGACTTATAGTAAATATTTCTTTCTTTATCTTTGATTGTGCCAGCGTTTGTCAAAACGAATGTTAAAAACACATGAGTTTAAGTCACTTCTTTGTGTTTTCCCTTACGCAGCCTGTTTTCCTGTAGACTGAGAATGCAAACCACTCAACCGAACAGGATTATTAAATGCCGAATAAAGTTGTCAAACATAATTCTATAGGTAGGATAATTATTTGTATTCTTAGAACGCATTGCTCTCGGAAAACATTGCACTGCTTTTGGAAAATATTACTCTTAGAAGGAAGTTTCATGGCAGGTACCATCATTACACAAGAACAGGAAAACAGAATACATTGCTCTCAGAAAACATTACTCCTTTACGTTGGTAATCTTCTTTGTTCTCAACATGATCTATTTGAGGAGAAAATAAAAATGAGAAAATAATTTTTAGAATTTTTCAAGAATCAGATTGAATAATATGGTTGGTGATAAACTTATAGATACTAGGGCATGACGAGAACAGTCAATTGATCAGACCAGCCTCTCTGATCTCCTGTCTAGCCAAAGTAAGGACCGAAATGGAAGAATTGCTCAACCACCAGGATCCTA